>CM037780.1:25356573-25406573 GCA_021229015.1 Solen grandis | reverse complement strand
ACTTCGATATTTGACGCCATTTAAAACAAGAAATATCTTTTGAGAAAAATATACGACATTGATGGAGATTAAAGCAATGGGGGATGTAGAACGGTTATATGATGTCCAAATAATTTATATGTGAGGCATTTCATCCTAGGAAGTCAAAATAAGTAAAATATATTGTCTGGCTTTCGCGATTTTAGCTTGATTAACATACAAGAGTGCGCGCATGCGCACGAATGTATGTGGACGGGTTAATTAAAATCACGAATGAAGCCAGTGTAATATATGTCTTGAAACATGGCCAAATGTATGAAGGAGACGGTACTACGGTCTCGTGACTTTTTTATGCTGCTGGTTACAACTATTTTAAGATTTGGGTAGCAAGTAAAGAGTGGCCCCGTCAAAATGACCATTTAATGAAAGGAAACTCTCCTCTTAACTATTTCTAAGCAAGCCCTCACATTTCGACGCCTTCCGTTCAGAGAAGGGCGTACTGAATAAATGCTGATAATCTGTTAAATAGATTTTAGTTTTCGGGCTTGACCATGGATTTAAAATCTTCTGTTATCACAAGTTGACTTGTCATCAATAGACTCTCTTCATAATATTTTCAAAAGGATCTTAAATTCAGTGTGACCATACCAGTTTCTAACATTTGGGGAAAATATTAGTGGTGTGCTTTTCGTGGCAACAGACAAATACTCACGAATTCTGAGGGGTTTCCCGAATGTTTGGAAATCCTGTACATCTGACCGTGAAAAGAATCATTAAAGGGCCCATGTGTAGAGCACAATTGAAATTAAAGGCAATCGAGGCAAATATGCTATTTGTGACAGCTTTATATGAAGTTAACATACCACGTTGTTTGGTCATACTGCTGATTTGAAGTAATTTCTACTTTATTTTTGTCTTTATATAGAAAATAATGCAATGAAAAAAAAGTGGCGAGGGTTAATTTGTACACTCCGTAGAGGTGAATACTAAGGGCCACCAAAAGGAATAGTATCGGAATAACAGTTACCCGGAGAAAATCCACGTTTCTGAACGGGTGACCTCTCCTAGCCTCTCATGTATTTGACGTTATAAATAGTGATAAAATGAAAGTAGGACATAAAACATGCACCATCCTATTGCTGAAATTTCTAAATAACCAAACACCGTTTAGATTATTCGACATTTTACCAAGGTGTGTCATTTTTAAAGTCCTTGAGTATATGGCTTATTACGTCAAATTTAAAGCTCCGTATAAATCAATAATAATGAAATGAAAGAGAGAGAGAGAGAGAGAGATATTTATTTCAGGGTAAGAAAACGTTCTCGAAGCACAATCCTTCTTTAACAGCGCCATAGTCCAGTGGTAGCTTGCACGACTGTGGTTGAAGGTTGTGGGTTCAAGCCTCTTTGGGGGGCGGGTTAAGGGTTTTTCATGACCTTTCCAGGTGCAAAGTACTGGTCCAACCCAGAAACTGTCGAGAGGAATTAAGCATAAGTTGTAAGAACTTGTTTCCTAATCGACATGAAAAAATAAGTATCAGATCGTTCATATTGTCATTTTAAAAGTTTTCGCATTTACAGGACATGGAGGAAATTGTTTTAATAACGTCGTAATGGTCCTATGTACGCTTGGTGTCAAATATACCCAAACGAAATCCAACTGCCGAGAGTTTGAATCGAATCCGGGACCTTGGGTATGCAAATCGGACACTCTTCCACGTCAAAGTTATTGCCCAAGTAAGGAGGTATGCGTGTCGGTGTATCAACAAAATCCTTTCCTGATGAATAACATACCAAAACCAATTACATGTACTGTAGAAGCATGTATATTCGTGGGGGCTAATTTTCAATGATTTCGTGGATTGCTTTATCCACGAATATATTTCCCCACAATAACTGTTTTTAGTACATGTACCAACGAAAGTGACTATTTTTTATTACAGATTACATTAAATTAAATGTCACGAAAATTAATTATTTTACAGTAAGTGTTTACATGTACTTGTGTTATTGACAATAGTTCTGAAAAGCACATAGTGCGCGAGCGCGATGAAGTGGTGGTATTGACATATACATGTAGCACAGAAAAAAAAAACTCGCTTGAAAGGACAACGAACTGATTAAATTATGTATAGTTTAAACATAGATGACTGTTGATTGCAGGAAATAAGTAATACATTTTTTTTTGTATTGCTTATATCTGCCTATTAATATCTCTATTTAAAGATTTTGTAAATATTGATTGCAATTACGTCAAATATATTTATATGCGAAATGCTGATATTACTGTCCAATAACGTAATATATGCGTGGTGTACTGTCCAATAGGAATGCTATTGGATAGCCATGTGGAAAAAAAACACTTTGCTGATTGGCTGAGAAAACTTTGTAATGTTTTCTGATGACCTCTAACGGCTGTATTGTATAGATTGCGAAATATGATTTTGAGTCCATTTGTCAGTTCTTTTTACTTGTATGTCATCGTCGAAACTCACGGTATATATCTCATGGTATATATGACTATCGTATTTGCCGTGGGATTTTCATCTGGCAAAACTTCGTTTTCATGATTTTCAATCAGCTATTTGATGACCAGTGAAAATGCGAGTAGTGTTTTGAATACTCTCCATTGAAGTTACAAAAGTATACTCTGACTCACGCACCTCTAAGATGACGCCACTTCTGTACAGTAGAAGAAAGCGGAGCCGTTTCATTGGTCAAATGACCCACGCTATCCCCGCCACGGATCGAATGAAATGCCTCTTAATAGCTCATGAGTACGAAGTTTTATTTATCAAATAACCCACGGTCGATTAAGAAGCAAATGACCAAATAACAAGACGGTAAGTGGTTTCATACTTGAACCCAGTACACACTTAAATGACATGTACTATGTAACAGTTTAGGGTTATATCCGGGTTGAAATTTATTTCCATCTTGTAAAAAAGGGGATATTCATACTGTCTGCACTGCAGAGCCCGTGATATGAGCTTTTCGTCTGTATGCTAAATTTCACAACGGGTTTAGGTTTTAGGAAATAAAGCAGAAAACTGTTCAATATTTCCAAGAAAATACACAAAATGGAACCAGGTGTATGTGTTTGAGTGTGTGTGTGTATGTGTATGTGTGTTTTCCATGAAATGTTGAAAGGTTTGGGGCGTATTACAGTATACTACACTTCGTTTTGAAAAATTAGAATTTTAATTAATTTTTCCGATACCTTAAAGCGTGTTCATTGCTCAATATTGGTGGTTCCTTTGTTTAAAAAAAGAATAAATAAAAAAATAAACAAGCAAACAAAAAAAAAATAAATAAATAAATAAATAAATAAATTAAAAAAAAAAAAAATAAATAAATAAATAAATAAATAAATAAACAAACAAACAAACAAATAGTAAATAAATAAATAAATAAATAAATAAATAAATAAATATAACATGCTATTCTATGGGTAAGTATCACTTTGTCACTCATCACCTTAAATAAAAATATAGTCTCCATGTCATGTGGTAGAGTTTGGACTAGAATGATGATAAATACATGTTAAACTATATAATAACAATGGCTTTATTTCAAAAATGCAACAGAAGTGACATGGCTCATAGCAAGAGGTAGGAAGTTCGAATTCTGGTGCCGGAATCGTCGAAAGTGATTAGTATAAGTTGTAAACACTAATTTCTGAATGGCAGAATAAGTTTCAAAAAAAAATTAGACAAATAAAAGCCGGAAAAGGCATAAACACTTAAGCAATCATCTTCAAACTTTGTGACAATGTTTATTACCATAATCTCTCAGCCAAGTTCGATTATGGCTGATATCGGACAATAGGGTTGGAGTTATGCCCCTTTAGTGTTTAAATTTGCCAGATTTCACTTGGATTATGTATTCAGTACAACTATGCTATAATTTAGTAACTTGTACAGGCAATAAAGGCAGTTTTTCTCAGGTGAGCGTCTTTAGGGCCATCTTGGCCCTCTTGTTTAACCCTTTCCCTCATAGAGGATACCATGAAAAGACCTGTGCGAACAGCATAAAACCTGATCAGCCTGCGAGTTACTCGCAGGCTGATCTGGTTTTATGCTGTTCGCTGATCTTCAGTGGTCTGGTAATGAAGATTTTACAATTAAATTTGGAAAGGTTTGAGTTTGGCTTTCTGCAGATCAGGCTTTATGTGATACCTATTGAGTGCGTCAAAATGAGTCTATATGAGGGAAAGGGTTAAAGATACGTTTTGTTCATATATTTAATATAATTTGTGGGTCATATTCATGCAATATTTAGTCATTTACACTTTAATGTTATAATACATCATTTACACGTTTAGTTTCATGAAAAACCTGTAGGGGAGATAACCTCCTTACATAATCTGTAGTACAAGATGTGTTAGAGTATCACAGTTGTCTAACCTGACTGGTATTGAGTGACACACTATGGTATAACGCTGTAGACTGGTGTAGTGCCACCAGACCTATTATCCTGACACCGGACCAGCCGGTCCTGTTTAACACCAAGAATTCAATGTGCTACTATTGCATTTTGTATGACTTTGTTATGTTGCAACCGGGAATCAAACCCACAACCTTCAACTCCCGAAGTGGATGCTATAAACTACATTGCTTTTAAGATATGTACGCCATAAAACTTTTAAGTTCCAACCGTTTAGGTACGGGTATTCCAGTAGTTGTACGTACGATTCCGGATCACGAGGTACGAGGTTCGAATCTCTGTTGGGTCTCCTCTAATTTCTTAGAGCTAGAAATTGTACCACTCCGTCATGGTTTCAGTCATTTCATTATTTCAGTTATTTGGAGACTATGTCTTCTTGAGAAAGATAAAGTGCTACCACGCTGTAGACGTGTGGCAGTCACATTATCCTGACACCGGGCCAACCAGTCCTGGAACTATCGTGTTTATAAGCTGAGCGCCATGCAAGGGAGCTAATCCAGTACCATTTTAACGACTTTGATGTATCGCGGTCGGGGATCTAACCAACGACCTCACCAAATCCGTAAATATACATACACTTGTTTTTATTTTGTTTTAAAGCTTTGTGCATATATTGTGCCTACATTATTTGGAATATGTTTAAATGCATTCGCGATTTCCTCTGAAGGGCAAAGCGAAAGGAAAAGGTCACGTGCAATACGTTTGTTCTTGCATCTGACAGCACCGTATTTCAAATTTAAAATGCACGTATGCATACATCTTTGAAACAAACGAGTAAATTATTCAACATTTGACTTGCACTACTTTTTCATTATATGTCAGATTTATAATTTATTTTCATTCATTTAAATTCTAATAATGTAATAAGTTATTAAGTTGAAAAGGTATGCTGATAGGATTGCTGTCCGAAAATGTGAAAAAAAGTAAAGAAAAAATGAAAACGGAGATGGGTTTTAATTAATTACAACTGCTAGAAGTGGACTATGTTTATTTATGAGGTGGATAGTGTATGCGTACATACATGTCATCTCGTGTGTGAAATAACGGATGTCAGCGGCTATACGACGGGACCCGGCCGCTGAATCTAGCTACTCCAGGCTGGATTAACGGGCTCCAAACACTGCAAACATTGCCTCGTTCACAACAACACATCACAGGTGGAGACCGTGCGACAGTATCGTCGAAACGGAGGATAATATTATTTGTATACTTTGATTATTTCATTTGAAGTTCTTAAAAGCTTATTTTATTATACAAGCTGATGTATAGCTAATTATTTAGCTTAAATCTTATTTCACCCTTTTCCACGAAAACCGAACCAAAATCACCTGGATATTTCAGGTAAGACTGTGTCTGTTTTTTATGACTCTATCCGACGTGTATCGTGTATTTTATGGGCATGCTTTCGTGTTCTATATCAATACTTTGTTTGATGCATGTCGAACAGGTGCGCTGACCTTTTCTGTCGCTCAAACATAACTCCGCGCAAACACATTCGTTCATTTCTTTTATTGCATTTTGGCTCAATTTAATTCGTTAACTCGATAAATGTACATGGGCCTCCTCTGTCATTTTTTACATGTAAAGAAACTGTAATGAACTGCAATGGTACAGTGTAGATATCTTGTCGTTTTTCTTTGACCTTCACATGTATCTTTTCAAGTTATCAACAGGTGATCAATTATACCGCCAGAGGGCGCTACATGTATAAATTAACGAATCACAAGCCTCGTTTTCAATCTACATAAACCGCTAATGGTTCGGCAGTGTGTAATTTGCAATCATTCATAGTGATACTTAAAGGTTTAAATAATGTTCTCTTACTTTTTTTTTTTTTTTTTTTGCATTTTCTTAATCCTTATATCATAGCCTCTTTCGGGCCATTTTGAATAATCCGTTTAAAAACCTTGAATAATCACCACAAAAGTAGCTCAGGCGGGGGAATATAGAAACATATTTTAAGATTTATATCACGTGGAAAATGCAAATTGAAATAGAATTTATCAACATAAATTAACAATTACAGTATAGTCTTCTCGAATAGCTTGGTTCAAATTTGTTTAACTGGCAAATTTTATCACGCATTTTTATAAACTGAAATCATGCATATATATGTTTGTGAATGTGTATATAAATTTGATATATGTCGTACAATGGTAGATTTTTTTTACAAAATACAAAATTCTGACAACTGCGCTTATTGGGTTTTACAAATGTCTAAAAATAAAGATATGAAAATAGTATTGCCCCTAAGAAACTTTCAAACAATGTTTTTTTCTAGGATGCACGTAGGTGCGTTTTCCGGCATACATGGGACCAAAAATTCAATAATATCCCATCTTTTACAATGCACTACTGTAAAATCATTATATATCACTGACATTAAATTTCGTGGGTACATTCATTCGTGTGTTCATGTTCTAGAATACTCAAAGTTTCTTAAATGAGTTTTTTTTTTCGTGGGGGTTAATATTTGTGGATAAAACAATTCTCCACGAAATCAACGAAAATAAATGCCGCGCAAAATTTAATGATTTCACAGCATTTTCTGACTTTTTGAAAAATGATGTGCAGGATCGGGTTTTAAGGTGAAGTCCCTGTAATGGTTCCGCTACATTTCGGACCTCATGGCCTTTCACGGAGATAACCAATGTTTCCTAATGTTTCATTAGTTGCCTTGGTTATCTTGGTAGAGGTTAAGTGGTCCAAGACGTAGCGGAACCATTACAGGGACTTTACCTTGAAGTGTCTAGAGGAAGCTAGGCCAGTGGCCTCTTGAAAATCTCAAAAATGTTTTAGCATGAACTATTATCTTGATTCTCAGAAAATAATTAAAACGTTCAAATGACAATATTAAGCTTTTAGTACTATTTAGCTTGTTCGTTTTGATTCTGTGAATTATTCACGATCACTGTAAAAGCTCCATATAGGGAGCAATGTCAAACACACAGATTGATTATTTTTGGTCAAAATGGAATAACGAGGCACTGTTGTATTTCTTCGTGATTTTTGATAGTTAGCACTGCGGGCGAAAATCCATAAAATAGTTATTTAAATGTATATTCACAATCAGTTGTAAATTAATTTTTTTTTCCATGAACTATTGCCAACATATCAAAATATTTACATGCACGAAACTTAATATTGGACCTAGTTTTTCATTTAATGATTTAAAAAATGTAAAAATGATGATTATTAGTCACTAAAATGCATGAACATCTGTTAACATTTATTTTGAAACCCGTGTACACATTATGAATCAGATGGGATTGTATTTAAGTGAATGTCAGTGTGTACAAGGCTTCAGGATAGGGTCATCAGTACACATGCACAAATGTATAAACACGCCGACATCGTATGTAACACGTGTCAATATGTCGTGTTTTTATTCGTGGATCCACACCGTTTGGGAATAGATTCGTAAATACTACTGCTACTCATAACAATAATAAAAACAGGAAAAATAAATACATACAAGGCACAAACTTATCATTGTTAAAATATAGTATCGTAAATTAAGGTATTAAATTCTGGTAGAATAGTACAATGGCCCTGTACCATAAAATTACTGAATGGCCGCATTTAGTAAAGTTTTTGTTACGTAAATTTACGAAATGGGCGCATTTGATACATACCATCTATTGTGAAATTACATAATGGCCGCATTTAGAAAAGCCTTTGTAACGTGAAATTACATAATGGCCGCATTTAGAAAGGCCTTTGTAACATGAAATTACATAATGGCCGCATTTAGAAAGGCCTTTGTAACGTGAAATTACATAATGGCCGCATTTAGAAAGGCCTTTGTAACGTGAAATTACATAATGGCCGCATTTAGAAAAGCCTTTGTAACGTGAAATTACATAATGGCCGCATTTAGAAAGGCCTTTGTAACGTGAAATTACATAATGGCCGCATTTAGAAAGGCCTTTGTAACGTGAAATTACATAATGGCCGCATTTAGAAAAGCCTTTGTAACGTGAAATTACATAATGGCCGCATTTAGAAAAGCCTTTGTAACGTGAAATGGGCGCAATTAATACGTACCCTCATCTGTGAAATTACATAATGACCGCTTTTGGTAGAGCCCCTTTATCTTGAATTACAGAATGGTTGCATTTAGCATAGACCCTTTATTTACTTCTAAATTACAGAATGGTCGCATTTAGTTAAGGCCCTGTATTTTTAAATTACACAGCGGCCGTATTTAGGAACGGTCCTGTATCGTGATATCACAGAATGGTCGCATTAAGTCCCTTTACTGTAAGATTAAATTATTGATTGGTAGAAATCGAAATACCGCAATTGGTAAAAATTGTTAAGTGACCGCATTTATTATAGTACATGGCTTTACAAAAAGCTGACGTATCGTTTGCATAATTTTATACATCACTGGAAACATCAACATACCGTGTTTTTATATACTGACGAAAGGCAAAGGAATTTTAGCCATGTTTGTGTGTTTAAATGAAAATATTTAAGGTAATCCATCTGTCATTAGATTATAATCATTGTCTTTCCAATGCTTAAAAGACTTCAGTGCAGATGCAAGCATCATTTGACTTTGAGTTATATGTTATTTTGTTTTCAGTCTATAAGGGCTTGTATTTGCTATAAAATTCCTTCAATCATTTAATGGACAATGATCACAATTTAATGATGGATGGGTTACCTTAAACATTATCAACATCGATTGATTTACACATTACAATAACATACACATCAGATAAGGGACAGGGGGGGGGGGGGGGGGGGGGGGTAATGCATGCAACTGATATTGATTGTTTGAAACTTCCAAACAATGGCTATAAATTCATTTGTTTCAAACGGAAATACATCGTCCTGAATCATTTCTTTCCAGATATCAGTTGAAAAAAAAACACAAAAAAAAACAAACAAAAAAAAACGGCATAAATACAGAATGAGTTTGCTTCCCTTTGCGTTCTGATACCATGATGCAATGCGTTTACAGTGTTACACAAGTTAAATGATAATTTTACTCACCAAGCCACCAAGCCTAAGGTTCTATTTTTTTTCTTTTGCGCTTTAATGGGCCCAATAGGTTAGTAGGAAAAAGTGACGATATTGAATATATTTCTTTATTGATTAAAAAAAAACATGAGAAATTTGAGCAAATGAAACTTAAACAGACGTTTGCAACGACATAAGTTCAAATGGTTGGTGTTTGATGTTTTTACATTTCTAGTCGCTTAGTGACTAGTTTTGAATAATTCATTTATTAGATATTCTTACAATAGGAAACATCGCGATGTACCGATACCGATTATTGGTTTCACCGGTGATATCCACGTCGCTTTATCCTTAATTGATAGGCAAATGGCCGAAGGAAATAATCCATTTCTGAACTTTTGAACGAATGGATATTTGAGTTAGTGTGAGTGGTTGATTAGATTTTAAATACTGTATATGCACGTTAAAAGTCGTATGAGTGGGAGTGTATATACTGCACGTAGAGTGTGAAACAGCGGGGAAGTTTGCGCATTTGTATGCAGGGGTTATTTATGGAAATCAAAATGTCAAAATCTTTGGATTTATCTCGAATGATATGTCCGAGGTATAAGGTTGGTGTGTATTTTAAAAGCAGATTTTTTTTTTTATATCCATTCTGTCTTATTCTTCGTCTATTTGTTTCTATTTTTAGTTCTTCCTGCCAGATGATCAATGTCTTTATTTTTAAGCGCCCTTAATTCATTTGTGTTTTATTGGTGTGTTTCAGTAGATATCTAATCCTCACTGGCACACTTTGACCAAAAGGTTTTATATTTGATTGCAGAATATGAATAATTTACTAATCTTTTTTTTTCCTGAAAAAAAAAAATCGGCCAAGGGTTAAGTTCAATTTTAAAAAAAAAAAAAAATGAGCTCTAAATAATTTATTGTTTGTCCCACTTTGGTCACGATGACCACAGTGGCATTTCCTTAAAATCGGTAGGACTAGCACGCTGCTCACATGACCGTTAAAAATTAATTCTCAAATAACCAGGGAAAAATGCGGAAATATGGATTTTTTTTTTTATTATTTTGACTGAAAACGAGCTTTTTCATTGGCTGAATAAGTGGGTCAAACGGTAAAGATTAGGAGATAAGACAGAGGTTATTGGGGTACACGAGTACTAATCAAATATTTACTTTTTTCGTCCTTATATAAATATATATAAACAATATATAGCTATCAACATACCAATACATGTATATACAATCGAAAACATTGTCTCTTAAGGCATACATGTTTTGAAACCGTTTAATTACAATTTTTAAGTTTACATTTTGTTTCTTAACTATAAATTTATCTATTCACTTATTTTTGCATCACAAAGTCAAATCTTTACTTTTTTTTTTTGTTAGTTTAGACATATTCCGTTAATCAGCATATACATGATCAATATTTCAATAAAACAAAAAATATCAGATCTGAAGCAAAATGCTTAGAAAGGCTATTTTCCCGTACAGCATGAATTGCAAATACAGTTTCAGTGTTATTAACTGTATACATGTATTGGTATGTGAGACATATGGTCACGTGACCTCAAATAGTACACAAACTGAATTGGCAGAAGCGCACCCTGGCGGATATTCTCATATCCTCGTCATCAGACAGGTGACGATGACTGATGTCAACACGTTACATACCTCCCCCGGCCGCAGGCTCCGCATTATACCGTTGTACATGTCTCATGTGTAAACTGCGGTTTATGTACATTCTACGGGGGCTAAAACAATCTCTCGGGGGGAAAGGTCAAAGATTAGTTAAAAGCATATGGATATAAAAACTGTATCTACACGAAACAGATTTGATCATATTTTTAACCTTTGTCAAGTTTAAATATATCCTATCCCTCGACATATGTCAGACTGGTCCTTGTACATAGCCGCCCGGAAATCGAGAGGTTGTAGGTTCAATCCCCGGCCGCGATATACCAAAGTCATGCAAATGGTTCTAGTTAAGCTCCCTTGCGCTCAGCATGTATGGCCCTACAACATGTAGTTCCAGGGCTGGTTGGCCCGGTGTCAGGGTCACGTGAATGGGATGGTATCATGCCACATGTCTACGTGATATCGCAGTGTGGTAACACTGGGTGTAGGACAAAAGCCCACTAGGACATAAGCCCACTAGGACAAAAGCCCATAGGACATAAGCCCACTAGGACATAACCCCACTAGGACATAAGCCCATTAGGACATAAGCCCACTTTTAATAATAATTCAGTATATAATTAAACATTTAAAGTTTTTAGAGATATTAATCATCTCTCTCTCTCTCTCTCTCTCTCTCTCTCTCTCTCTCACGGAAATGCAAGAAGGCAGATATAATTATAAATGTTTAATAATTCCAGTAGTATTAACACTAATGAGCACATATATAGTTTTGCACATGATAATGGAGCACATGCTGAAGGCAGGTGTAATTATAAATATTTAATAATTCCAATAATATTAACACTAATAGGCACATTGTTTTGCACATGGTAATGGAGCACACGCTGTTAATATAACCAAATAATTCAGCTACTATAACAGAAAAATTTCATTAATTAATCCAGCATATACAATGGTTGTTAGAGTTCATTTACATTTTAAGAGCACTTGTACTTAATCTTATCATACAAAGAAATTACAATAAGCAATGTTTATCAAATCTTTGTACTAATCAAAATTAATTTACAAAACACTGCAAAAACTCTTGAAGATTCTTCCTGCCTTCAACATAGTCTAAGCACAGGTTGCGAAGACGTTCCTGCAAATTCTTTGTCACAGTTTTCACTCTCTTCTTTGGTGGCTGACCTTGGGTATTCAGATAAAACTGTAGCTCAACTTCAGCTTGATCCTTCCTGAAGGCATCTATGGCAGTCCATACTGATGGGTGACTGTGACCAATGACTAGAGGTGTGATATATGAAGACTTTAAAGAGATTAGGTGTGAACTCCTTAATAATTGTATTTAATTGTGTTAAGAAGTTCTTTATATTAATATTCTTATATCCCTTTTTTTCTTCCCATAATTAAGTTTACAAAAAAAAAAAAAAAAGTGGGCTTTTGTCCCCCTTGTCAAAAATAGGTGTGGGGTTTTGTCCTATGGGCTTTTGTCCTATGGGCTTATGTCCTAGTGGGCTTTTGTCCTAGTGGGCTTTTGTCCGTACCCCGGTAACACTATATCTCTTTTTTTAAGCATATTTCATTGTCTTCTTTTTTTATATACAAATGTCCAAACAATTAAAAGACAAAAGGGTTGGGCCACAAATTCGAACAACTTAGTTACGACACTCCCCTGCATGAGCACTGTATTTGTCTTATGTAGACTAAAGTCCCTTAATGACAGATATACTGTCGGTGGGACATTAAACCACAAAACAAACAAACAAACAATAATGTCAAAATTTTATACAAGTAATTAATCCAGACACCAAGTCATTGAATTCACATGTTTCATTAAGTTCTCATAGGTAAAAAATAAAAAATAAAAAAACGATTGAGAAAGAAATATTATAAACGACACCGTATGTTAAGCATTCTTGATGAGACTCTAGGTGATTTAACTGTTCCGTATTTAATTTATACGTGTTCTTCATTTATTTTGTAAATAGCAGAACTTGTACTTATGAGTATATATACATTTTTACATGCCATTTTTGTTGTATAGTTTTGTATTGAATGCTGCCATAATTAAAAACCTGAAATTTTAATTGAAAATTGAATGGACTGATGAATGAATGAATGAATGAAATAAAAATACATAATTAAATTTGACATAGTATATATGAATTTCTTATACATTTAATTATACATGTATATCTGTTATAGACACATGTGACATTAAAATGCATACCATTTTTTTTTTTCGTTTATTATAACTTGATTTAAAAAAGAAAGCACGATAGAAAATGAGAAAACAAAGATACCATGATTGAAAAATAGATTGCTAGATAAAAATATAAACAAAAAGTTAAAAAGATGAGATTATTGTTGAATTCACTGAAAACAACATTTTCTCTTTTTATTTAAAGTTTTTTCAGCCATTTTTGGACTCCATGAAGGAGAAAAAGGTACATGTAGTTCCGTTACCAAACAGTGAAAAATATAAAATATTACCAAACAGTGAATATAAACATTTTTAATTCACTGATATGACCCTAAAATCAACCAAAAACATTAAATAAATAAGAAAATACAAATGTAGAGGTAAAGTGGAAAAGAACAACGTGGTAAAAAAAAAGTATGATGAAGATATCAGACTAAAACAATGGCCAGTCAACATGTTTCACCTGTCACAATGGGAGAACGGTCAGTCCCCGGGGGCTGCAGTGGTCAGTCTATCCATCTTGTGGTCATACGACTGTCTCCAGTCTCCCTTAGTCACCCGGGGGCGGTCTGGCAACACTATCCGATCGTCAAATTTCAATATTGACACTTGACTTTGATTTCCTGCCCCGCATTGACTGATAAGCCATTTACTTAGCCCATAATTCCCGTTAACTTTAGCTTGTCTTCCGATTATTAAGATGCCACTGTGAGATATGAAAAATTAAGGTGTCAAAGTGATAGGTGTTATAATGAGCATTAGTGCATCCCCTCAGCCTTCCGGTCTCTAGATCGAGCCAGATCTTGTCATCAACCATGTGTGCTGACAATTAAAATAAAAATGGGTGGGACATAATTATGGTCTTAAAATTAATTACCCTTTCTAAAAGATAAATCTTTAAAGATAAGAATCTTGTTGGTCAGCCTTTAAAAGTCAGGGTAACCCATAATTGAAATCAAACTCTTCCAGACCTTCAAGGAATCAAGACAGATACACTGGCTTAAAGAAACTCGATGTTTGTAACTTGATGATTTCAGATCGAGATTTCTGACTACTCTCGAGGTATCGTTAAAAAGTTGTTTTATCTTTATATGCATGACCATAATATAACATTAGCATACCTGTATAGCTTTAAATGACATTACATGCCGTCCTGAAACGACGCTAAAATGAGAGCATTGATTGGTTTATTTGCATACATTTTTACATCAAAATTCATACATTTCCTTCTTTTCGTGCTATTTTACGTAGTTTAAACATATTATTGCTTTGGCAATACATCTATCATAAGTTTCGTTATTAAGGTACATACATAAGAAACTGTAAGATGTCTGAAATATAATTTTGTAGAGTAAAAAAAAAAATGAGTTATTCTAATATACGAATGAAAATAGATGGAAATAAAGGCTGGAATTGTATTGCTATAAAGCAACAGTTTAAAAATTAACAAAAATATTACTTTTGGCTCGCAAACACATTTTCGACCACTTCTCGTTTTTTCTTTCTCAAAATAATAATTTTATGTACAAAGGAGTTTTTTTTTAAATTATAACTAATATATATTGAATCATGCTCTCATTTTTTTTCTCATTACTTCGCTTGTTTAAGTATTTCAATTCTAGTATTGCATATCAATTTCACGCAGTAAAAATGTATATTCATATTATATGATATGTATAATAATTATGTTTATGTGATATCTGTTCTCTCTCTCTCTTTTCTTTTTTTATCTGTTTATTAACTTTATGTTTTATTAATTTATTTTATATATTTGTTTATTGACATTATCTTTATATAATTTATTTATTAAGTTCATATTTGATGTCCGGAAGTGTATATAGTTTTATACATTATCAAATTATCGCCCCTTGTCGCTTGAGCTTTTCAAAAAGCCTGTTGTTGTTATATAAATTTATATCTTGGCCGAGTTTGCAAGTTGCAAGTAGATAGACGCATGCTTTTTGCCTCATTGTTTCATCCTCATGCATGATATAATCTAACCTGGACCTCTTCAATATACTCTGGTACTTTTGTAATAACTTCTGGCCTCTTTTCATTTCTAAAAAAAATAAATAAAAAAAAATAAATAAAACATCCATGTTTAACTCGATTCTCTATTGTAGTTTTAGTATATTCAATGTCAAGCTAACATATTGAAAGTCCCGATTCTCTAACAAAGAAATTTTAGCTCATTTAAATAAAATGTCAACCTAAATGGCAATTCCGTTTGGGAATGAAATAGTGTAACTGGTGACCTTATTTTGGATTTATTGAATATTATGTTTTATTTATTGTATATACATATTATAACAGCCAGACCTTATGTTGATTGACCGCTAGGAAATTGACCAGGTCCGGGGATAGACAAATACCGCTCGGGACATAGTCAATTTCATGTGGTTATCATCACCAACGCATCTCATCAGTGACATCACCAGCTTTACTGACGTCATCCGTGTTAGTGACGTCATATATGTGTGCAATATCATACCATAAATGGAATCTGTACATATTAGCTTTTTTCGCGTCTGTGTTGCTTTTTGTCCGAGTATAAATTGCTTTTCTAATCAAAACAGTATTGTTTCTTGAAAAAAAGAAAAGGAATTGGTAATGACAATTTAATGTATCAAACATATTTATAAACACTTACTTAAAGTTGTACATGATATTATACTATCTTTATATTCGATTACAATACATAGTACAACAAATCTGTAAAATGATACATGTAGATAAAAATTATGTTGTGTAAAGTAGGCCCTACAAGATAATTAAACTTGGAAAATAACTTATTTTAACATAACATTATTTTAACAAACACAATTAAGTTAATCTTTCAGAAACGGACTTTTTTTATGAAATAATTCAAATGCAACAAAGATCTACATCATTTTTTCCTTTTCATATGGAATATGCTTTATGAATATTTAAAATATAGATTTTTTGGACGGAAATATTAAATGTTACAGAATAGGATTGAAAGGATGATATGAGGGAATAATTTATTTGAATATTTATTTTCTGGAGCATCAGCCAGTTGGTTAGGTCTTGCAAGAATTCCACCAACATTATTTAGCACTAAGTAATACTTAACTTATTAAACCAGGTAGAAACGCATTTTGTTTTGCAGTTCCTATCCTGGATGTATTCAAATACATAACAAAGATATGTGGATTATTCCACAGTAACCAACATTAGATCTATTTAGAAATTGGGGAAGGGGTGGGGATATTTTCTTAGAGACACAATACTGTTAAATTTTGACCCTTAGAAGCCTATCTAAGTCTTACTTAGCGCTAAAAATGTTGGTGGAATCGATCCTGATCAAAATTGCGGGACCCACGGATAACATTGCGGAGACACAGGATGGAAGCCGGTGACCCAGATATTGTCTGTTTGACCAGTAAGTTGATGGGGTCCCAGGTTGAACATTGTCCCGGGACTACGTCAACTACTTGCTCAAAAGGCAGCGTAACATCTCGCAGAGGAGGCAATTCCAGGGACGTTTCAAAACCGAAATTAGACGTCTTGCAATTTTAAGAACAAATTTATCATTAGCGTCATGTGTTATTCTGATAATTTACAACGATAGCTCTATATAAGTTTCGGTCTTGGGTTTCATATATCTTTAAATAACCTACTTATTCTTTAAACTTTATATTAATATAGAAGTTCTATGATGGTGTTTTCGTTTTAGGTGAAATTGCTGTCTGTTTCAAAATAGTTTTGAAGGACCGATGATTAATCACGAGTTAGTCACAGTCAAAACTGCATTGTTTACTATCTATTAACCACGTGTCACCTCAGTGAAACTATGTACACTGTCTTCATCAGTCCCCTTTAGAAAAAAAAGTGCCAGTATTGTTGTATTTCTACATAACCTGTCAATCAAGCATGCTTCATGCCATCAATTCATAAAACGTCAAGGGTGAATCGTGATTTATAGTTGGGAATATGAGTATTCAAATAGGGCTGTCCCAATATGACATTTGAAGTTGAGACAGTGGCCATATATTTGGGGCCCACAATTTCTTTGTCAATTGCTTCCAGGTCGCTGATAGGTTTGCACATGACTTGTGTGTCAGTATTTCTGGCCGTGTGTGCTCTGAATTTATCAGACAGGAGTTCGAACTGGAAGGAAAAGGTTTTGCAGATGGCGTAAAGGAGAGGTTGGCGTAAAAACGGACTTACTTGGATTTGATGTATGTTACGTTATTGTCTTTTTTCAGTGGTTTTGTTGTGTGTGTGGGTGTGTTTTATTGTTGCATGTAAATTAATGTGTTTCAAATTCCAGTGGGATTTTCCATCTTTCATTTTTTAGCGAGTTAGGAATGTAGGAATATTTTATGACATAGTTTAAAAATAGCCAAGCTTATTTCATTTAGAACACACAATCTAGTAATTGGGTCTCTCTCTATGAAAATATCAAAATTAAAAATATTTTTTTGATACTTCATGATAAATTATATACATTCAAAATTTGTGTAAAGTATCTCATTTCCTTTTTCATGCAATAGTCTCCTCATCAAAATTCGGTTCACGTATATTCTGTATATTTTCTATATGACGTTGTGAATTAAGAACGTTAATGAACGTACAACACAGAATATGATCATAAGCTGAGACGTTAGTAGCGAACAGAAGCGTATTGTCCTCACGTGATATTCAGTTATACATCATGAATGCACGTCAAGGCTTTTTGCCTCCTACAGCCTAAGGGCATTGTCATTCAGGATCGCCTCAGGGGGAAATTAGCGTGACAATGAGTGAGTTTGTATAGCTGCCTCGATTGGACGACAGACCGCAGAGAGGGCTGTTCCATGAAGCGTGTAGCTCACAAGACGTCGTGGTTAACGTTATTATTTGCTGCCGTAAGGAGGAGATGGAGAGAGAGGACTCCGATCTTGCATTCTTTTTCTTCCTGATTATAAATTTTCGTGTGTTAGTTTTTGTACTTGTCACTCGTGAAACATAACATTATGTATTTGCTTTACTTTAAGGAAGACACGAATGCAAGCGTTCAACGGAACAGAGGAGCAACGTCATTTGAAGGGCACTTGCCACGTGGAGCAACGTAGCAGGACGACGTTGGTAACTAAGACGGTAAACGATGGCAATAGATCACATAGGAAGACACGGACGAATATACCGGGGTGACACGGGGAATGGACTCTGTCACGGGGTGATTTGTCAATGTATTGGAACCGGTCAAGAGATAGCGAGTCCGAGATGTTGACAAATGGAGTCTGTCATCGGGAGGGGTCGCGGGTCGTGGGGAAATACACTGTGATGTTTATATGGTGGATTTCCCAAGATCCGTGATCTCTTCCAGATGGTATCGTCAGAAATCTGCCACCGAAGATGGGCGTTGATGTAAACATGTTTTGTAACGTGTTGGTATATAATTTGCTCTGTTTTTGGGACCCCTTGGTTTTTTACATGTATGGTTGTACACTTTCTGAAATGCACACGTGTAAAGGTGTAAGAAAGGAATGCACATAGCATGAATCACCTTCAATGGACAAGGGCGTGGAAGGTAACTTGAACATAAGGCAAGGTAAGTTTGAAATCCATTTATCAAATGGAATAGCTGAAGCTATTGGACACACGTAGCAGGTGGAGTATGATTTGAGTTTGAAATGATTTGTTCAAGGATTAAATAAAATATCTAAAAAAGAAGAATTTGATTTTTTGCTTTATTTTTGTCATTTGAATTTTAGGAGATATACATCCACTTTCAAAGGAAGCCAAACCATATGTCACACGTGAAGTTCATTCCAACTAGGACACACTGTAGAGATGATATAAGAAATGACAGTAATCGAATTCAAAATTCTGCTTAAAGCACTAGAGGTTTTTCCTTTCAATTTCATTTGTTTACCCTCCCTCTTATTTTTTCCCGTTCTCTTTGTGTGTGGGGATGTGCGCTTGTATGTGTGTTCAGAAAGCAAGCGAAAGACAAAAGAAGCTGAACGAGAGAAAGAGAGAGAGAGAGAGCAAATGTCACATTAATAACAATATTTATGTACATTAATAACAATATTAATGTAATTTTCGCTCCGTTTCAATTAATGCTAGACGTCACATGACGAAATTCCGGTCACGTGATTCTTTAAATCCATTTTATAAGTTGATTTAGAAACAAAGGTCGTACAAGAAACAAAGGTCATAGTCAGTCAAGCTTATGACAAGACACTAGAGGAAATATCTTACAAACAGAGGGGCACCCAAAGGGTTTTCTTCTTTACTCAAATAGTCATAAAAGCAAGGCATTACATTAACTTTTTTCCACATAAATTGTTCGAAGATTTTTCAATATTGAGAACTATGAATTCGTACATGTATGAACACTTGTTAAAATATTTAAATACATAAAAACTATTTATAACGTAAAAATGCATGATGCATATACATGTGACAGAGAAAAAATAAATAAGTAAAACACAAAAAATCACGAACACATCTGTTATATTTACGTGGTAAGTCATCGGATATATATGCTTTTAAAGTGATATATATTAAACCTTTACAAAACGAGATATTTAAAAACTAAATAAGAAATGAATAAATGGGATATCATTTAGATACAGCGTGAAAGGTGTATCCGCTTTCAACTTTCACAATTTATATACAACATTTACAAAAAGGATGTCAGAGTAGGGGATATAGACACTCGATTAACAGAGTACCTTGATATAGTAATTTACAAGGATCATGTAAAAATAAAGGGAAATGAGTTCAGCGACATTCGTTATAGTGCGTACCATATGGAACTATATGGGAGAATGTCTTATGTCAAATATGTTATCCAATTTAGATAAATACTTATAATTTAGGCTTAACTCTATTCATTTGACATTGTTAAATGTTATTTTAATATAGTGATTCAATAAAAACTATCGTTAAATACATTTTATTTTTAGGTTCTTATATGATATCGAAAAAATAAAAAAAAATTAAAAAAAAACTTAACCTTGATTTTTTAATTATATATTAAATATATTATAAAATATTATAATATTTTCTGAAGTATTAACGCTCAAACCATACAGCTAATTTGAACAAATGCCATTGTAGACATTTTAATCATAATTTAGGAATGATAAAGCACGTCCTGTTTAGTGTTAACTCATTTAAATAAAAAAAGTTAACCTATTGCGTTACGTTATATAAACTCACTTTTTGAAGAAAAGAAAAAAAACAAAACAAAAAAACATACATACATACAAACACGGGAACATCTTGTAGTAAGCTCATTTATATGTCAAGGAATATATTCGCAAAGAATATATTCGCAAATGCAATAATATACTCAAAGGAGAAGCGCAGTGCAAACTTTTGTGTCAGTTTTAAATAGGAAGTATTCAACGGTATTACAGTTTAAATTATTTTGATATAGATTTTTTTTTTCAAACAAAATAAATGCTTTAGAATGAGATGGGGTTTATCATATGAGGTTTATTGCAAGGTTAGGAGGTAACAACTTGAGTCTGGCTACTACATATACTAGTTACCCTGCGTTTCTTTTTCCTTTGCGTATTAGTTAGATGTGTATTTTTTTATTTTGAGAAAGAAGTCTGAATGATTCGTGAAGAATTCGGGCCATTATCTAATTTTTAAGTGAACATCAGTAAGTAATATTCAAATACTAAGAGGTTAAATTTAACTTTCTTGCCTCGGGGGTTCAATCCCTGGCCGCGACATACAAAAGTCGTAAAAAAAATGGTACTGGTATAGCTCCCTTATTTGGTGCTCAGCATCTAAGGGTTATTCCATGACTGGTTGGCCCGGTGTCAAGATAATGTGACTGCGTGTGGTATCATGCCACATGTCTACGGCGTGATACTGCAGTGTGGCAGCACTATATATGTCACAAATAGACATTTTCTCCAAATGACTGAAATACTGTCGATGGGACGTTAAACCAACCAACCAACCAACCAACCACACAAACATACGACTTTCTTATTTCTCTAATAAAAAATATCCCATTATTCCATTTCTTGATAAATATTGTCAGTTATTCAATAAATAATTAATGTTATTTTTTCGTCAAATTCTTGAATGAATAACATAATAATATTTACATGACGGAGTGTGTTCCCTCATAATAATTGAAGAATTTACTTAGCGTTAAAAGCATTGTTGTTAGACAGAGTCTATATTTCATTTTAGAATTTAAGGTAATCCATCTGTCATTGAAGTGATCATGGTTCACCAAATGATCATGGAAATATTACAGGAAATGCAAGCCTTTATAGACTTAGAGCAAAATAGACCATAACTCCAAGTCAACGAATGCTTGCTTCAGCACTGAAGACTTTTTAAGCATTTGAAGGACAATGATTTAATGATGGATGGATTACCTTGATACCCAACAATCGGGGAAAAACAATGGGAAACGGCTGTCATGTAGACATGAATAAGCAACAAAAATCTCTGACCCCAACACACATTCATTCATATATACAATAAACGTTGACATCAACTTATATATTCCTGTCTACGTACATAATTATTTATCATCTAATGAAAAGCGGACCCCGCCCGATTGCGGTCTGTTTACATCTGTGCTTTTCGCATTTCGCGAACATATTTTTAAATCGATTTATTAGCAGATCTCTCTCTCTCTCCCTCTCTCTCTCTCCTGTATGTTCTATGGCATATTAGCTCTTTGTTTTTGCAATACCTCTATGTTTTTACAAACTGCAAATTACCAATATATTTTTATAAAGTACTTCTATGTTGTTTTTTTACAAATTACAAATAACCAATATGTTTTTTGCAAAGTACCTATATGTTTTACAAACTGCAAATTATCTCTATGTTTTTTTACAATTATATATTACCACTGTTTTTACAAATTGCAAAATACCTCAATGCTTTGTAGCAATATTTAGGATACTTTGAACATAATCATCTTCAAGTTCCAAAACTGAGATCAGATTATGTATTTGTTTATACATTTCTTAGGTTGAATTGAATGTTTTAAGGTCAGTATCTTCAGGGAATGGAATGACACTTTACAGAGTCAATATTATATATCAATAAAGAATGTTTTAAAAATAATAATAATTTCAGCATTATCTCCGAGCACAAATTATAAATAAAGAGTAACATTAACAATATTCAGAGTGTGTGCTTTCATTCTTTAAATGTGTGTTCCTATTTGTTATTGTCCATACGTGGTTCGAACAGGTCTTTGTGATCATTTCCATACATGAGCCATATCATAGATAATGAACTGGATGGTGCGAAAGTACTGGTCCAGTCCAGGAACCGTCGAGAGGGATTAGTATAGTTGTAAGAACGTTTCCCAATCGATGTAAAATAAATAAGTTTAAATTAAAATGCGAAAATATTTCGATAATGATTTTTGTGAAATACTTAATGAACGGATAGACAGAAGCATTCATTGATAGATTTATATTTTATTGTGGACTGAAGTGGATAATTTCTATTCAGATATACATATATATACATGGTTGTCATGACAATCCTTTATTTACCCCCCCCCCCCCACCCGCCCCGCAAAAAAAATAAAAATAAATAAATAAAAAATGTTGCAAATAGTTTTGACAATGCAACTTGAATGAGGAGCACAAACTATTTCACCATCATCATCAACAGCATCATTATCAACAACAAAAGCATCAGTTTCACTGTTTCAATTTGTATGAGTCAATGAGTGTGTGTGGTAACTAAAATACTGAACTATCTGGGGGGGGGGGGGGAGGCAACTTTATACTAATAAATAAATCTACAAATAGAGGACTAAAACTGCACCAAAACGTTTTAAATATCTGAGAGCATTCATTTCGCCGTTCGGTTAGTTAACTGTTTCACACTTGCTTAATTCAATATGCAGCTATTCGAAAATTCTTAACACGACGTTTATATACATTGGAGAAATAAAACATCATTTGTTTCATCATCATAAGATCTCAAGGGACAGGGAAGACTTTATTTTTAATGTATGATCTTATCTGTCGACGCATGTATATACTCACGTCTAACTTACACGTTGTCTTAGCCGTTTACGACAAAAACCGTCCGGGCCTGGATGTATTAATAAGGTAATGTTAGCATATCTTGCCGCGGGCAACGCCATAAAATATACATTGCACTATTGTTTTATATCTAGCGGGGGCCTCGTAAAGGAAAAATCTAGACCGCATGTAGACGCTGGATAAATAATTTGGGGAAAAAAGAAAGGGGGCAATTTACATCTTTAGGAGTCCTCATTGTATAAAGAACAAATAAAACGTTACTACAACATAATGACGCACTGACTTTTCTTTTTTTTTCTTCTTTTTTTTTTGTAAATGATGATTTTTTAAAAATGAATTTTAAGTATATTTAAGTATATGTTTTGCTTACTTAGCAAAATCTAGATTCAGTAGCCTAGAATGGAAGGTGTCATATCAGGTATTTTGTGGTAAATGTCTGTGGTATGTTTTGATTTTTTCGAGGAGCTATTTTGGTTTTCTTCCTATATAGAGTTAATTCTTGAACATAGTTTTTTTATGATCGCATCCGGGTTCTAAATTTAGTCTGTCGATATTAAAAGAGCACTGTAATTCAAAATCGCAAGAATAGTCACGCAATTAAAATACAACCTAAGTCAGCTTCATCTTTGTTTTGAAAAGTGTACTTTTCTTCTCTCATTTTTTCAATCAGAATATGTATTTAATGTCCCACCGACAGTTTTTCATTCATTTTAAGACTTTTCATCAACACGAAACAAATAATTGTAGTGTTACCTCACTGCGAAAGCACGTCCCTTGACAAATGGCATGATACCACACTTAGTCACGTGATACAATACTTGCACCCTTATGCACAGGGGAGATATAATAGTACATTTTTACGACCTTGGTATGTCGCAGACAGGAATCGAACCCATGCATTCCTGGAAACTCTGACCACATGACCAACGGGGGACCGGTTTTGGTTAAGGTATTCAATCAGTAGATAGTGATCTCGGCCTTTAGCTCCAAGTCAGTTGATGCTTGCATCTGCACTAAAGTCTTTTAAAGCATTTGAAGGATCATGATTATAATTCAATAATAGATAGATTACCTATATAAAAAGGGTAAGGGTTGGTTGAAAAAGGTACTGCTTCATTAGAATAAATCGTTGATTGTTCCCGTTTTAAAGCCCCAGTGCGTTTTAGATGGGAAAAATATATTTTTCAAAATTTCTAATTAGCAAAGTCTCAAATGATGTTTGATTAACCTCTTAATGTTTAAATAAGGCCACATAATGAAATATTCGCCTGGAAGTCTTAGTTGTTCAGACAGGGCAAAATAGTGAGAAACATGGGCGGAGCTTGTTCTGAAACACACTGTTCAGTAAAAGCACGCATGTCTCGGTGACATGGGGTGTTTCAGAAGTTCATGGACTTTTTTCTATAGACTGAATAAATATTGACACACGGTAGTAGAGGAGATAGGAAGAAAATCCATGTACTTCTGAAAAATTTCTTTGTATGTTAATTTTATGCTGTCAAGGTTCTGAGCTAAATATAGAACGAGACAGCCACAATTTGCATTTTTCTAAAAGAATCTTTCCTGTTAATTAGGCATTTCTCAAGGTCTTTCAGTGATGAAATTAAAACTGAATTATATATGTTGTAAGTGCATTCAGATTTAGATCTAACATCTATAAGATACTGGGACTTTAATCGTGAAATTTTTTTTTTTTTTTAAATTATATATGCATTGACGTCACGTTAGGTAGGTCTCCGTTGATCCGGGCACCTCGATGTCTGGACATTTTTTTCATGGAACGGATTTTCATAGCGTAAAAATGCTTCGATAATCCGGAAACTTGGGTTCCAGATCCAGAAGTCGATTTTGGAACCATTTCCGGATATCCAATTTGGGAACCTATCTTGTTTTGCAATGCAGGTACAAACCATTATCACACTGACTAGAAAATAGTTTTGCGTTTAATTGGAAACAACATCAATCAGCTTTGTTTCAACGATTTCTTTGATGAACCTGGGGGTCGTCTACTTAAATAACCTTAACCCTTTCCCTCATATAGACTCATTTTGACGCACTCAATAGGTACCACATAAAGCCTGATCTGCAGAAAACCACAGTTAAACCATACCAAATTTAATTATAAAATCCTCATTTTCAGACCACTGAGGAGCAGCGAACAGCATAAAACCAGATCAGCCTGCGAGTTACTCGCAGGCTGATCTGGTTTTATGCTGTTCGCATAGGTCTTTTCATGGTGTCCTCTATGAGGGAAAGGGTTAAACTATTTCCCGAATCATGTATTGTGTTGTCACCAGCGTTAAATCCTATACCAAACAGTAATTTATCAGAACCAGATTAATGGAATAAATATTAAGTATCATAACCCACCAGTATAAAAACATATAAATGGTAATTAAATGGGTATATTCTACTTTTAAACCAACTGATATTTCACTAAAGTGAAAATGAATTGTGAACACGCTCCCTGTAGTACTTTGATGCCAGAATCATGTCCGTACAGAGATTCAGACCAGCAACTTCCTGATCAGGACATGTGCGTTCCACCGTAGGACAATATGACGCCGTTAATAGCTTACAGCCTTTCATCAGTGAACCCAGATTTCTCGCGACCCTCACATTGACTATAAATCATATCACGGGAGAGTTGCATGCTTTCTTCCGTAAAATTAATGGCTCTAAAACATGACGTGGATATTAATTGTACATTCACTATGTAGTGTCCAAAGCCGATGAAAAATTAAGCACTTCGGAAGCACTCGGGAAAAATCGTCGCACGGTTCACCCTAATCGTTCCATCTCGGCTATTTCTGGTTTTTACTAGCCGTTGTGTCATACGTTACCCTCGGTTAATATGGTATGCAGCCTTGAATTATTGCAAATATGTTCCGATTGTCCAGAAAGATCTAATGAGATGTTAAACCAAGGACCAAACACTATTTATAGCCGTAAGGCATATATTGTGAAATCAATAATTTTTGCTGGTCAATCATATTTCGTTGATTTCGTCCAATTTTTTTCCCCAAGAATATTAATCCCCTTCGAAAACATTCAGTTTCACTGACCTCATGCACAGTGACATGGTGTATTACAGAACTGAAAAAAACAACAACTTTACTTCACAATATTTAACATGTATTAAATATTTCTTATACATGTACATATATTGCTGTGGGTCCTTCGGACGAGAATAAATTTGTAAATTGGGATTCATACTTTGTTCACAAGAACCCCAGTTACATTTACACAAAGCAAGATGCTCATTAAGGTAATCCATCCATCATCAAATTGTGATCATTGTCAATCAAGTGATCGTGAGGATTTTACAGTAAGTGCAAGCCTCTAAAGACTTAGAGCAAAAGAGCCTATAATTCCAAGTTAATGGATGCTTGCATCTGCACTGAAGTGTTTTTAAGCATTTGAAGAACCATGATTATAATTTGATGATCGATGGATAACCTTAAAGTTCCCAATTCGTTCGTCAGTATATACATCGACACGTTAAAACTCATCCATTAGTGTGAAATAAATCAAAATGTACGAGTAGAAACGTCAATAATTCATTTTTTTTAACAACTGTATGAGTGACGTGTGTAGTTTAGTCACGACCCCGTCAAAATCGTCAAAGGTTATTTCATACGAGCAATTGACATTAATTAAGTATAAAACAAATACCTGAATAGAATATCTGTGTTGTAAAAGATAGGTGTACATGCAGACACACTTGTATAACTGAACAAATATGGAGGATTTCAAAATAGTATTTCGACCTTAATTTCCAAGATTAAGGTAAATGGAGGAAATATGAAATATTTCGTGTGGGCAAAAATTAATCATAAACATACAATTTTGTCAATCAGAAAATGAATATGTATGTCAAAATGAATTGCTATAATAATGAGGAAGAAAACAATCAATGTGTCGAAGGCACTGAAGTTATGTGTGTCTCAAGTTGAAGTGGGGTTGACAAGCTGCAAATATGCAGGGTAACTTATTTTTTTTCCAAATATTAAACTTATATTAAAATAATAAACGATTGTTCATTGAAGGCTATAGAAATATAGGAGGAGTAAGAGTGGCAATATGCTAATTGTTATCAGTCTGTTGAAACAAATGGTGCGTTCATCTAGTGACCATGTTGACGCAACGTTAAAGCGGGTTTATTGGCATTGTGCGAAAATTTGACCTCCGTTTATACTGTGATAAACAAAAGAAATGAAACAATACTGTTCTCTTAGCAATATTAGCGCTTTGATTTGTACTACCGAGCGACGGTACAGTTTCTATTTATAGATGCTGTGGCTCCCTACTGTGCCTTAAGTAATTTCGGATAGCAGATATACACCTGTATCAGCCATTCTATAGAGCAACAAATAACCCCTGGAGATATCTCTGATGTATCTGAGATAGTAAATGTGATTATAAGGAGGTTATACATGTTTTTATCTTATTTCAAGCTTTCTATATGGTCCATTGAAACACCACTAAATAACCGAAACCTCCACATCCACCATCCAAATTCAGGCATGAACCACCTTTGCATTCGAAAGAAACTATACTCCTCCGCGTGGTAAAGTGAGTTACGCAACATCCTAGAGGAAATAGTTCGTCTGTGCTTTTATACTACATACACTTATTGTGTCCCGTAAATATTTATTTTTTACTCAAAATTGAGTTTTCACTACTTTGGCTGAATCTCAACATACCTGTATTGTAGAATTCTGTTCAATCGTTCGGTCATTCATACAAAATTGAGAGGTTATTCGGTTTTAGATGTAGAGAAACGGACCCTCAGAATGTAGGTACTATAGTTGTGAGTGACTACGTCACACACAACTAATTTTTATTTTGGCCAAATGTATGTAGATGAAATGTACCATTCCCGTTAACAGTTGCACGCGGTCATTTATATGTGTTTTCAACAAATTTCATATAAATCTACAATTTTACATTTCTGATGTTGTTGTTGTCCATAACAAATATATTCGTAAAAATAACTATAAGGTTAAAAACATTTAAAAACAATTTAAAGTTAGACAAGAGGTGTGGAAAATCAACAAAGTCCAGGTTTTCCGTATGGAAATATTGTACCCAGTTTTGACATTTAACCTCTCAGTGTGACCTTGACATTTCAGGCTACGGAATTGTGTCATGCCACATACGCAATCTTGTCATGTTGAATAATTGTACCAAATTAAATGATTTATTTAATGGAAGTTACGGCCTGCAAAATGTTTTGTATATCACCACTCAACCTCTAAGTGTGTGACTTTGACCGTTTAAACCTCAGTCACGTGACTTCGCATCATCACAACATGATGAACAAATATTTAACAAAAGTTATTTTTAAATATTTTTATGCATTACAAATTTGACTAAAGCTCCCCCATTGACTTTGGTCTAAACTAATATACGGATTTTCCATATGGAAAACTTGGTTAAAATTAAATAAATAAATAAATAAATTTAAAAAAAAAGAAATATATTATGCTTTTGTACGAAATATTAGGAAAGATCTCAAGCCAAAGAAAATTAAACTCTGTATTTTTCTGTGGAATCAGAAGATATAAAAGGCATGCAAGAACGTTTTTGCATGAGTTCAACAAAATATGAAAAAAATATATTTTGCAAATGTCCTTTTGGAAGCAAGCTCAACTCATACACACCTTACACGGTTCGGAAATGTTGCTAAGTAGATAAGTCTGTCTGGATAATGACTCATCGTCGGAAACCCCCGGTTGAATTATTCCGTTCCACATCACGACATCATGCTGCCGAACTGGAACTGTTCGAAGGGAGTGGTATGAAAAGAGGATCATACATTTCTATACTCGTATATATTACGTGATTTAAGACCAACCTGTCATGTCAGACCCACTTGGTTTCGATCATGGGTATCCGACGATGGAATGACCTTTACTAGTACCGTAGTCCAGTGGTGGTGCATGCACAATGATTTATCGTTTTAACGACCCACCGACAATATTCTGGGACTCTATTTGCTGGGCTTAACGTCCCCTCGACAGTATTACAAACATCCCAAAACTGTCTAAATGAGACAAATATAGTGTCGTTTGTTTGTATGCTGGGTTTAACGTCCCGTTTCCAGTCATTTGGAGACAATGTCTACTTGAGACAGATATAGTGTTGCCCGACTACAGTATAACGCTGCAGACATGTGGCATGATACCACACCAAGTCACAATATCCTGACACTTGATATATCAATCTTCAAACTACGCTTACATGCCAAGCGCCAAATAAAAGAACGTATCGCACCACTGCCCATGTCAAGGTTTACTAGTCGGAAATGCCATTAATCGGTGAAAAACAAGGCTTTTAAGTCTTCACAGGCGTTGAAGAGTTACTTCCCTTGACACTCCAGAGCATAAGGTACAGTTTAATACCCGAGAAGATTGTAAATAACTCACATGCAAATTATACCAACCCCTTAATTTCACTGACATCTTTCATGTTCAATATAAAACGTGTTTATTTGCTTAGGTTTACCGTCCCACAAACAGTATTTTTATCATATGGAGACTGTCTACATGACAGATATACATGTAATTATACAATTCTGCCTGACTGCAATATCACACCGTAGACACGTGACATGATACCACAACTAGTCACATTTTCATGGAATCTGAATGTTTTATTTTTTGTACACGTTTATAATCATGCATATCATATCAGTGCCTTGTAGGGGAGATAACCCGCGGCCATTTTAACAGTTTTGCTATGTCAAGGCCAGGGATCGAGCCCATAGACTTCCGGTTACGGACGGACGCTCTAACCACTTGGCCACCAGAACCACTCGATATTTAACTACATGTGTGCCAAATTTCAATGAAGTCCATTGATAACACAATGTTTTTTTGTGCGCTTTTTTTTTTTGACAGAGTGATGTTACTTTTAGGTCAACCCTCCTAGATAGGGGGGGGGGGGGGTATTAATGTGACTGCAGACAAAAACGACAGAAATTTTTAACTATGCATATTTATTTTCCTTTTATACAATGATCGAGAAATGTGTTTTACAAAAAAAAAAAAAATTCTGCTTTGAAAAATGCCACCATTATATGACAAAAATGTAAAATGATATATCCAAAGATGAATTATTAATTCTGCTAATAAATATGTCTCAGAAAAATATGATGGTATGAAAAAAAGTGATAAAAAAAAAAAAGGTACGATTTAAAACAATACAGGAGGTGAATTTAACAATTTTAGGGCTTAGTGCCAAAAAGTTTTAACTGCTTCTTTAACTATGTTAAGTTACCACAGTTTTGCTGGTTTGTTAAATCATTGGATCTCACGTCCTGTCGACAGTATTTCAGTCATTCGGAGACTATTTCTACTTAAGGCAGATATAATGCTGCCACACTGCAGTATCACACTACAATTTTGCAATAAGCCCTAAAGTTACATATGGAATGCTAGGCATCTCTCTCTCTTTCTTTAAAGACAACAGCTACATTTTCTATATAGACAAAGAAGGAAAATTGAAATTACATTTCAGATTTTGTTTAAACTTTGCATGATTATAGAGAATCACACTAGAAACAAATTTATGAAAAAACAAGATGTGTCACAGGATGTTACGAATGCCCTCGATGTGCATATTCAAGGTTTTGTGAAAAATATTCCCGACATTTCATTTGACTTTTCGCTGACATTTTTCAACGATGAAAACACTACAGCATTATATGCATATACAGAATTCACAATAGCTAAGAATCATATGCATAATTGAACCATAAGTCCCCTACCGGTCGTGCATATTTTGATTATTTCCATTACCATAGCAACCAGTATTTTTATCCAAAAAAAAAAACAAAGTGAGGTGCATAATCTCAATATTGCCATCATATACCAAGTTTCACTGATCTAAATTAAAATATGATTTTTAAGTTATCACAGCATCCCAATTTCTGGACAGCCCAACGGAGGGCAAACCAATGCACAATCTTAGTGTGAACATGACCTTTCAGCTATGAACCCGGGTATTGTACACAACACATTGTATCATTATTGTGCACATTTATGAAAAAAAAAAATCAAAATCGCTGTAAACATTAATAAGTTTAAATTAAATGTGTCAATGGCTTGCACATTCATACATTACTTCAATAACTTCTTTATATTCTAAAAATAATATGTTTGCCACTGACAAAATTAATCTCCATAAACCTGTATTTATAAATTTGCACATCATTATTTTGCTACACAGTAGCAAGGCTTCAATGTCATAGTGACAAACCAGTAAATTAATTTGGTAAATGGTCATAAATCAAAATTGACCCTGAACTATTTGAACTTGAACTTGTACATACAACTGAAGCTAGGAACTGGTTGCCATGACAACCATCTGTCTCTACACAAAAGGTTTAGTGTAGAAAGGTCATCCAGTCAGGCGTAAAAGTAAACACTGACCACAAGTCTGTTCTCTCAATCGGTCCACTGTTTTTTAGCCAGTACGATTATTTTAAGAAAATTGAACAGAATTAGGCTATTTTGTTCATCTGTATAACATTTACGCTTGTATAGAACATACTTTACAATGGAACAATATTTCTATAATTATCTTTTAAACTTAATTTTTAATTTTCCTTTTTTTTTAAAATTGATTGTACAGCATTTGACAATAAAAAATGCATTAACTAATATGATTTAAAGTAACGTCCCTGTAATGGTTCCGCTACATTTCGGACCTGATGGCCTTTCACGGAGATAACCAAGGTTTCCTAGTGTTTCATTAGGGAACCTTGTTTATCTTGGTAGAGGTTAAGAAGTCCAAGAAGTAGCAAAACCAATAGAGGGACTCTACCTTAATGCATAAAACTACTAATTCATGACTTAAAAGATTTTTTTCCCCATAATTCAGTAGTTGGAAAATTAAATTTACATGTATGTGGTCAGTGTTAACTTAGTGTTCTTAAATTCAGCTGTGAGGTACATGTGATTATCTTGAGTTTCAAATAACAAAACATTGATTTTCTTAACATGTATACACACTAGACATTATTGAAAAACAAGAGGGCCATGATGGCCCTGGATCGCTCACCTGAGTACCATTGCTACAACTGATTACAAGGTTTTTAAACAGACAAGAATTCTGATATAACTCAATCTTAAACATTTTAGCCCTGACAATACTACACACCAAATATATAAGCACTGGGCCTTATGGTTTCAGAGGAGAAGACTTAGTGTGGGGTCATTTATCTCCAAAGGGCCACCATTTTGAAAATCTTGATAAATCTTGATAATGAACCATTAGATGATGCTACATACCAAATATCTAAGCTCTAGGCCTAATGGATTCATAGAAGAAGATTTTTAAAGATTTTCCTATATAACTCTATGTTAAACAAGTGACCCCTGGTGCGGGGGCATTTATCACCATAGGGTCATGATTTGTACAATCTTGGTAATGGCCCATAAGATGATGCTACATACCAAATACTAAGCTCTAGGCCTAATGGATCATGAAAAAGATTTTTAAAGTTTTATTATATAATCATTTGTGAAAAAAGTGATCATGGTGCGGGTCATTTATCACCATAGGGTCATGATTGTAACAATCTTGGTAATGAACATAAGATGATGCTTCATACCAAATATCTAATCTCTAGGCCTTATGGATTCAAGAAGATTTTTAAAATTTTCCTATATAACTCTATGTAAAACAAGTGACCCTTTGCGGGGGCATTTATCACCGTTTGGCTTGATTTGACAATCTTGGTAATGAACCATTAGATGATGCTAATTGAAATATCTAAGCTCTAGCCTTATGGATTCATAGAAGAAGATTTTTAAAGTTTTGCTTAATAAATTATGTTAATAGTGACCCCTGGTGCGGGGCTTTTCACCATAGGGCTATGATTTGAACAATCTTGTAATGAACCATAAATGATGCTACATACCAAATATCTAAGCTCTAGGCCTAATGGATTCATAGAATAAGATTTTTAAAGTTTTTCCTATATAAACTCTATGTAAACAAGTGACCCATGTGCGGGTCATTTAATCACCATAGGGTCATGATTTGTACAATCTTGGTAAGAACCATAGATGTGCACTATCAAATATATCTCTAGGCCTATGGATTCAAGAAGAAGATTTTTAACTTTTCCTATATAACTTATGTAAAACAAGTGACCCCGGTGCGGGGCATTTTATCACCGTAGGGCTATGATTTGAACAATCTTGTAATGAACCATTAGATGATGCTACATACCAATATCTAAGCTCTAGCCTAATGGATTCCTAGAAGAAGATTTTTAAAGATTTTCCTATATAACTCTATGTAAAACAAGTGACCCCTGGTGCGGGGTCATTTATCACCGTAGGGCTATGATTTGTACAATCTTGGTAATGGCCCATAAGATGATGCTACATACAAATATCTAAGCTCTAGGCCTTGCAGTTTTGCAGAAGAGTTTTCAAAGTTCTGCATTTTTAAAATCTATTTTTAGTCCTGTGTACCTATTTTTTAACCAATTCTGAATAATTTGTACAACTTTGATAGAGGGCATCATAAGGGATTCCTGTGAATTTGTCAAAATCCTTCAGCGGTTCATGAGGAGATGTTGTTTAAAAGCAAATTGTTGACGACGGACGGACGCACGCACGGACGACGGACAAAAGGCGATCACAATAGCTCACCATGAGCACGTTGTGCTCAGGTGAGCTAATAAAAGTAACTGAACTGAAGTACATAAAATGAAGTATACTACTCAAACTTTGCTAGGGATCATTTATTGTTTATTGCATAATCAGAGCACTTAAATGATTAAAAACAATGATTGAAAAAAGCTACTTTTGAAACTTATTGTCCAAACAACCAAATAAACAAACTAAAAACTATCATTGATGGAAATTCAAAATGGTCAAAAAAAATCTATCAAGTACACAAGTAAATATGAATTCTATTATTCACTAAGTGTACCGTAGCAAAATGGTGCCGTGGTCCAATGGTAACGTATCCTATTACGGATCTGAAGGTTGTGGGTTCGAACCCCGTTGGAGGAAAGAACTCTTCATGACCTTCCCGGGCGCAAAGTACTGGTCCAACCCAGGAACTGTCCACAGGGATTAGTATAAGTTGTATGAACTTGTTTCCCAATAGACGTAAAATAGATAAGTTAAAACTAAACTACCGTAGCAAATTTTGAGCAGTATAGAATAAAAAATAAATAATAACAGAGCAGACTTTTTTTGATAAATGTAAATAAAGTTTAATATACATTCTAAGTAAAACTGAAAAAATAAAGACTTACCAGAAGAAATGACTTTCTCAGATAATCAAACGTCTCGTAAAGTTGAGAGTACTTTTTGTTTAAGTTATCTGTTAAGGTTGAGACAATATACCTTGGATGAAGCAGGGTCCTTGTTAAATCCTCCTCCGTCTATAATAATGTTATTGTTCATGTAAATATATTGAACACTAAGATGTGTGAAAAAATAAACTTTTATGATTGTCACGGCCACCTTAAATTAAGGAGATTTACCTGTCAGCACTAACCATTGCAGACTTAAATGAGGAGGTATTAGTACTTTCAAATTATATTTTCCATGTTATTTTCATTTATAACATAATACATAAATGCAATCTGATTGTCATGCCTTTAAAAGAAATACTGGTAATAAAAAAAAAATAAAAAAAAAAAATCCTGATCTAACTGAACATATACTTCAGACTTTTTTTGATTACATCGGTTAGAGAAACAATAAATTCAATTAAATGTAAATGGAAGACAATGTAAAATCATGGGTATTTTTTTTTAACAATATAACATAACAAGATCTGATTGTCTAATTAGTTTCAGTTCACTCAAGATTCTTCGACAAACCAGTCGAATTACGAACATAATATTCTGCCTAAGAGAGATAAGACACTGTATCACTGACGGGTTTGTGGCCGCATCTGTGTCCACGTGTCCACATATGTCTCTCGATTAGACAGTGGTTCCCTGTCAGCTGGAGCCCATTCCTGCTGTGCAACCGTAGCAGTGGTTGTCAACCGGTATCTCCGCGCTGACCAATTCGTCACATGACTCTATGTCAAACACGGTTTTGGCACCTGAGGATATCAGAAATGGGAAACCAAACATATGGATGATTTGGACATTTAAGATCTATGTCATCAAAATGCTTGTCATAATTTTTGGAATTTTAATGAAACATCAAAATGACTTAACACTTTACCTCATGAATATTAATGTACAAATTAATGACTTGACGAATATTAATTAACTGAACTTTAAATGGTTTATAAAACAGTGGATTTTTTTCTTTGCCATGCAGACTGTGTGAGAACCTGAGCTTCAATGTTGTGTAAGCAAACAGAGGAGACCCCTTAATATTTTGCATATGACTTTGATTTATATATAACCAATAAAAAGTGTAATTTTCTATTATATCAAAATTATTGTATAGCTAGTACAGGACTGCTTGACACCCAAAGATTTTTTTTTTTCTTCCAAAAGAAATAATACATTTACTTTTGAGTATGTAAACCTGAGTGACCACTTTCTTTTGCAACCACGGTAAGTAAAATTCACTTTTTAATAAATAAGAATATGCATCATTCATTAAAAATTTATTAACAGATATCATCATCATCATCATCATCAGATTTTTCACCAAAACAATCATACCCAACATCATCATCATCATCACCACTGCCAACAACAACATCATCATCGTCATCATCATCATCACTACCAACATCATCATCACCACCACCATTATCATCATCATCATCATCATCATCAACATCTTACCCGTCATCCTGATAGCCAGCTGCTGGTTAAAGTCACAGTCGAAGATTTCTCCATTCCAGTTGACGTTCAGCAGGCTACGACACATCAGGTTGTCGATGGTGGCCAGGTTGTAGTTCCGCACCAGTAACTCCATGTAGTCTTGCAGCTCACTCCTGGACACAGACAGACGCATGTATGGACAGACGGACATACAAATGGACGGACATACAGATGTACAATTCAAACAGTTCATAACGACATCCTGTATTATCTGACACTTTTCGTTGGTCCCATTGTTTTTCCTATTCAAAGTCTGATTAAATAACCTGACCATAACACCTGTCTTACCTGTAATCCAACATATGATTTAGGTCATGTTTTTGTTTACACATGTATACATGTATTTTAACATTATTTTCAGAATTATTTAAAGTTTAATGACAGTAAAAAAATACAGTTTATAAGAAAAGCTTGCAAGAATGAACACACCGTATAATAAACATTCACACTTGCAAATGTTTAGCTTATATAGCAAATACATGGACTATCAATTTTAAAGGTATGATCTATGACCAACTGCCTTATCTGACATTGTCAGTTGGTCCCAGTGGGCGTCAGTTAAGACAAGTTTTACTGTACCCATAATTCTTAGAAAATCCTTGCTGCAGTTATCTGCCCTTGTCTGCTGATTGGTCTTATCATGATAAATCATTATTCTAAGTGTGAAGGCATTATCTACAACAGTACCAAACTTCATGTAACGTGCATAATATTTTTGTTACCATAGCAACCAGAATTTTGATCTGAGAAAAAAAGTGATGTGCAGAATATCCATACCGCCATTTATTCATATACCAATTTTCATGAAACGGTTTTTAAGTTATCACGGGTCAAGATTTCCGGACATCCAGACGGACGGACAAAGGGACGACAACACAGACAGATGGAGGGCTAAAGTCCCCTCCGGTGTAAATACTGGTTGGGGACTAAAAATTCTCTATTGAACTCATAAAGCTATTTTTAAACACAAACACATACCTTCTGTAGAGGAAGTCTGCAAACCTCTTGATGGGCATGTTGGTTATAGTATACAGGTCGTTGAACTCAATACCGAACACATCCATTAATTCCTCTCGATACTTTTCCGCAAGTGGCCCCTGGGGAGGGGGCAGGTATGCACCTGGAGAGATGGAACATGTTAAATGTGGGTTAGACAGGGTTCCATAAAAGTGAAAAATCAAAATTCCCTGACTTTTCCCTGACCAAACTCAAAATTCCAACCAAATTAAGCACAAATCCAGCGGCAAATACGGATCATCTATGAGCACAAAATGTACTTTGCTGGATGCTATTTAGAACTTATTTAATATTATGCCAATCTGACTGAAAAAAAACAAATGGAAGAAACTGCCTTTCCTTATTATAATCCTCCTGCTGTTTGGTCGACATTCATTGATTGTAAAATTCCCTGACTTTTCCCTGACTTTTTCTGAATTTCCAAATTTCCCTGACCAATTTTAAATTCCCCTGACTTTTCCCTGACCATGGGAACCCTGTTAGAGAGGTCTTTATCACTAAACATCTTTAAATCTAAGATTAGGCAAAATTTTACTATTTCTTAAAATATAAAATCTTCAAACAAGACAGATTACTTGCAAGATAAAGGGAAGCTATATAGGTTTCCCTTTTGATAGTGAACAAGTATTCCAAGTTTGAAGTGAATAATTATGATTGACAGTTTTTGAGAAACTGACCTTAACAAAAAACTTAACTAATACAGAATATTTTAATTCGAAGAAAGGTGCATTACTGTATTAAATTGAGTTTCAGGGTTACTTGCCCTTTTGAAATGGGTTCCCCTTTTGAAAGTGAACACGTATTCCAAGTTTGAAGTAATAGATTTGACAGATTTTGAGAAATTTACCTTAATATACACATAACTGATACAGAAGATTTTATGTCAAAAAAGGGGTATAACTGTGCCAAACTGAATTTCAGGGGTTACCGGTATCTTCCCTTTTCGAATGGATCCCCCTTTTTATAGTGAACAAGTATTTAAAATTTAAAGTGAATACGTTTGATGGTTATGGGGAAATGGAACTTAACAAAAATATGAACCAGCGTCGATGCAAATGAGAGAGGACAATAGCTCCACTTTTTCTTCTTAGAAAGTTAGTTAAAAAGAAGTAAATATAGCACAGGTAGTACAATCTTCACGCTTAAACTCAATCATGGCCGTTACACACAACAAGAGTGTTCCCTGGAACACATGCGTCACTTGTTGAAGCGTGACGGAAAAAGTGTGATGGACAGACAGACGACAAAAAAGCGATCCCTATGTGTCCCCTCTGCTTACAGCAGGTGACACAAAAATACATTTTTTTAAAGTTTGCAAATTAAGTTATCTGATGTCTTCCTGCCTACACAATATTTTCCACTGGCTTTTACAGGATTTTCTTATCTCTGTTTTTTAAGTCTTTGATCAAACTAACATTTTGTTTGTAATTACAGGGAAAACCACAGTTCAACGTATCATTTATTGCAGACTTACCCATGGGGTTGTACACCAGGTCAAGGGTGAGTCCTGACCCTTGCTTGCCGTACCCCAGTTCATTCAGCATTAGTAGCGCCTGGATACTGCGGTCGAACACGCCCTTCCCCCTCTGCATGTTCACATTCTTGGCCGTGTAACAAGGGAGCGAAGCAATTACCGTTAGTCCATGGTCAGCGAAAAATTGGGGTGTGTCTTCCTGACCTGCGATGTAAATCAAAAACATAAATAGTTAATTACGCCTGTACCCACTGGAGACATATGCATGGGTAAAAGTTGAAAATTTAAAAAAACCTGAAAATCCTGATTTTAGCAATTTTTTAATGTAGTTTTATGTAGAATAAGAAGTCATTTGGCTATCAGAAAAACCTGAAGTTCAGAAAATTCCCTAAGATTTTTTTGGAAATCAACACAGGGCATTGACAATTTCAGTTTGATCGGACTTTACTATGGTAGTCTACAACATGTTAAGAGGTACTGCCAGGCATTTTGGAGTCTAAATCCCCACCCCAGGGCATTGACAATTTGTCAAATTCCCACATTGTATGCTTACCAAAGACTATTCCCTGGTAACATTCTGTCTGTCAAATTTCCGGCTCTCTGGAAGGGTCTCCTGTCAAATGCCCCTGTCTATGCCCATCGCCCCCACCCTGGGGCAAAACACTGACAGGATAATAAGTCCTGTTTCAATGTATGCAGAAATCCCGCAATCCTGTGACCTGACAGTATATCTGCATGTTGCAATAAAGCATAAGGCCAGAATCAAAAATATGTTCATTTGTAGTGCTCCGAAAATGGCTCCCATCAAAATGGCCCCTACTCAATTATTTTTTTTAACGTCTTTGAGGTTGTTTTTTATGTCCATTCCATAAAAAAAGCACTTTTGGCTATATTTTATCATTTGAAATTAAAAAAAACAAAAAAAACCTTCCTACCTACCCACCCCTGGAATTCAGGGTTGGTGCACTGCAAACAAACAATTTTTTAACAATGTCCTAAATGAATAGGGAAGAATTGAAATAGGAAAGAATAATATTTTAGAAGTACCTGGTTCCAGAAGAGAGGTGAGGTTGGACCTGACGATTGTCTTCTTTCCAAGGGCCCTGCCCCCTGCCGCTAGGTGTCGAAACTGGTCACACAACTCTGGGGCGCCACCTGGTGAGACAGAGTACATAGTTACACACCATTGACAGAGAAAACAAAATACAGCATATTTTCTTGATATATATTTTTACAAACTTTGTGAGGATGATGTATGTTTCAATGAAATGAATAAATTAATGAAACAAACACATTGTGCTGTTCAAGTGATCTGTCTGATCAGGGTCTTCTCTGTTTGCCCATATAAAATTGAAATTCATTTTTACACAGTCTACATGGCAAATAAAAATCCAGTTTCATTTACCATTTAAAGTTCCTTTAATTAATATTCATCAAGTCATAAATTTGTACATGAATATTCATGAGGTAAAGTGTTAAGCTCTTATAGATATAAACATTATCAACAAACTTTGTTTTACATATATTGGGAAAACAAGTTCTTACAACTTAAGCTAATGTCTTTCCACAGTTCATTGTTTGGACCAGTACTTTGTGCCTGGGAAGACCATGAAAAACCAAAGTTCCTAACAGGGTTCGAACCCACAACCTTCGGATCCAGAATGGGGTACGTAACCACTGGACAACAGCGCTTTGAACTTCATGACAGGCGCAGTTTATAGTTCCATAACTATACATTTGGAAACTTTTTTTTATTTCCAAGTCCGCACCATACGTTGGCAATTACTGCCGACAGTTTAACATATGACAGACACTGACATATAACAAAAATCGTTCTACTTTAATGGCCACCAACTCCTTAAATAAGCTTCTCTTTGGCTGGTTGTCACTCAGTTAATTCGGTACTTTACGGAGTTTGGCTATAAAAATCATGAAGCCACAGTACAGCGGTTGAGCTTTAGGTTAAACACAGTTTCATCCTATGTCCACACCTACCTGTCAGGTCAAATATTTCCACACTGGGGCTGTTCTTCAGTATATCCAGGCACTTGTCAGCTGTCCTGCGATTCATCATCTCCTGTCGCCGTGGTGATGACTCCACGTGGCAGTGTGTACATGCCTGGTTGCAATAAATCCCGATGTTCACTTGCATCTGTTCAATGGCTCGTTTCTTTAATACATCCTCCTCAACTGGAACCATTCATATACAGAGTAAAGATTTTATGTTTGACTGAAAAATAAAACAAAAGCTGCCCATAAGACAGCACGCTTGACTATTCCGCCATTTATTAGTTTAACCATATTTTATTGCATGCAAAACTGTAACCAAAATTTCTAAGTTCAAAAAGGGGACATAATTTAATATACATTCAGTTAAAAGTTATCTAACTTGATGGTCTAACAGTCCTAAACAACTCTATAAAGTTTCAAGTAAATCTCATACATGTAACTCATGAATGCTGATATATAAGCATGACAGTGTGTTGCATGCAAAACATTAACCAAAATTTGAAGGTCTAAAAAAGACAATAATTCTGCATTAAACTCTGTCAAGAGTTATCTACCTTGTCTGCTTAACATCATGAGAGCCTTAATGACGAATTAAATCATAAGCATAGCTGGTTACTAAGATATATGCATGATAGTAAATTGGTCACTTGAACCAAAGCATTATGGGTAGCAAACCAAACCCCAACCCTAACAATTCTCAGAGTCAAACAAAAGACATTATGACCTTGACCTTTGAAGTACTGACCCCAAAATAATATCTCTTTCAAATGCAAGAAGCTACATGTTTGTTATTGGAAATTAATGTCCCACCAACAGTATTTCAGTTATTTAGAGACAATCTGTACCTTTCACGTTTTTTTCTATCCGCTTGTGTTTCAAGAAGTCTGTGAAGCTTGGGATCCCCAAGTTGTCCAGGGCTCTCTTTCTTTTCAACCTCTCTTCCTTCGTCAGTTTCACTTGTCCCATTTTGCGCAGGTTTTCCGCACTGATTTTAAACTCATCGGACGCCTCCATTTCTTTCAAAGTCTCGGGTATCAAGGAATCCTTTTAAAAAAAATGATATAAACCCTTAACCTCATGAATATTCATGTACAAATGAATGACTTGATGAATATTAATTACCTGGACTTTAAATGGTATATAAAACCGTGGATTTTTCTTTGCTGTACAGACTGTGCAGAATCTGAGCTACAATATTGTATGAGTACACAGAGGAGACCATAAGCTATTTGGTTTTAATCTGCTCTGTTTACTAAGTCTATATGACGTAAAGTGTTAAGTTTGGGTGCCTGGATAGCGTAGTGGTAACACGTCTCGCTTCTCACCAACGGTTCCGGGTATGGTTCCTGGTCATGTCATGATCATTATGGCTATACACATGCCTCCATTTTTAAATAAGACTGATTTATTAGTACGGATGCTGAAGTGTGAACAAAGTGAAATCAGATTTTTTTTTTTTTTTAAGTCAAGGGCCATAACTCCTGAGCTAATAATGCAATATCAGCCACAATCTTACTTTCTCAAGAGATTATGGGCATTGACAGACGGACGGACATCAGATTTCTCATAATCCTAACATCTCAGTCTGACCATTTAATCGTCAAATGAGCTAGAGAAGATCAAATCTCCAAAAACAGAAAAATGACATTAATTACCTTCGTCCTTTCCTTTAGGCCCTCCAGTCCGATCCATCTGTTTGATGGTTCACGCTTGGTACCTGGTGGTTTGGTTGGCCTCTGAAGTTTGTGTTCATGCACGTTAACATCGGTGTTATAGTCCGGTAATTCACTTGTGCTCCCGCTCGAAGAGCTGTACCAACGACAGAAATGCCGGCTCAGCCTCGTGGGTGCGCGGATCATTTTTTAAACCCTGCGCAAACAGTAAACAAAATATTATTCAAGTCTCTGAATTTCACATCTGTCCATACAGAATAAACTGATTAAACTAATTATATCAAACACTCCCGTTTTAATAACTATTTTGTTGTCGAATATTCAGAGGAAACAGATCTTATCACAGCGAAGTCTACCTGCCTTATGAGTAATGCTGTGTTTTAGTACTCGCGTCCCTGAAAAGCTTATCTAACTTTTCTAGGTCAACCCTCTGTGTATTACAAGTACATCACTGCATTAAATGTCAGTATAGCCTTCATACTTTAGTAGCTGCATGTTTGTTGTTTGTAGGAGAAAAAACAACCTCTGCCAATAAGCTACTGGCTCAATGCTACTTCAGAATGATGGTAAAAAAGTGAAGTAAGATTAGGGGTAGGGGTGGGGAAGGAGGGTGTGAGGTGGGGTTAGAGGGAGTGAGGTGGGGCAGTTTTAAGGGGAAAGATTCTTGATCTTCTACTGTAATGGCTAGCAATCATTTTCTGATTATTATGGCTGTATTTTAGATCTTGCTGTCAAGGAAAACCCACAAATGGGATCCTTTTTTAACTGAAGACACAGCATCCCTAAAGACAGTGGATTTTTGGTGCGATACCCTAGCTCATTTTGCAAATAGACCCCTTGGTTCTTTTACTTGCCTGGTGTATAGCACTGATACAAAGGAGACAAGTTTTCTGGGTAGAACCAGTACTGAGTACTCAAGAGTTCCCACAGCGACCCTATTTTGCCGAGTGCCGGGCAAGGATGCATCTGGTATCAATTTTATACATCTTTGGTTTGACACGGTCATCAGAGGAAAGTGCCCCAGCTGGGATTCGAACCCCAGACCTCTCAAACACAAAGCAGACACTCTACCAAAGAGCTGTTACGCTGGCATGTTTATTGTTTTATCCCAGTATACCTGAACCTCTAAATTTCGTTCATAGTTACAGTAGAAAGGCCTGACTCTGCACCATGAGGTACAATTTGTACTTAAGTGATAATATTTTCTATGCAAAATGAAAGGCGTTTCTTGGCTGATTGCATGATTGTGGGTTATGAAATACTTGATGCTGATTATACTTCTCTCTGTAAATGAATGGAGAGCATGTGTGATCCAGCAATTTATCTCATGGGGTGGGGGGTGGGGTCTAACAGGGATATGTGTTGGTCAACTACGAAAAATTAACCATACTTTATTCTTCTTTTGACCCTGGTTTAATGTCAAAACACTAGAATACTATATTTTCTGCATATTTCAAATATAATAGCCAATTACTTGGTTGGGGGGTGGGGGCGTGCCCCCTTTCCCACTCTATTTTATGCATATTTCAAAAACATAATAGCCAAATTTCTGAGGGGGGTGGTGGCGTCTGGACTCCCAGTACCCCTCTCTGGGTCCGCTCTCTAATGGAAGGAATTGGCCATGTATGTCTGACGATGCTGTGCACAGTTTAGTCCATATGTGTGTAGCATGGTCAATTATGTTCTAGGTTTTTATCATGTACGCACTACGTTGGTGCATCCAATAAATGGACGACATCTAATCATGGATTTATGTTTATGAACCCTGACTACATGTGTGTTCTCAAAAATCGTAACTGATCTACTTTCAGTTTAACTGATATCTCCTGCAGACGGAGTACAACATCCTGAGCAGAAGATTATACATTTTTTAATCAGCCTGCTCCCTTATGTGGTCATTTCCTTCGCATACAAAAGTTTGCTTTTGTGACAGGGTGAGAAAATGTGCAGCCTGATCGGGACTTGAACCCAGGGCTTTTTGCTTATAGGGCTAATGCTCTACCGACTGAGCTACCCTGCTGCATACACATCTTTCTCCCCTCTTGTGAGTAATCAGTACTGTGAGAAAGAAAAACCCTGGGGTAAACAGTAAATTCAGTGAAAATGGATAAATTTAAAGAATTTTTCAGAGGGGAAAAATGGCTATGAATGCTCATATTACTGAAATAATCCCACCAATCCAAGATTAATGACTTATTAGGCAAAAAAAAAAAAATGTTTGTTTCCACTAACATCTCCGAAAAAAATAGGGTCGGTAGGTCAGCTTAACTTTTTTTTATTTATGACTTTTTTACATTTTTACCTCTTTTTTTTAAGTGGAAGTGACGAAAAACAGCCTTTTGCAACTGTAATAACTCGAATGCTATGAAAAAAAGTTTAGGGTTGGTACAAAAAAAACAGAGTTGGTCGGGTTAGTGGAAACAAGTAACTTTTTTATCATGCCTTATGCCTGGCACCAAAAAAAACTTCCTCCATTCCTGTGCACACACCCCACTCTCATAAAACACAGCCTTACTACTCCAAGTTATAACTTTGAACTGCATGCTGCTAGAAAATGATGTTTGTTTCACTCATGTCTCACTTGTGATCATGAGTATATCAGACTTGCACTTTTGGAGACTATACGAACCTTATATTTCTATTTGAGACAGGTGTCACAGGGTGAGAAAAATATGCAGCTTGACCGGGACTCAAACCCGGGGCCTTTCGCTTACAGGGCGAATGCTTTACCAACTGAGCTACCCGGCAGCTTACATATGATTCTCCCCTATTGTGAGTTATTGGTACTGTGACATTATCCCCCTCCATTTTAGAATTCGTCCCTGAATTCTAGGAGTTACAGGGTAAATATAACCATGTGCAGGTGTCTTAGACATACCTAGCACCTATGCCACAGTCCCACGTTGGGCGCCAAATGTCACAGGGTGAGAAAAATATGCAGCCTGACCGGACTCGAACCCGGGGCCTTTCGCTTACAGGACGAATGCTCTACTGACTGAGCTACCTGGCCGCTTACATATGATTCTCCCCTATTGTGAGTTATCGGTACTGTGACACAGGTATAGTGTGCAACCACACTGCGATAAAATGCCACAGACAGGTGGCATTATACCACACTCAGCCTGAAACCAGGCCAACCAGTCCTGGAACTACCCTGCACCAAGCTGGGAGCTAAAAGTACTATTTTAACAACTTTGGTATGTTGTGGTCGGGGATCAAACCCACGACCTCTTGCTCAAACCCCTCAGCAACCAGGGACAGTTTCAGTTTTATTGTTTTTATATATGTAGTACATTTGCACATTTAACTTCTTCACCATCTCCCCCTCCCATGCATCAATCTTCCCCTTGTCTTACTTAATGTCCTATATTTTGACCTCTTCCTTTTATCAAGTGCTTGTCTGGCACACTGTCCTTCATGCTGCAGTTTTATCTTGTTCTTACACAAGGTCCTGTAATCTGATTGGTAGGATTATCACTTTGTCTGGCACAGTGTTCTGTATCTTGACTGCCTGATCCAGCTTGTCTGACACATGTTTGGTGTACTGTATTTTAACTGACTCTTATCATATCTACCTTGCACAATCTCCTACATTTTGACTGACTGAATACATGTGCATGCTTTATTTTTCATAAGGCTAAAGTTTTACTGCCTGGGAAGCTCTTGACTTGCACAATCAGGGACGTTGTCCTACATTTCAACACTTTAAAGTTGTAACTTCCGTACGGGTATGTAGACGTTATCGCTGGATTTGAAGATAACTTTCAATTCATTCATATCCAAACAACGTAACAAGTAATATAAAATATCAGGAAAATGAACAAAGGGGGTGGGAGAGAGTGAGAGGAAGAAAATGATAATTATCCTTAAATAAAAAGTATACGATCTGTAATATCATACTAACGGTAACACACTAATAAGAGCAATGTCTCCTTAGATCCGACCTATGTTTCAGCTGATGACCTAATAAATCTTTCAGCCATTTTGAAATTGTTAATTTTTGTCTGCTGAAGCTTGAATAAGCGAAAAAGATTATTATAATTATAAAGAATATAAATGGATACACATGTACAAAATGCAATGAAAAATATATTTAAATATTTAAATATAATCAAACTCACTGAAAGGCTACCGCTTTTTTTATTCCTCTTTTTTGTTTGATGCGGCAGCACGAAATACCCAAATCTACCCAAATCTTACCCAAATCTACCCAAACCTTACCCAAATCCACCCATAAATCATGAGATATAAGGGAATAATTGTTTGTTTTTACAAATAATACTGAAATTTTATCAAAACAATGTGTACACGATGTATTTTTTAACTTCCGAGCGATCTATATTCAGGATCCAATAATTGTGTAAGATGCGGTCGGTTACTGTACTGCAGTATAACATTCATCAAAAATGATTTTAATTGCTGTTTTGTAGTTACAGTTATATCTAAAAAAAAAAAGATAAAAAACAAAGAGATGCTTTGGTGAGAAAACCGATCGCATGATTTGTGGCGAGGATTTGGGTAGATCTGGGTAAGATTTCATACCTGTGTACATAATTATATATATACATTTTTTTTTAGATCTTACAGTTACTATGATTTATTTACAATAATTAAAATCAACTTTTTTTTAAATGCTTTAAAGGGTGATTAGTCTATTGTTTGAGAAGATTTGGGTAAAGATTTGAGGAGATTTGGGTAGAAATTTGAGAAGATTTGGGTATGTAAATATTAATATAAAATTTAATGGTAGTACCGAAACGACTGAAACAGGGAAGAATAAACATTACGTACACAGGTAAGGTATAAAGGATGTTATACTGCAGTACAGTCACCAACCGCATCTTACACAATTACTGGACCCGGAATATAGATCGCTCGGAAGATCAAAAATACATCGTGTACACGTTGTTTTGATAAAATTTCAGTATTATTTGTAAATACAAACAATTATTTCCTTATATCTCATGATTTATGGGTGGATTTGGGTAAGATTTGGGTAAGATTTGGGAAGATTTGGGTAGATTTGGGTAAGATTTGGGTAGATTTGGGTATTTCGTGCCGCCCGTTTGATGCTTTCTGTGTGGTCCGTGCATTTCTGAAACCTGCCATTTCGTCCCTGGGTTTTACGTCCTTCCTCCCCTTTTTATGCTTTCCAGTGTATGTCACATTTTCGTCCAGGAAGTTTGTTTTAAACATTAATGTTATACATTGTTGTAGAGCCCAAGGTAACTGAGAGACTCAGTGAACTCACACTAGTACTATAATTGCTCTGTTTTTTTTCTGTTTTATGGGTTTTTTTTGTTGGGTTTTACGTCCCGCCGACAGTATTTCAGTCATTTTGGACAGATAGTGACCCGACACTGGGCCAACCAGTCCTGGAACTATGCTGAACGCCACGCAAGGGAGCTATACCATGTAGCACTATTTTTAACGATTTTGGTATGTCGCGACCGGGGATCGAACACAAGCCCGGTCACATTATCCTGACCCTGGGTCAACCAGTCGCGACCGGGAATCGAACACAAGACCTCCCGATTTCGGGCCGGACGCTCTAACCACTCGGCCAGTGGAGGTATTTTAATGCGTGTAATCAGGGATTGCATTACATTTATCATGAGCGAGAACATGAATCAAGAATCAGTATTTATACTTAGTGGGAGGAGGTGATCTACACAATAACAAATGGTTAAGTGGATTTTTAGTTTTATTGTCAAATATTTACAGGATACACAAAACAATATCAAAATGCTGCAAATATACAAACGAAAAAAAAATATCTGGATACAAGTTTTCACATTTAGATACAGGTCATTCCCAACCAATCGAGGCTGGTCTATGAAACTGCATGACAATTTAATATGTTAGGGAAAATAAATGAATCAATAAGAGACACTTACTTGATCAATTAAGTTAAACTTTATCACACTAAAAGTCAGTAAAAAAAAGGGGGGGGGGGGGTTAAGACCCCTTTTCTAAATAAAATTAAATAAAGGTGGCAGTTAAATAATATGAACTTTCTGTTTCTTGGTAAAACAAAACTGAAGATAGACGAGACCAACTTTCTCACGAGAGAAAATTTCCAATACAGAGGTTTAATGACTTTTGATCAGCTCTAAAACTTACCATATGGATTCATGAACATTAATTTTCTTGATACGTTGATACTCTTTATAATTATTTGTTAAAAAAACAAACAAACAAACAAAAAAAACACAAAAAAACTGTAGATGATTACTAACATGCAATTTTCAAATTGAAATTGTCTGACTTCAAAATACTGCACAGTAGTCTAAAAATGGTGCCATGAATCATTGTTATGTCTATACACTGGTATGAGACCTTTCAGTCTAATTACAATAGAACTTACACGCTACGTCTTGGACCACTTAATCTCTACCAAGATAAATAACCAAGGTACCCTAATGAAACATTTGGAAACCTTGGTTGTCACCGTGAAGGCCATGAGGTGCGAAATGTAGCGGAACCATTACAGGGATTTTACCTTCAGTCTGATTATAATAGAACTTACACACAATCATTGGCATTCGTCTAACATATACCCATATAAAAGTATGATAATTTCTAAACACATATCCATTATACGTACACTCGGTATTAATATCTAATAAAAGTATTTCAAAATATCAGTGAAAAAAATTCACATAAGACATTATCACTTTAAAAATGATAAAGACGATATTAGAAATATATAAAAATATCTCTACAATTGTCATATTCAATATTGAACTGTCTTTGTAATTATATGTACTATTACTTGTGTAAGTCTATTCCATAAATGCATATGGTGTTTCAGTCGTAACTACTCGGCCTTATCTGTCGGTGGTCGGATTTCTATTTCGTAGAAATGGGCGAGGTGTTCCGAATGGTAAGCAGACCGATAGCTATCTTCACTTGGATCACGCTCATCAGTGAAATAAATAAATATTACATATATAAAGCAATTAGGAAAATATACATGAAGAGAGATAATTAATCATTTACTCAGTTTGCATCGTTTTATTCATTCATTTTTTCTTACCTTTTGCCGAAAAAGAAGCAGTTATATAAGGATGGATGATTTATTGCTTATGTTAATATTATACCTTTACTAAAGAAATATACATTTTGACTAAATTTATTCTCTGAACATTACATTACAGAGTCTAGTTGTGCTGTAGAGATTCGTAAGTCTCGTCATTCCGGACAGGTGTCAGATCTGTGTAGATGCCAGTATTGTCTGGTTTTTCGTCCAGACTGACCCCCGGTCCTGTGTCCCCGGGGTGATGACCGCTCCCTTCACCGCCCGTCCGTATTTCCTCCCTAATATCCACATTTTGATAGTGCCCTCTCCCGGCTGGAGCGCTGACATAAAGTGGGATGTCCGGTGTTGCCGAACTGTCCGGATGTGATTGTGCCTTCCTCCTGTGTTGAGAACATTCTTTATGGTACATGTATACTAAAACAGATAATAGGAAAACATGTGATTACTTGCATTGCTTTTTTATGCCCCCGCCATGAAATTGCGACGGGCATGTGTCCATGTGTGTGTGTGTGCGCGCGCAAAAATTCCTGTCCCTGCTGTAACTTGGTTATGTATAATCGCTTTTTCAAATAGCTTGGCACAAGTGATCCTTAGGACAAGACGATGTGTCGCGAACAAGAACCAGGCCTCTAGCCTGAAGGTCAATGTCACAGCACTCAGTTGACCTTGAAATCTTGTCCCAGCTGTAAAATTGGTCTT
>CM037780.1:25306473-25356473 GCA_021229015.1 Solen grandis | reverse complement strand
TTTTGTTATTGCCTTATCAATATGGCGACTGTACAAATGTTGCTCAAAAAGTCATGTGTTTTTTTTCTTGTGGAATGTGTATTTTAAACTAGTTTGTGATTTGAACATATCATATGACATGTTGATACATATTTTTAATAAAATATTATATGCTTATTTGTATACATGTATCTCTCTATCAGTATTTTATAAGAAGTCTTTAAGTCCTGTAGTGTAAGATACATTGGAAAGCAGAGAATGTGAGATTTCTTTTTCGACAACGGCAATTTTGTTAGGAGATTTTAACCATGTGCCGACTAATGTGATATGATCGGTAGATTTCAAATGATTAGTTAGAATATTGATCAAATACACTCTGCATAACTTTCTGAATTTCGTGATTCAGAAACGTAAATCATTTCCGTGGTCGAGAACAATCGTGCAATCTGAAGTAGGTTTGATCGTGTTGAACCTCTGAAATTATGAGCACACTCAACCACTTTATCTTTAAACGCATTTCCTAAACGTCTATACGGAAAGTATTTCTCGCCCAAGCAGAAATCGAACTACAGTCAAACCTGTATTAAGCGGTCAGTCAAGGGTACTAGAGAAAGTGACCGCTTAACAGAGGTGGCCCGCTAAATGAAGGTTAAACATATATAAAATGCTATAGTTTGGTAGTATTTAGACTGGCTAATAAATGCAGTGATCGCTTAATACAGGTGGCCGCTAAATGCAGGTTGGTCGCTTAATACAGGTGTCCGCTAAATGCAGGTTGATCGCTTAATACAGGTGGTCGCTAAATACAGGTTGGTCGCTTAATACAGATGACCACTAAATACAGGTGACCGCTTAATACAGGTTGGCCGCTTAATGCAGATGACCGCTTAATACAGGTGGTCGCTAAATACAGATGGTCGCTTAATGCAGGTGGCCGCTTAATACAGATGTCCGCTTAATACAGGTGACCGCTTAATACAGATGTCCGCTTAATACAGATGGCCACTAACTACAGGTGGCCGCTTAATACATGTGGCCGCTTAATACAGGTGACCGCTTTGTACAGGTGACCGCTTAATACAGGTTGATCGCTTAATACATGTGTCCGCATAATACAGGTGACCGCTTAATACAGTGCCCGCTTAATACAGATGATCGCTAAATACATGTGGTCGCTTAATACAGGTGGTCGCTTAATAAGGTGACCGCTAAATACAGATGGTCACTAAATACAGGTGGCCGCTTAATACAGATGGTCACTAAATACAGGTGGTCGCTGAATACAGATGGTCGCTTAATACAGGTGGCCGCTTAATACAAGTGTCCGCTTAATACAGATGGTCACTAAATACAGGTGTCCGCTTAATACAGGTATCCGCTTAATACAGGTGTCCGCTTAATACAGATGGTCACTAAATACAGGTGGTCGCTCAAACAGGTTCAACTGTAGTAACAAACGGATCCGTTGTTTTGGTATTAACCAATCTCCAACGCAGATATCTGTCACAGTCAGTTAAAAAATAGCTGAGTTACTGTTAAAACACAGGTAATCAAAAGCGTGACGTTTGGTACAAACCATGGTCACGTGATACTCAGTGTGGCAGTGATTGTTGCGGAGCCAATCCACTGGGCCGGCGGAGCCAATCCACTGGGCCGGAATATTGGACAAAACCACTGGTGCACGGCGCCGTGTACTTACCCTAGATATAAGTCGTGGTCGCGTGGTCTGTGGTCAATGTTAACTGAATCCATCTTTCAGATCACGCGAATCCCCGAATCGAGGTATGATAGAAACAAAAACAAAAATGCATCTATTTAGAATAAAATATAAAAAAAAAAATCCATTTATTTTCAAACAGTTGAAGCATAAATTAAATCATACCAGTTATAAAATAGTCAAGGTCAACCCAAGCTAGTCTGCCTTTCATTTACTATTAATTACTGATGTAAGTGAAGTATGAACGCTTAGTTCATTTTTCGTTACAGGCAGTTCTGGTTCCAGTACAGTCATTGGTGTTGCCATCTCCGTTACTGTGGTAACCGTCTCGGCTGTTGTTGTCGCTGTTGTTGTCGTCATGTACAGGTATGTTTGTCATGTTTAGTTTCGCTCAAGGTATCTAGAATATTTAATTTGTATGTACCAATTTTATTGAAACAGAAACACATGTAAAGAAATGTAAAATAAACGTATAGGTGCTAGACTTCAGTTTATTTTATCAACTGAGTTTGTTTTTAATCGCAGCTCATTTCAAAGGGAACAGTAATCTCAATGCCCTTCTGTTTTGTATGCCTTTATCAACATAACAATACCACACATTCCTCCAAATCGACAAGAATGTTTTCTCCTGGGATTATGAATTATTTTTATGAATTATTATCTGTGAAGCAGTCAAAATAAGCATAGATAAAGCGTCGCCTCCACCGCAATTGGCAAACTCCACGCAGTAGTTACCTCCCCTTACAGTTGTAGATAAACACTGCCACCACAAGTAATAATTAACAGAATTTAGCTTCTTTTTATTTTCCAAAAAAAAAATAATAAAAATATCCCTAAGTATGTTTTCTTTAATAAACATCAAATATCGCCTCGTGTATGGCATGTCAGACGTTGCAATATTCAATAACTATATATGTGTTGTATAAATGTATATATATACATATTGCGTTATTTAATGAAAGATTTCTTCTTCCGTGAACTGCAAAAATTATTTAAAAAACATTATTATTCCATATATATCTTCATAAGAAGAAATTCCAAGTCTGATTTTCTCCCCTTACCGTTGCCTGTAGGCGATGATCTTGCTTCACGCACATCTACATATGGTACATCGAGTTTCAAACAAATCCATCGAGTCGTTTTGGAGGAGTTGTGACAAAGAGATTCTTGTTCGATTGTTATCATTTTTGCCAAAATTAACATTTTCAAATTTGCCCAATACTATGGACACTGTTACATTGTTATCATATAAGAAAATAAAAACATGGAATCTTTTAAGATCTACAATATGACTTCTCTTCTTTCACTATCAGTCTAGAATTTTAATTTTGGGATCCCCAAAATGCCTCATTTTTGCAGTTCATGGAAGGAGCCATCTTTGATTAAACATGTAATAATTGTAACAGTGAACTGTTACTAGGTCTCCCAAACGAAGTTGAAGAAATAAGGTCATAAGTAAAAATGAGAGGGTGGGGCCTGACCCCATGGTGACCCATGCGAACATCAAAGAAGTAGCATTCACTCCATCTGATCATGAGGAACAAAAATACATATTGTTTATTGGTGGGGCTCTCAATGTGTTTTTTTTTTAAAAATGTCAGAAGTAAAACTGACGAGGTGGGGCCAACCCCTTTTGTGACACCCCCACGCCAACCGGGGGAGGGGGACACTAAATAAGTACCTACCATTCAATCTGTCTCATAAGGAACAATAATATTTATGATATATGGGGGCGATCTGAACAGTTTTTGAAATATAAGGTCATAAGTAAAATAAAGGGAAAGGGCCTGACCCCTGGGTGACCTCGTGGATCACCAAAGTAGATCTATTCATTTCTTCTCATTATGAGGAATAAAAAAATAATATATTCGGGATTTGAAATGTAAACTATTTAACTAAAATACATTTTAATGCAAAAATCCATCTTTGAGGGGAGGGGCCTGACCCCCAGGGACCCCACATTAACAAAATACAAGGGGGGGGGGGGGCACCACTACTTATTGAGGACTTCAAGTGTGTGAAATGCGGTAAAGACAGGTGGGGTGGCCTCCGAAATATGGCCCTTAAAATGGAAGAAAGGAGAAGAAGAAACAGAGTAAAAACAATAAGTCTCTAAACTTCGTTTGGGAGACTTAATAACGGTCCAATGAAATCCTTTGTTACAAAAGTGTAAACAAATCCCATGATTCAATTATAGAACATATATACACCGTTTATACCATAAATATATTTGAAATTATACAACATATATATGACTTTTAACACAGATATATCAAATTATACAATACATATACAAAAGTTATGGAACATATATATGGAATTATACAACACATAAATAAGCAATTATACAATATATATTTGAAATTATACCATAAACATATGCACTATATACAATATATATCTGATTATACCATATATAAACACATTTATACAATATATATTCGCTGTGGGTTCGAATCCCGGTAGGGACTTCGGATTTTTCATGTGAGGAAGCCTTCCAGCTGGCTTGCGGTAGGTCGGTGGTTCTACCCGGGTACCTCTGTGTACTCGGGGTCTTCCTCCACCTGTAATTAGCTGGACGTCGCTATATGATTGAAATACTATCGCAGCGACGGTAAACCCCAATACAACAACAACAACAATATATAGTTACACAACAGATATATATTTATTGAATATTGCAACGTCTGACATGCCATACTATGCTCGTGGTAAAAGAAAAATCATTTTAAAAAATATTTTTATTGTTGTGACAGCAGACGGAGACGCCATTTTGTTAGTTTACCATCATCACGTGACATTTGTGATGGCAGTGATTTTTTTGCTTGCAAGGGAGATCACTGTGTGGAGTTTGCGCAATTGGTGGAATAAACATTATGATAATGGAGCGGAATTCCATTCTTACAGAAACAGTCAAACAGACTTTATGTATAATATACTGCAGAAATTTATAACGTTCCGTCAGAAACACGTGAATCAGTGTGAATCTAAGAGAAGTATTTTGATAATACAAGTATAATTGATCAAAAAACTGTTATTTATTCAGAATACTTTATAAAAGTTTTGTGAATTCGAGCATTTTATCATATCAACAAACAATGGTGTGTAACTTTTTTTCGTAGGTATGGGACAATTTACCAGTGAAAATCGTTCAAATATTCATTCAACACTTAGTTACGTTATCATCCATAAGTAAGTAGGTCAAAGGAGAAAATAGAAAACGCACCGATAAAAACAACACCACCACCAACAACAAAAACAAACAAAACAAACTAATAATTACGTTATTTCTAATTGTCATTTGATATTTTCTCTTGTTACAGGAGAAGGACTCTATCAGAAACTCCGGACATCCCTCTTTATGTGAACGCTACAGGCGGCGAAGGGGGCGGTCATCACTCCGGGGACACAGGCCCGGGTGTCAGTCTGGACAACAGACCAGATAATACTGGCATCTACACAGATCTGACACCCGTCATGAATGACGAGACTTACGAATCTCTACAGCACATCTAGACTCTGTGATGTGTTGTTCAGAGATTTAATTTAGTCAAATCGTATATTTCTGAAGAAAAGGTATAATATTAGCATAAACAATAACAATAGAGCATCCATCCTTTACAGCTTCTTTTGTGGAAAAGGGAAAGAAAAAAAAATGAATGAGTCAGACGATACACGCTAAGCGTATGATTAAGTCATACTTTTCAGGTATATATTCCCTATCAAACTCCACACAGTGATCTCCATTCTACAACTGTAAGGGGAGGTAACTACTGCGTGGAGTTGGATTCCCCTATTTGCTTGGGAGTGACGCGAGAAACCAGTCTTTTTTTTCTAATTTTGAATGTTGGCTCTAAAAGAAAGATATCTCTCTTGAAATATAAGTATGAAACACGTTTTTGTATATGTCCTATCCTTACATAGTTATGCTCCGTGTATTGACGTCATGGTAACTGTTTTTATTTTTGTAATACGTCGCAAAACGAATGACTTCATGTTTGTGGACACGTTTTGTTCTTAATCATGTTTTCATTATTTAAGGTTAAAGGACAGTGTGGCAATCCGGAATGAATAAAATACACATCAATAGAAATAACGATTTGTACTGTTATAATTTATTCTTACAATTTTAATGTGAACCAACCGCGTTGAATAACACTCAAACATACATACACTCACACATACGTGTATATATACTTTCTTTTAACCCTAATCCCTATATTTCACTGATAGCAGATTTTCAGTTGCCCATCGAAATGTAATATCATACAAGCAAGTTTTTTTACAAATACAAAAAAATCATTTCAGAAACCCAATATTTAAATATTTTACTGCGTTTTACACACACACACACACACACACACACACACACACATTAAATCTGAGCAGAATCCATGCTCAGTGATTTATAATACTAAAGAATACCGATGCAGGAAGACTGATTTGTACATAAGACTTAAATACTTTTCTGAATATTTGAAAACTATGGCTATTGACTGTAGAAAATACATGTCATTTTCTCCTCATTTATGAAGTACATGTACTGTATTTGATTTTATAATTGTCAGCACATGAAAAGATCTTGGATTGACATGAGATTTATTAGGCACTGACGAAACTGAACATCTCCATGTATATTTACTGTCATCGAATGTTCCAGAAAACGAAAAGATGCTTGTGATTATCATTAAGGTATAACCCCCCACCCCCCTAATACCCAGATTCCATATCTTGCCACTGGATGGAAATATTTCTATGAAATTTTGTTTCTTTGAAGACATCCAAAAATATAAAACAAGTTTCACCGAGAGTTTTTTCAGGTTTTATTAGATGTAGGGGAGATGAAGTCTACGAGAAATATACAATTTCTGTGAATATGAAAAACTGAATCTGATTTTCGAGGAAAACTCACGGTAGAAAGATGCATTATATGATTCTGATTCAAATTTCATGAACAAATCCAAACTTTACCGTAGGAAAAAGGAAAAAATACTTTTTTTTGTAGTTTTCAGGGGAAAGAACTCATGTCAACAAATTATAAAGGGGAGGTAATAAAAGAATTTCTGTCATATGTCATAACACATCAATTTGCCTTTAAGATGTCCATGGTTTGACATTTTAAAAGCTTATATTGTAAAGTTATATGCATGGCTTCGATGGTTTTTATGGGGCATATACCTTCACCGGAAGTGAATTACAGGGCATAAACCTTAGTCAACCATGTTTTCCTGTTGATTGTATATCTATTATATAACGTGATAAGATCATTTAAACAATGTTCATCATCGATTGTAATGAGAGAGTCCTCTTTTTGATAAAGTGATAAAATAATCTAAACTTTAGATGGAATCACAAGTTCCACTAAATCATAATGAATCATCACGAACATAAACATCGAATTATATAATAACTTAATTAGAACAAAGACATTCATCTCACCAAATTGAATTTTTAGACACTTTGATTAAATTAGTAGACAATGGGCACATTTACACAGGCCTATATGTGAAAAAACTTTTTCCTAAACAAGCCATGCCATCCAACGTCTACCAAGAAAAAGTCTGCAGTGTAAAGTGTACACACTTATGTATGTTGTTAACTGTAAAACGTGGTGTTTGCCATGTTGTGCACGATGTTAGTCTGTGTGGGAGAGACAGAACGTCAGTTAAAGGAAAGAAAGCAGGAACACCTCAAGAATGTTAAACTAACAAGGGATCTACCCAGGGATCCTAGAAAATTGTTTTTATGACGTTGACGTCGCTTATAACAATGACAATATAGAGATTGTACATACGTTTATTTTGTAGTGGTTTTTTAAAATTTCATGATTTTTCATTGACAAAGGCAAGTTTTGCCAAAAAAGTGTGAATTTAATTGTTTATGATAAATGACATTTCGCGGAAAGTTAACGTGATATCAAGGTTACCTCCCTTTTCCATAAGATGCACCAATGAGCATGCACCATGGAAAATAAATTGTCATTCACAAGGGAAATGGAGAAATACACATTCTGTTCACATGACTTATATATATCTAAATATTGTATTTACTATTTTGAAAGTGACAATGACATCTGTGCATATTTTTATCACGGAAATTTTCTAAATATATGAAAAATCGACATGTTCCCCATTCAAAATAAAAGCCATTTACTGAAAAACATGAATATCCGCCATGCTTGATGACGCTAGCACTTGAAATTTTCAAGCCTGCATAACTAAAGGCAAACTTCACAAAGTGATCTCCCTTGCAAGCAGTCACAAATATTATGTGATATATATATATATATATATATATATATATATATATATGTATGTATATAATGTTTTAAACAATACCTTTGTGAACTTTACATTTTTAAAAATTTACAGCGGCATAAAAAAGACGTGATTTTCTACTATTAAGGAAATATGAGCTCTCACACACTCTCTCTCTTTCTCACTCTCGCACGAAATCGCGAAGTAATGTCTTTGATAAAGCTAGCAGACGTCTCGATTGGTATCTTTTTTACTTGCTTCATTTTATGTCACTTTAATTAAATCATTTTGAGTATATTGTTGTTTTTTTTTTTGTTTTTGTTTTTTTGTTTGTATCGGTAATAGGTTTAAAAGATAATAAAAAGAAAAAATATTACCTTATCAGAGTATTTATAAATACTTAATTCATTATCATAAAATCGCCTAGTAAATCTAATATTGCGTAAAGGTTAAAACAGAAAAAAACGGGCCCAGTTTCTGAAAATGACAGTTGTATTTTTATTCTAACAATCCAGAGTTCAAATCCCAGCCCATCGTTGAATACCCATGGCCAATCGATAGATCATCTATATATGATATCATGACTTTGTAGTGAAACGGAATAAGTCAATCAGGGGTATTCGAGGGGGATCCCGGCCAAACCTTGGCAATTTTATGGCACCTCGCGCCTAACTACATGTAGAAGTTCCAGACAGTGATAAAGTATCTGTGTTATACAGCGACCACATTAAAAGAACCATGGGGTCTATAGGCCTTGTATACTGCATTGTATACTGCCTCTGCATGCCTGTACCTGCCTATGGGTACCACGTGGCATAATATTCAGCTTGTTAAAGGCGGTAAGTCAACAATGGAACAATCATTGCACGGCATGCTTGACGAAGCAACTGATTAGTTGAGAGTTCAAATGGATATGTTATACATTTCTTTCATTTGCTACTTTCTTTCCTCTCCCTGCTTCTTCTTCCTCTCTTCCTCTCGCCATCTGCCATGCACGGACAACTAAACACTATTTCCACTTTTTACATTTTATGTACATTTACTAACATCTTCTACCTACAAGTCTTTACAACCCTTAAATCATTTCCTTACATTTTGAATTCCTTCACAGAACTTCAAGCCATAAGACCCTAATAAAACTAAATCATCTCCCTAAGAACCGTCCAAAAAGCCGAAAACTCCGCTGTCCTCTGCGAGAACTCTTTTATCCGTAATGGCCATTTACCTTGTTGGCTTTAACCTGACAACGTGTTAATGATGTTATCATGTAGCATTGTCTTTGGATAAATCTTGTTTTAGATACACGTGTACTTAGAAACAAACTATAAATGATATCATTGTAGCCTCTCTCTTACTAAATACAATATTTAAACAATCTGTTTTTATTTATAAATATTGTGTTTTAATTCCCTTAGGAATATGTAGTGTTTTGTGTCTTACTAAATATGTATTTGGGATGCTAACGGTGGCATCAACAGATTAAGAGCTGTTTACTTATTAAATATTGTCTCTTAAAGCTATTATAACATGTTTTGAATACATTGGTTTCTTTACTACACGTAAAGAAGAACTTGCAAGCATTAATATGTCATAAAATTACAACAATATACTGCCGCTCGATGAGGTACCGGAACAAGGGATTTCAATTTAGCTTTATGCAAAGTAGAAAAGGAAATGTTTCAAACATATCTGCTAGAAAATATCTATATGTTAATGTCCTGGCTATTTATTTCCTTATTTGTTATTAAATGAAAGTAAATGGGAAATATATGAAATGCTTCATAATGGAACTTGAAATGCATTAATACAGACGGAACAATACGTTCAACATCACAAAGATGTTTCGTGCTATGAGACTGATTTTAATACTCACAGGTAAATCTTTTCCTCTACCATCACCATCACAACCATCATCATCAGTAACTATCATCAACTTTTTATTTTTATTTAACATTCACTATATGCATTTATAACTTCAAACATGTGACCTAACCCTAATCCTATGACTATTTAGCCTTGAATTTTCTGGACAATCGAGGTCAATCAAGAAGGCATATTGAGTGCCAGCCACAGGTGCCCGACGCCAAGACAATTCATCCCTTTCCACACACTCTCTAACTCTCTCTCTCTCTCTCTCTCCTTAGATTATCAAAATATGTATTACACGTCATTACTTTGACCCGTTATCCGATTGGTTTAGACAAACGGAAAGTACGTTAATTTAGATATATTCCAATGAAATTTTGACCACACTGCCAAAATTATGATTTTTTTTTTGTTCTTTTTATGGATTGAACGGTCATTGATTTTAACCTCGGGAGTTCATTCCCAATTTTCCCACTTTTTATATGGTTTCTTTCTAAACTGTTTCACCGAGATTTTAGCACCCTGCTAGGTTTATTATTTTGATAAGGGATTATAATCTGTTTGGACTAATGCAGTTATGCAGGGAGATGTAAATTATATAAAAGTGCCTGTATTTATGAAAAATATGTAAATATATGTAACTAGGCTAAACCTAGCGGTAAGTAGGATGCATGTGAAATCATTGAATTCTGCAAAACTCTTGCCATAAAGTGATTCTTCCGAATGTTGCCATTATCAGACTTAAAGGATTTTTTTCAGCTTTGACATCAAACTTCACATACTTGTTCACAATTACAAGCGCTAAATTTCCATAAACGGGCACCATTCTTATGTCCATTTTAACCAAACTATCTCCCTTAAAAATAAAGTGAAAAACTTTAACAAATCGCAGGATTTTTGTTTTGTTTTCATTTATCTTTTCCTTCCTTAAGACAAAAACAGACGAGCGTTGGCATTCGCATGTGGTGCTCTTGTTAAAGCAATATTCTTCATGTGTCTTCAGTGATTAAAATAAAATAATAAATAAATAATAATAATAATGAATTAAATCAAATAGACGTGTATCAGTAATAATTTTCTTTGCAATGAAACCAAGCGTGTGGGCCTGTCATGACAAATGATAAACGCTATAATAAGGTGTGGGTGTGTGTGTGTGTGTGTCAAAATGCTATGGCGTCAAGAACTTATGGTACCATCACTTTCACACACACATACTCACATATACACCATGACGAGAAAACATATTTTATTTACGTACATATATGCTGTTTTACATATTTGTGGGGGTTGTTTGTTAATTGTTGTTGTTTTTGTTTTTTTTTTGGGGGGGGGGGTGGTAACACCATCTGCGGTTCATATTCCTTGCTTAAAAGAGATAAACTTATCAGTAGTAATATAAGGACAGATGGGGAGGAATTCACGATTTCACGATCTACATGAAAGCACGCTATGACGTCATTAATTCCGACAATGGCCTATTGTTTAGGGTATGACATAATCCCCGACCTCACCCCTTAAACGAGGTCACGTGACTCCTACCCCACCCCTTGAACGAGATCGGGCGGCTATTGTTTTCGGGAATGAAAAAAACGCAATATTTATTCGTACATAATATCTAATTGTTATTCGGGACAATTAATAAACTACGTCATCGATTTCGCTATTGTCGCAGAAGCATTGAATGAGCGACGTTAAATAATGAGTATTGACGCTATCCGGAATACCCCGCGCCGTATAACGGACACATTCCCACGCGTCGAGAGAAGATTCCTTCATAATTAATTAACGGTAACTTAAACATTTCTGTAAACATAATCTACACCCGTAACACCCGAATCGATCGGCTATCACCTATTATTGACCTAAGGCCTTACGAATCGCGGGCTGAAGGAATGTTAACAACTGTCTCACCCGTCCTCGGACGTATTATTTACTGTTTTTGGATGAAGTCGAACATTCGAAATCGCCTCTCTATACGTATTAATGCTCTTTTTTCTACCATTTCTGTCTTTCTCGTCATATTTCTCCGTAATACGTGTGTCAATGCGTATGTTTTGACAATCGTTGTGAAACGATTCTCACCTTTTTATGTCTAAATTCTTTAATCACAACCAACACCCGCAGCGGTATTTGATCCGCGGCGAGTTAATCCGGCTTAGTCTAGCGACAATAAACGGAAGTGAGCCCTTTTTCATAAGGCGAGATAGTCGCTTTTAGCATTGTCCTACGCTACGTTTTTCACTTTCTCCGTGTAAGTAATCGAGACATTTATTTATTTATTTATTTATTTATTTATTTATTTATTTATTATACAACATATACATAACGCATATATCCCGCGCACAAACTCGATAATTGTTCAACATATTTTCTTACCAAATACTTTTTACATCTCTCAACGTGTTTTCGTCTATCAGTATCCACGCATTTTTTTCCACGCATCATCGCTGATTATAGTTCTTTGTCTTTCGCTCTCTCTTTCATAGCGTTTTTCTTTCATTTTTCTCCATCTTTCTCGTAATATTTCCTTTTTTTTTCTCTTTCTACAATATTATTCGTAGGATTTTACCGGTCTTTATATTTTCGTAAAAACTGAAATTCCAGTAAATAAGTTGGAACTTCGGGTGTTAAAATAAATAAATACAGCATTCGTGTGACGAACAAGTCCTAGCAATAAATATGAAAACAAACTTATCTTGTATTTTGATTTTATATGTAACCATGATGAGACTTTCATAAAGATTTATTAATAACATCTGTTGCGGCACTGAACCGTCGCGAGTTAATCCGGCTTAGTGTAGTGACGAAAAACGGGAGAGAGCGCTTTTTCATAATGCGCAGTAATCGCTTTTTATTTATTTTTGTCAAACATACGTGGTCGAAGTAGTAGTAGTAGTAGTTGTTGTTGTTATGTCGATGATGATGTTTTTTTTTGTTGTTTTTTTGGCACAACGCGGACTGAAGGAATGTAAACAACTACTTCACCCGTCCTCGGACGTATAACTCAGCGTTTACTAAACCGAACCTTTTAATCTCTCTATGCGTATTAATGCTATTTTTTTTCTATCATATCTCTCTTTCTCGTCATATTTCCTCGTACGCGCGTGTCAGTGTGTATGTTTTGACAATCGGTGTGAAACGATTCTCACATTTTTAGAATATGTCTAATCTCTATAATCACAATCATAAGACACACCAGTAGCGGTATTTGATCCGCGGCGAGTTAATCCGGATTAGTCTAGCGACGATAAACGGGTATTAGCGGTTTTTCATAAGGCGAGATAGTCACTTTTGGCATTGTCCTACGCTACGTTTTTCACTTTCTCCGTGTAAGTAATCGAGAAATTTATTTATATATTTATTAATTTATTTATTTATTAGTTTATTTATTTATTTATTTTTATTATTGATTTTTTCAATATTAACCGTTTAGTTGTAATTAATTGGTTTTTTTGGGAAATAGTGATATTATTAATACGATTGAATGAATCGGGACCTTGTACACTTGCTTTTACATAGTAGTAGTTGTTGTTGTTGTTTCTGTAGTAATGTTGATATAAATGCGTTGAGATTCTGAGGTGTTGTCACAACGCTTCTTTACATTTTGTTTTTGAAGTTGTTGTTTATGTAGAAGAGGTAGTAGTATTTGTTGTTGTAGTAATGTTACGTAACAGGGGCAAAATAATCCTCGCATATACACACGCTCGCCATACACACATACACACGCGCATACACACGCGCAGAATGCCGTTTTATAAATAACGAACGAGTATATACACGAAATAAATGTGATTTTATTTTTATGAGAATTATATTTACAAATATACTAGTATACAAATACGTGTCTACAGTATCATTGGTAGGAGATTCATCATTTTAGTCTCTACCAAACGATCATTGCGTCGTCGAATTCTTCCAAGATACGTTTCATGGTCTGTCCGCCGCAGCGTTTAATAACGTAATAAACGCAATATAACCCGCAAACGGTTGACGTCGACTGTTGTAACTGTCCGTCTACGCGTAAGTATTGTCTATCGAGAACGTTTTCGAATCCGGCTTCGTAATATTTAGGATCATTTCCGAGAGAATCGAAATACTCGTAAGGTCTCCTGTACGGAAAGTAGAACACGGTCCAATGCTCTCCCGGGCCGTCGCTGGAATCGGCGAAACGGCGAAACGTCGCTGGAATCGACGAAACGCCCCTTTTTCTTCGCGTAGCTGATCGGAAGCGCATACTGTGACCGGATAGTTCCGTAGTATTTCCTCCAGCTGATAATTAGTATTGTCTATCGAGAACGTTTTCGAATCCGGCCGGGACCCTTCTAGTTTCGCTTCCAACCGTTTAACTTTTCCGCGTTCGCTACCTGAACCGACGACATAGCGTCCTTGGTGTTCGGATTTCTGTGATCTCATTTTCATCGTACTTGGTTTCGAAGACATCGTTCATCCATAAAACAAAAGTCGTATTGACCTCATCATCCTCGATTTCGATGGCGTCGTTCTCATCATTCTTGATTTCGGTGACATCATTCTCATCGTCCTTGATTTCAATGACATCGTCTTCATCGTCCTTAATTTCGATTGCATCGTTTTCATCTTGTTGTCTCTCCTGTTGTTCTGTGAGCAGGTGTTCCTCATCTTGATGTTGTTGTCTCAATATTGTCTGATGTTCCATGAGCATATAGGCATCATGTTCACCTTGTTGCTGTTGTCTCAACATTTTCTGATGTTCGATGAGCATATAGGCATCATGTTCATCTTGTTGCTGTTGTCTCAACATCGCCTTCATTGTGCTGTGAGAATATGACAGAATGTTTGTTTGTATAAGTTTAATGAGGGTCCGTCTACAAATATTTACTGCATGGTGAGCAGACCTCGTTATGACTGAATGCTTAATGCGATGCTCTTTTATAGTCTTGAGGCGGATTGACCTTCTTTCTAGCGAATGTTTGCGCGCACCAATCAGAGAACATTATTTTCACCCAGTGAAAATGACGCGCGGATTAACATTTCACAATAGGTTGATTGGCCTACTTTGTATTAATGTTAACACAACAATCAGGAGTTACATTTTAAATCAATAAAATTCAAGCCGCATTGTTTTTGTGATGATTTTTTTTTCTAAATCTTTTTGAACCCTTTTTATACTTTTTGTAACGTTTTTTTATTTTGTAACTTTATATTTTGTATCTTTAAAAAAAAAATAGGAGGATATTTTCTTGAAAAACATTTTGAAAAAAAGGGAATTTGAAATGGTTTTGACAATTTAGGTATAATCTCTTTCAAGACATTAGGGTTGGCCCTGAAAAGGGCAGTTGTGTTAGAAGTGTTTTTCTTTAATGTGGTCCATACCACACGTTGTTCAGTTCTACCACTGACCACTCACCACCTCTTCTCGCCACCACCACTACTATTTCTACCACTCTCCCCTCTCACTCCTCCTCACCCACTCATCACTCACTCCTCCTCCTCACTCACTCATCACTCACACCTCCTCATTCACTCACTCACTCACTCACTCACTCACTCACTCACTCACTCACACACTCACTCACTCACTCACTCATCACTTACTCCTCCTCCTCACTCATTCACTCACTCCTTATTCACTCATACACTCATCACTCCTTATCACTCACTCCTCATTCACTCAGTCACTCCTCATTGACTCCCTTTTTATTCACTCCTCACACACTCATCACTCACTCCTCATTCACTCTCACACTAATCACTCCTTATCACTCACTCCACATCACTCACTCCTCATTCACTCAGTCACTCCTCATTGACTCCCTTATCACTCACTCCTCCTCACCCACTCATCACTCCTTCTCCTCTCTCACTCACTCACTCACTCACTCACTTAGGAAATGAATATAAAACACGTAAGAAGAAATCTATACCTCTACATTAATATATAATGTTATTACGATGAATTATTCTACTTGTCGTCGTTCCTTTTCGAGAAAAGACAATATGTTGAGACATATATGTCAATTACACGGTGAGGGACAGATTACTGATACGCGAAGCCTTTACCGCGTGCCTAATTCGATATTTCAACACCCGTTTTCCATGATGGTGTCGGGACCTAGCGGGAGCGGTAAAACGGAATGGGTAAAAAAGTTATTCTTTTCAAACCTGATACAACCCTCGCCGGAAAGAATAATCTGGTGTTTCGGCCAATGGCAACGACTCTACGAGAACCTACAGCGTCGTTTTCCAACGATTGAGTTTGTTCGCGGTATTCCTGACTATATAAACGAATCTTCGTACGTAGACACGAAGAAAAGAAATTTGATCGTGTTTGACGACCTGATGACGGAAGCGAAATGCGATCAGAGAATAGCGGATCTTTTCACCAAGGGAAGACATCACAGAAATCTATCCGTCATTCATTTAACCCAAAATTTGTTTCCTCAAGGTAAGGCGTGCAGAGATATAGCGTTAAATACCCAGTACTTGGTCTTGTTCAATAACCCTATTGACAGACAGCAAGTGTTAACGTTGGCCAGACGAATATATCCTTCAAATAGCAATATTTTCATAAAAAGATTTCAAGAGGCGACGTCTAAACCGTACGGATACTTGATAGTGGATTTGAGATCAAAAACCCCGGAAGAAGAACGTTTACGCACCGATATATTCGAAGCAAACTATCCCGTCAAAAGGTCTCGTGAGGAATACGATGATATATCGGATATTGAGACGGGCAACGCTTGATAGATAACGAGGAAGAGGAACGTTTAAGACAAAACGTATTGGAGAAACGATTTAAACAACCTCTCAGGGACTCGCGAGCTGAGCAATTTGAAGAAAGATTAGACATTTACTCGAACGAAGGTTAATCAGTCGACGAGGCTAGCCGCAGGGCCGCTAATGACGTATTACCTCCTCTCAGAAAAGACTTGAGACGGGATCTCGCGCAATTTCTCATCGATTACCGACAGTTACGGAAGGATCCGACTCTACAAAAAATTCTACAATCCGCGAAGAAACTTAAAACCGAGCACCATATGAATGACAGCGAATCTATAAGACAAGCGATTAAACTCAGGAAAGACTCGTTCCTATTTCTGTGGCCGGACCAGGCGGTCGAGGAATCTGATAAAAGTACGTCGATCGATGACACGCAACGCCAGATATTTGAATAATGGGTTGTGGCGTTATCTAAAAAATAAAAATAAATAAATAAATATCACAAAAAATATGGATATGTCACCTAGCTTAAGCCACGGTTGACATCACGCTGATTTTTCATTGGATAAAACATTCCCGGATTAATAACCTCATTTACCTCGGCGCTATAAATTTTGAGCGCGTGTCTAGCTCATCTACAAAACAAGGAGAAAGCAAACGGATCTTTTCAAAAACCGAATATTTTAATATCGCTTACAGGAAAATTTCTGGTTACAGAACCGTATATGGAGAAATACATGAACTGGTGGTAGAAGCCTATCTCCGAAAGAGGACCACGACCAGAGCCGGTGATAGATAATCATTTTATTAGGGATATGCGGGTGAATGATCCAACCAAGAGATTGGTGCACCCAAACATACCTAATATATACAGGCAAGAGACAGATTGGTTGTAAATAAATTGACCAATCAAAACACTCGAAATTTCCGATGCTTTAAAAATACGTAAGAACGACCGATGACATTAGATTAGAAACGCGCAAAAGAAGACATACTATGGGCTCCATAGAAGTGTACGATTATAAGCGCCAAGAGTGGGTGCCTTACGTTCCCGACTATGACAAGTGGTATCAACATTTCAAGGATTTGCGGGACGGTTACGTTCAACCCGACCACCAGGGACGCTATGTCGTCGGTTCCGGTTGCGAACGCGGAAAAGTGAAACGGCTGGAAGCGGAACTAAAAGAGTCCCGGGATAAACTGAAAGAAGCGGAAGACAAGATAAGGACTTCCCAACCTTCGGTAATGAAAATGGTTACGCCTGTAGCCCAAGCATTGGAAATAGCGAAATCGGAGCTCAGACGGCAATGGGTCAAGAACCTACGGAGCGTAAGAGACGGAGACGCGACATGGACTGAAATAGTTTCAAGTATTAACATGAACAATTATCAGCTGGAGGAAATACTACGGAACTATCCGGTCACAGTATGCGCTTCCGATCAGCTACGCGAAGAAAAGGGGCGTTTCGCCGTTTGTAACACCGATTCCAGCGACGGCCCGGGAGAGCATTGGACCGTGTTCTACTTTCCGTACAGGAGACCTTACGAGTATTTCGATTCTCTCGGAAATGATCCTAAATATTACGAAGCCGTATTCGAAAACGTTCTCGATAGACAATACTTACGCGTAGAAGGACAGTTACAACAGTCGACGTCAACCGTTTGCGGGTTATATTGCGTTTATTACGTTATAAAACGCTGCGGCGGACAGACCATGAAACGTATCTTGGAAGAATTCGGCCCAAATCGACGACGCAATGATCGTTTGGTAGGGACTAAAATGATGAATCTCCTACCAATGATACTGTAGACACGTATTTGTATACTAGTATATTTGTAAATATAATTCTCATCAAAATAAAATCACATTTATTTCGTGTATATACTCGTTCGTTATTTATAAAACGGCATTCTGCGCGTGTGTATGTGTGTATGGTGAGCGTGTGTATATGCGAGGATTATTTTGCCCCTGTTACGTAACATTACTACAACAACAAATACTACTACCTCTTCTACATAAACAACAACTTCAAAAACAAAATGTAAAGAAGCGTTGTGACAACACCTCAGAATCTCAACGCATTTATATCAACATTACTACAGAAACAACAACAACAACTACTACTATGTAAAAGCAAGTGTACAAGGTCCCGATTCATTCAATCGTATTAATAATATCACTATTTCTATAATTACTAATACTCCTGTTAAACAGCGAATATATAACCAATATTATAATTACAACTAAAACGAATTTCATTATTACAACAGCAACTATTACTACTACTACGGCCACGTATGTTTGACAAAAATAAATAAATAAATAAATAAATAAACTAATAAATAAATAAATTAATAAATATATAAATAAATTTCTCGATTACTTACACGGAGAAAGTGAAAAACGTAGCGTAGGACAATGCCAAAAGCGACTATCTCGCCTTATGAAAAACCGCTAATACCCGTTTATCGTCGCTAGACTAATCCGGATTAACTCGCCGCGGATCAAATACCGCTACTGGTGTGTCTTATGATTGTGATTATAGAGATTAGACATATTCTAAAAATGTGAGAATCGTTTCACACCGATTGTCAAAACATACACACTGACACGCGCGTACGAGGAAATATGACGAGAAAGAGAGATATGATAGAAAAAAAATAGCATTAATACGCATAGAGAGATTAAAAGGTTCGGTTTAGTAAACGCAGAGTTATACGTCCGAGGACGGGTGAAGTAGTTGTTTACATTCCTTCAGTCCGCGTTGTGCCAAAAAAAAACAAAACAACAACATCATCATCGACATAACAACAACTACTGCTACTACTACTTCGACCACGTATGTTTGACAAAAATAAATAAAAAGCGATTACTGCGCATTATGAAAAAGCGCTCTCTCCCGTTTTTCGTCGCTACAAAAGTCGGATAAACTCGCGAAGGTTCAGTGCCGCAACATGTGTTATTAATAAATCTTTATGAAAGTCTCATCATGGTTACATATAAAATCAAAATACAAGATAAGTTTGTCTTCATATTTATTGCTAGGACTTGTTCGTCACACGAATGCTGTATTTATTTATTTTAACACCCGAAGTTCCAATTATATATGAAATTTAATTTTTAAAAAAAAAAATTAAAAAAAAAAATGCGTGGATGAAAATGCGTGGATACTGATAGACGAAAACACGTTGAGAGATGTAAAAAGTATTTGGTAAGAAAATATGTTGAACAATTATCGAGTTTGTGCGCGGGATATATGCGTTATGTATATGTTGTATAATAAATAAATAAATAAATAGATAAATAAATGTCTCGATTACTTACACGGAGAAAGTGAAAAACGTAGCGTAGGACAATGCTAAAAGCGACTATCTCGCCTTATGAAAAAGGGCTCATTTCCGTTCATTGTCGCTAGACTAAGCCGGATTAACTCGCCGCAGATCAAATACCGCTGCGGGTGTTGGTTGTGATTAAATAATTTAGACATAAAAAGGTGAGAATCGTTTCACACCGATTGTCAAAACATACGCATTGACACGCGTATTACGGAGAAATATGACGAGAAAGACAGAAATGGTAGAAAAAAGAGCATTAAAACGTATAGAGATATTAAAAGGTTCGGTTTAGTAAACGCAGAGTTATACGTCCGAGGACGGGTGAGACAGTTGTTAACATTCCTTCAGTCCGCGATTCGTAAGGCCTTAGGTCAATAATAGGTGATAGCCGATTGATACGGGTGTTACGGGTGTAGATTATGTTTACAGAAATGTTTAAGTGGTCAGTTACCGTTAATTAATTATGAAGGATTCTTCTCTCGACGCGTGGGAATGTGTCCGTTATAAGGCGCGGGGTATTCCGGATAACGTCGTTTAATTGTTCAGAATGTAAAAACGTTATTTTTCGTAGAGACAATACTCATTATTTAACGTCGCCCATTCAATGCTTCTGTGACAATAGCGAAATCGATGACGTAGTTTATTAATTGTCCCGAAAAACAATTAGATATTATATACGAATAAATATTGCGGTTTTTTCATTCCCGAAAACAATAGTCGCCCGACCTCGTTAAAGGGGTGGGGTAGGAGTCACGTGACCTCGTTTAAGGGAGCGGTTGGGGCTGCAGTCCGATTTGTTTCAGTCGCGTTTTTGCGGTTAATGACGTAGTTGATTAATTGTCCCAAAAAATTAAAAAAAAAGGTTTACTCCTCCTCGAAAATGATAGACACGTGACCTCGTTAAAGGGGGTGGATAAGGGGATTATATCATACCCGAAACAATAGGTCATTATTATTCATTGTTTAGGGAGACAATTAAAAATAAATATTGCGGTTTTTCAAGAATGTCACGTGACCTCGTTAAAGGGGTGAGGTCGGGGATTATGTCATACCCTAAACAATAGGCCATTGTCCAAATTAATGACGTCATAGCGTGCTTTCATGTAGATCGTGAAATCGTGAATTCCTCCCCATCTGTCCTTATATTACTACTCTTATCAGCTAGTCATATCCCTTTTGTTTACGGATGTTTAATTTCATTATCAAAACAGGTTATATTGTTATGTTACATTGTTTTATATACCTTTTCCATGTACTTAGCATGCACCGTATACATAGGTTACAGCTACTAGTATGTGTTGACCAATATTTATTTTTATTCCAGGCAGTGATGTTCTTCTTAATGCGATGGGATATTCTCTCAAATTACACTATGCAATAAAATTTACTGGTGTAGGTTTCTGCAAACCTCAGTTTAGTGAAACAATGTCGAGTTATTGTAGTGGAGGGAACATCAATATTACAGATGTAACGTTGATCTGTCTGGGGTGTCTAAGAGACTGTCTATCAGAGAAGTCTCTGTTTGAAGAAGAAATCTCCAGAGTGGTGTACACATGTGATACAGAGGAATGTCTCGGTAACATCTCCCTGTCTGAATTCCATAGGACTCCATTTCTTGCTGCCATCTTGGAGGTCGTTTATTTGTGTGGTAGGTATCAATATCATTCCATTAGATCAAACATACCGGGTCCAACAAATTCCGTTCACAAGCACACACAGACAGACATGTGAAATTAGAATATTCTTTATAGATTGGAAGCCCGCCGAATTTATCAAATGGTCTATGACAATTTCCATATTTATACTGACTTAATCTTGTAACTAAAGTGTAATAAAAGGGCATTTCTTCGCTGTTTAGTCACGTTAGTTTCCGACAAATACTCTGGTTTCTTTCCAACAAAGAACCATAAATAAGTAAGTAAATAAATAAATAAATAAATAAATAAATGTCAACAACATGGCGTTCATCAGAGAAACCGGCCTCTGTCGTTTTAAGGTAATCCACTCATCATTAAATTGTGATCAAGATCCATCAAGAGTTCATGGGAATTTTATAGTAAATGCAAGCCTTTATAGACTTAAGCCAAAAGAACCTAGCTATAACTCCAAGTCAGTGGATGCTTGCATCTGTTTTTTTTCTTTCAAATTTCAGTACTCTAAAGGTTAATTGAGAATTAATTTATTAACTATTGCTACCTGTGAACAACTATTTAGTTTAATTGAGAAACAGAGAGCTTAAACACGACCTACTTTCGTATTTGTATTAGTTTAAATATGTTTTATTTGCAAATAAGATGATACCAAATGCAAAAAAAATAATTACAAAAGTAAAATTCTTTATAAGGCATGTCAATAAAAAAAATAAATTTCGATTATATCATCAAGAAAATATCATCAAACATTCGGAGAAATTTTTTTCATTTCAGTTTCTACAACAACGATATCCTCTGAGGTTACGCCAGACATGACAACAGTGCATGCGTCTACAACTGTTAATACTTTAAATACAACTGACCAAATCGCAAGCAGTAGGTTTTTTATTCATTTATTTCGTTTGTTAACCTTTAGACCACTGTAGTGGCATACAAGCGCCGTTTAAGATTAATGAAGATCCAGATCATCTAGCACGCAGCTTTTCACGACTGAACAGGGTCTACACTGTTCGCTGCTGAATCAGTTAAGTAAAGTTTCATTGACCTGGTAGTGAACAGTGTAGATACTGATCTGCCGGTAATTTATAGATATATCCCTGTCGAAGGTTACTGTGTTAGACCAGTACTATGCGCTTGGGGTGTCTTGAAAAGTGCTCTCGCCCAAGCAGAATCAGACTAGCAACATTCGGATCCGTGGTTTTGGACTAAACCAATCTCAAACGCAGGAGATCTCGCACGAATCTCTGCCACAGTGAATTGAAAAATAGCTTAGTTACTGTTAAATCACAGGTAATCAATAGCGTGACGTTTGGTACACACCATGGTCACGTGATACTCAGTGTGGCAGTGACTGTTGTGGAGCTAATCCACTGCGCAGGAATTTGGGACAAAACCACTTGTGCGTGGCGCCGTATACTTACTCTAGATATCAGTCTTGGTCACGTGGTCTGTGGTGAATGTTGACTGAATCCATCTTTCAGATCACGCGAATCCCCGCATCGAGGTATGATAGAAACAATACAATACATTTGCATCTCTTCATAATAATAATAATAATAATAATAATCCATTCATTTTCAAATAGTCGAGGCATAAAATAAATGAAACCAGTCATAAAATTGTCAAGGTCAACCCGAGTTAGTCTGCCTTCTGCTAGTCATTTACTGTTAATTACTGATGTAAGTGAACCATGAACGTTTTGCTTATGTTACATTGCAGGCAATTCTGGATCCACTACAGTCATTGGTGTCGCCATCTCCGTCACTGTGGTAACCGTATCGGTTGTTGTTGTCGCTGTTATTGTCGTCATGAAGAGGTATATGTTTGTCATGATTAATTTCGCTTAAGGTATCTAAAAATAATTTTACTTGTATGTACGAGTTTTATTTCATTGAAAGAGAAACACACGTGAAAGAAATGTAATATAAACTTATAGGAGTCAGACTTTATTTCATTTTATCAACTGACTTTGTTTTTAATCACATATGACTAACCTCAGTTCATTTCAAATGGAACAGTAATCTTAAAGCATTTCTTCTGTTGTGTATACCTTTATCAACATCAACATAATAACCGTACTATACATTCCACCAAATCGACAAAAATGTTTCTGTTTTTTTGTTGTTTTTTTAATATTCAGATCATTAGATAGAGAGATAGACGTACCAAACATTTCCTTTTAAAAAAATATGTTCGATGGAGAATATAGAACGGTTCATCGTCGAATTCCCCCGGCTGACTTATTCCGTTTCACTACATGACATGTAGTGAAACGGAATAAGTCAGCCGGGGGAATTCGACGATGAGAACGGTTATGAATTATTATCTTTAAAGCGTTTCTTTCTAAGAAGTCAAAACAAGCATAGATGAAGCGTCGCCTCCACCGCAATCGGCGGAGTAAACATCATTGTTATGAAGCAGAATTCCATTCTTATGGAGACAGTAACAATACTTTATGTAGACGTAGACGCCATTTTGTTAGTTTACCATCATCACGTGACATTTGTGATGGCAGTGATTTTTTTTGCTTGCAAGGGAGATCACTGTGTGGAGTTTGCGTAATTGGTGGAATAAACATTATTATAATGGAGCGGAATTCCATTCTTACAGAAATTTATGTATAATATATTGCAGAAATTTATAACGTTCCGTCAGAAACACGTGAATCAGTGTGAATCTAAAAGAAGTATTTTGATAATACAAGTATAATTGATCAAAAAACTGTTATTCAGTCAGAATACTTTATAAAAAAAATTGTGAATTCGAGCATTTCATCATATCAACAAACAATGGTGTGTAACTTTTTTCGTAGGTAAGGGACAATTTACCAGTGAAAATCGTTCAAATATTCATTCAACACTTAGTTACGTTATCATCCATAAGTAAGTAGGTCAAAGGAGAAAATAGAAAACGCACTGATAAAAACAAAACCACCAACAACAACAACAAAAACAAACAAAACAAACTAATAATCACGTTATTTCTAATTGTCATTTGATATTTTCTCTTGTTACAGGAGAAGGACTCTATCAGAAACTCCGGACATCCCTCTTTATGTGAACGCTCCAGCCGGGAGAGCGCACAATTGCAATGTCGATAATAGAGAGGAAATACGTACAGGCGGCGAAGGGAGCGGTCATCACTCCGGGGACACAGGCCCGGGGGTCAGTCTGGACAACAGACCAGACAATACTGGCATCTACACAGATCTGACACCCGTCATGAATGACGAGACTTACGAATCTCTACAGCACATCTAGACTCTGTGATGTGTTGTTCAGAGATTTAATTTAGTCAAATCGTATATTTCTGAAGAAAAGGTATAATATTAGCATAAACAATAACAATAGAGCATCCATCCTTTACAGCTTCTTTTGTGGAAAAGGGAAAGAAAAAAAAATGAATGAGTAAGACGATACACGCTTAGCGTATGATTAAGTCACACTTTTCGGGTATATATTCCCTATCAAACTCCACACAGTGATCTCCCTTCTACAACTGTAAGGGGAGGTAACTACTGCGTGGAGTTTGATTCCCCTATTTGCTTGGGAGTGATGCGAGAAACCAGTCTTTTTTTTCTAATTTTGAATGTTGGCTTTAAAAGAAAGATATTTCTCTTGAAATATAAGTATGAAACACGTTTTTGTATATGTTCTATCCTTACATAGTTATGCTCCGTGTATTGACGTCATGGTTACTGTTTTTATTTTTGAAATACGTCGCAAAACGAATGACTTTATGTTTGTGGACACGTTTTGTTCTTAATCATGTTTTCATTATTTAAGGTTAAAGGACAGTGTGGCAATCCGGAATGAATAAAATACACATCAATAGAAATAACGATTTGTACTGTTATAATTTATTCTTACAATTTTAATGTGAACCAACCGCGTGGAATAACACACAAACATACATACACATAGACATTCATGTATATATACTTTTTTAACCCTAATCCCTATATTTCACTGATAGTAGATTTTCAGTTGCTCATCGAAATGTAATATCATACAAGCAAGTTTTTTTACAAATACAAAAAAAAATCGTTTCAGAAACCCAATATTTAAATATTTTACTGCGTTTTACACACACACACACACACACAAATTAAATCTGAGCAGACTCTATGCTCAGTGATTTATAATACTTATAAGTATACCGATGCAGGAAGGCTGATTTTTACATAAGACTTAAATACTTTTCTGAATATTGAAAACTATGGCTATTGACTTTAGAAAATACATGTCATTTTCTCCTCATTTTAGAAGTACATGTATTGTATTTGATTTTATAATTGTCAGCCCATGACTAGATCTTCACATGAAAAATCCGAAGTCCATACCAGGATTCGAACCCACAGCGGTGAGGGGCTGAGAGATTTGTAGTCCACGACTGTAACCGCACGGCCCCGAGATAATCTGTATTTAATTTAACATTGAAGTCTACGGGAAATATATAATTTCTGTGAATATGACAAACTGAATTTGATTTTCGAGGAAGACTCACGGTAGAAAGATGCATTATATGATTTGCTGATTCAAATTTCATGAACAAATCTAAACTTTACCGTAGGAAAAATATTTTTTGTAGTTTTCAGGGGACAGAACTCATGTCAAAAAATTATAAACGGGAGGTAATAAAAGAATTTCTGTTATATGTCATAACAAGTCAATTTGCATTTAAGATTTCTATGGTTTGACATTTTAAAAGCTTATATTGTAAAGTTACATGCATGGCTTCGATGGTTATTATGGGGCATATACCTTCACCGGAAGTGAATTACAGGGCATAAACCTTAAGTCAGCCATGTTTTCCTGTTGATTGTATATCTGTTATAACGTGATAAGATCATTTAAATAATGTTTATCATCAATTGTAATGAGAGAGACATCCTTTTGATAAAGTGATAAAATAATTTAAACAATGATGGCACTTCTAGTATCGGAAGCACCGCCTTTCTTATATCTACATACTTATCTGGCCGTAATATAGATGGAATCACAAGTTCCACTAAATCATAATGAATCATCACGAACACAAACATCGAATTATAAAATAACTTAATTAGAACAAAGATATTCATCTCACCAAATTGAATTTTTAGACACTCTGGTTAAATTAGTTGACAATGGGCACATTTACACAGGCCTATATGTGAAAAAACTTTTTCCTAAACAAGCAATGCCATCCCACGTTTACCAAGAAAAAGTCTGCAGTGTAAAGTGTACACACTTATGTATGTTGTTAACAGTAAAACGTGGTGTATGTCATGTTGTGCACGATGTTACAGTCTGTGTGGGGGAGACAGAACGTCAGTTAAAGGAAAGAAGCAGGAACACCTCAAGAATGTTAAACTAACAAGGGATCTACCTAGGGATCCTAGAAAATTGTTTTTATGACGTTGACGTCGCTTATAACAATGACAATATAGAGATTGTACAAAGTTTTTTTTTGTAGTGGTTTTTAAAATTTCATGTTTTTTCATTGACAAAGGCAAGTTTTGCCAAAAAAGTGTGAATTTAATTGTTTATGATAAATGACATTTCGCGGAAAGTTAACGTGATATCAAGGTTACCTCCCTTTTCCATAAGATGCACCAATGAGCATGCACCATGGAAAATAAATTGTCATTCACAAGGGAAATGGAGAAATACACATTCTGTTCACATGACTTATATATATCTAAATATTGTATTTACTATTTTGAAAGTGACAATGACATCTGTGCATATTTTTATCACGGAAATTTTCTAAATATATGAAAAATCGACATGTTCCCCATCCAAAAAAAAAGCCATTTACTGAAAAACATGAATATCTGCCATGCTTGATGACGCTAGCACTTGAAATTTTTAAGCCTGCATAACTAAAGGCAAACTTCACAAAGTGATCTCCCTTGCAAATACCTTTGTGAACTTTACATTTTTTAAAATTTACAGCGGCATAAAAAAGACGTGATTTTCTACTATTAAGGAATTATGAGCTCTCACACACACTCTCTCACTTTCTCACTCTCGCGTGAAATCGCGAAGTAATGTCTTTGATAAAGCTAGCAGACGGCTCGATTGGTATCTTTTTTACTTGCTTCATTTTAGGTCACCTTAATTAAATCATTTTGAGTATATTGTTGTTGTTTTTTTTTTGGGGGGGGGGGGTTTGTGTGTGTGTTTTTTTGTATCGGTAATAGGTTTAAAAGATAATAAAAAGAAAAAAATATTACCTTATCAGAGTATTTATAAATACTTAATTCATAATTATAAAATCGCCTAGTAAATCTAATATTGCGTAAAGGTTAAAACAGAAAAAAACGGGCCCAGTTTCTGAAAATGACAGTTGTATTTTTATTCTAACAATCCAGAGTTCAAATCCCAGCCCATCGTTGAATACCCACGGCAAATCGATAGATCATCTATATATGATATCATGACTTTGTAGTGAAACGGAATATGTCAATCAGGGGTATTCGAGGATGATCCCGGCCAAACCTTGGCAATTTTATGGCACCTCGCGCCTAACTAGAAGTTCCAGACAGTGATAAAGTATCTGTGTTATACAGCGACCACATTAAAAGAACCATGGGGTCTATAGGCCTTGTATACTGCATTGTATACTGCCTCTGCATGCCTGTATCTGCCTATGGGTACCACGTGGCATAATATTCAGCTTGTTAAAGGCGGTAAGTCAACAATGGAACAATCATTGCACGGCATGCTTGACGAAGCAACTGATTAGTTGAGATTTCAAATGGGAATGTTATACATTTCTTTCATTTACTACTTTCTTTCTCTCCTCTCCCTGCTTCTTCTTCCTCTCTTCCTCTCACCATCTGTCTTGCACGGACAACTAAACACTATTTCCACTATTTACATTTTATGTACATTTACTAACATCTTCTACCTACAAGTCTTTACAATCTCTAAATCATTTCCTTACATTTTGAATTCCTTCACAGAACTTCAAGCCATAAGACCCTAACAAAACTAAATCATCTCTCTAAGAACCGTCCAAAAAGCCGAAAACTCCGCTGTCCTCTGCGAGAACTCTTTTATCCGCAATGGCCATTTACCTTGTTGGCTTTAACCTGACAACGTGTTAATGATGTTATCATGTAGCATTGTCTTTTCTTAAATCTAATTTTAGATACACGTGTAATTAGAAACAAACAATCTCTCTTACTAAAACAATATTTAAACACTCTGTTTTTATTTATAAATATTGTGTTTTAATTCCCTTAGCAATATGTAGTGTTTTGTGTCTTACTAAATATGTATTTGGGATGCTAACGATAGCATCAACAGATTAAAAGATGTTTACTTATTAAATATTGTCTCTTAAGGCTATTATAACATGATTTGGTTTCTTTACTACACGTTAAGAACTTGCGAGCATTAATATGCCATAAAATTACAACAATATACGGCCGCTCGATGTGGTACTGGAACAAGGGATTTCAATTTAGCTTGATGCAAAGTAGAAAAGGAAATGTTTCACACTTATCTGCTAGAAAATATCTATATGTTAATGTCCTGGCTATTTATTTCCTTATTTGTTAATAAATGAAAATAAATGGGAAATATATGAAATGCTTCATAATGGAACTTGAAATGCATTAATACAGACGGAACAATACTTTCAACATCACAAAGATGTTTCGTGCTATGAGACTGATTTTAATACTCACAGGTAAATCTTTTCCTCTACCATCACCATCATAACCATCATCATCAGTAACTATCATCAACTTTTTATTTTTATTTAACATTCACTATATGCATTTATAACTTCAAACATGTGACCTAACCCTAACCCTATATATATATATATATATATATGACTATGTAGCCTTGAATTATCTGGACAATCGAGGTCAATCAAGAAGGCATATTGAGTGCCAGCCACAGGTGCCCGACGCCAAGACAATTCATCCCTTTCCACACACTCTCTAGCTCTCTCTCTCTCTCTCTCTCTCTCTCTCCCTCCTTATCTTATCAAAATATGTATCCCACGTCATTACTTTGACCCGTTATCCGATTGGTTTAGACAAACGGAAAGTACGTTAATTTAGACATATTCCAATGAACTTTTGACCACACTGCCAAAATTATGATTTTTTTTTGTTCTTTTTATGGATTGAACGGTCAATGATTTTAACCTCGGGAGTTCATTCCCAATTTTCCCACTTTTTATATGGTTTCTTTCTAAACTGTTACACCGAGATTTTAGCACCCTGCTAGGTTTATTATTTTGATAAGGGATTATAATCTGTTTGGACTAATGCAGTTATGCAGGGAGATGTAAATTATATAAAAGTGCCTGTATTTATGAAAAATATGTAAATATATGTAACTAGGCTAAACCTAGCGGTAGGTAGGATGCATGTGAAATCATTGAATTCTGCAAAACTCTTGCCATAAAGTGATTCTTCCGAATGTTGCCATTATCAGACTTAAAGGATTTTTTTTCAGCTTTGACATCAAACTTCACATACTTGTTCACAATTACAAGCGCTACATTTCCATAAACGGGCACAATTCTTATGTCCATTTTAACCAAACTATCTCCCTTAAAAATAAAGTGAAAAACTTTAACAAATCGCAGGATTTTTGTTTTGTTTTCATTTATCTTTTCCTTCCTTAAGACAAAAACAGACGAGCGTTGGCATTCGCATGTGGTGCTCTTGTTAAAGCAATATTCTTCATGTGTCTTCAGTGATTAAAATTAAATAATAAATAAATAATAATAATAATGAATTAAATCAAATAGACGTATATCAGTAATAATTTTCTTTGCAATGAAACCAAGCGTGTGGGCCTGTCATGACAAATGATAAACGCTATAATAAGGTGTGGGTGTGTGTGTGTGTCAAAATGCTATGGCGTCGAGAACGTATGGTACCATCACTTTCACACACACATACTCACATACACACCATGACGAGAAAACATATTTTATTTACGTACATATATGCTGTTTTACATATTTGTGGGGTAGTTTTTTGTTGTTGGTTTTTTTTTTTGGGGGGGGGGGGGTGGTAACACCATCTGCGGTTCATATTCCTTGCTTAAAAGAGATAAACTTATCAGTAGTAATATAAGGACAGATGGGGAGGAATTCACGATTTCACGATCTACATGAAAGCACGCTATGACGTCATTAATTAGGACAATGGCCTATTGTTTAGGGTATGACATAATCCCCGACCTCAACCCTTAAACGAGGTCACGTGACTCCTACCCCACCCCTTGAACGAGATCGGGCGGCTATTGTTTTCGGGAATGAAAAAAACGCAATATTTATTCGTATATAATATCTAATTGTTATTCGGGACAATTAATAAACTACGTCATCGATTTCGCTATTGTCGCAGAAGCATTGAATGAGCGACGTTAAATAATGAGTATTGACGCTATCCGGAATACCCCGCGCCGTAAAACGGACACATTCCCACGCGTCGAGAGAAGATTCCTTCATAATTAATTAACGGTAACTGACCACTTAAACATTTCTGTAAACATAATCTACACCCGTAACACCCGAATCGATCGGCTATCACCTATTATTGACCTAAGGCCTTACGAATCGCGGGCTGAAGGAATGTTAACAACTGTCTCACCCGTCCTCGGACGTATTATTTACTGTTTTTGGATGAAGTCGAACATTCGAAATCGCCTCTCTATACGTATTAATGCTCTTTTTTCTACCATTTCTGTCTTTCTCGTCATATTTCTCCGTAATACGTGTGTCAATGCGTATGTTTTGACAATCGGTGTGAAACGATTCTCACCTTTTTATGTCTAAATTCTTTAATCACAACCAACACCCGCAGCGGTATTTGATCCGCGGCGAGTTAATCCGGCTTAGTCTAGCGACAATAAACGGAAATGAGCCCTTTTTCATAAGGCGAGATAGTCGCTTTTAGTATTGTCCTACGCTACGTTTTTCACTTTCTCCGTGTAAGTAATCGAGACATTTATTTATCTATTTATTTATTTATTTATTTATTTATTTATTTATTATACAACATATACATAACGCATATATCCCGCGCACAAACTCGATAATTGTTCAACATATTTTCTTACCAAATACTTTTTACATCTCTCAACGCGTTTTCGTCTATCAGTATCCACGAATTTTCATCCACGCATCATCGCTGATTATAGTTCTTTGTCTTTCGCTCTCTCTTTCATAGCGTTTTTCTTTCATTTTTCTCCATCTTTCTCGTAATATTTCCTTTTTTGTGTATACGCATTGTCGCTAATTATATTTCTCTTTCTACAATATTATTCGTAGGATTTTACCGGTCTTTATCTTTTCGTAAAAACTGAAATTCCAGTAAATAAGTTGGAACTTCGGGTGTTAAAATAAATAAATACAGCATTCGTGTGACGAACAAGTCCTAGCAATAAATATGAAAACAAACTTATCTTGTATTTTGATTTTATATGTAACCATGATGAGACTTTCATAAAGATTTATTAATAACACCTGTTGCGGCACTGAACCGTCGAGAGTTAATCCGGCTTAGTGTAGCGACGGAAAACGGGAGAGAGCGCTTTTTCATATGCGCAGTAATCGCTTTTTATTTATTTTTGTCAAACATACGTGGTCGAAGTAGTAGTAGTAGTAGTTGTTGTTGTTGTTGTTGTCGATGATGATGTTGTTGTTTTGTTTTTTTTGCACAACGCGGACTGAAGGAATGTAAACAACTACTTCACCCGTCCTCGGACGTATAACTCTGCGTTTACTAAACCGAACCTTTTAATCTCTCTATGCGTATTAATGCTATTTTTTTCTATCATATCTCTCTTTCTCGTCATATTTCCTCGTACGCGCGTGTCAGTGTGTATGTTTTGACAATCGGTGTGAAACGATTCTCACATTTTTAGAATATGTCTAATCTCTATAATCACAATCATAAGACACACCAGTAGCGGTATTTGATCCGCAGCGAGTTAATCCGGATTAGTCTAGCGACGATAAACGGGTATTAGCGGTTTTTCATAAGGCGAGATAGTCGCTTTTGGTATTGTCCTACGCTACGTTTTTCACTTTCTCCGTGTAAGTAATCGAGAAATTTATTTATATATTTATTAGTTTATTTATTTATTAGTTTATTTATTTATTTATTTTAAATGTCCGTAGTAGTAGTAATAGTTGTTTTGTAATAATGAAATTCGTTTTAGTTGTAATAATAATATTGGTTATATATTCGCTGTTTAACAGGAGTATTAGTAGTTATAGAAATTTTAATACGATTGGGGTAGAGTAGTTGTTGTTGTTTCTGTAGTAATGTTGATATAAATGCGTTGAAATTCTGAGGTGTTGTCACAACGCTTCTTTACATTTTGTTTTTGAAGTTGTTGTTTATGTAGAAGAGGTAGTAGTATTTGTTGTTGTAGTAATGTTTCGTAACAGGGGCAAAATAATCCTCGCATATACACACGCTCACCATACACACATACACACGCGCAGAATGCCGTTTTATAAATAACGAACGAGTATATACACGAAATAAATGTGATTTTATTTTTATGAGAATTATATTTACAAATATACTAGTATACAAATACGTGTCTACAGTATCATTGGTAGGAGATTCATCATTTTAGTCTCTACCAAACGATCATTGCGTCGTCGATTTGGGCCGAATTCTTCCAAGATACGTTTCATGGTCTGTCCGCCGCAGCGTTTTATAACGTAATAAACGCAATATAACCCGCAAACGGTTGACGTCGACTATTGTAACTGTCCTTCTACGCGTAAGTATTGTCTATCGAGAACGTTTTCGAATCCGGCTTCGTAATATTTAGGATCATTTCCGAGAGAATCGAAATACTCGTAAGGTCTCCTGTACGGAAAGTAGAACACGGTCCAATGCTCTCCCGGGCCGTCGCTGGAATCGGTGTTACAAACGACGAAACGCCCCTTTTCTTCGCGTAGCTGATCGGAAGCGCATACTGTGACCGGATAGTTCCGTAGCATTTCCTCCAGCTGATAATTAGTATTGTCTATCGAGAACGTTTTCGAATCCGGCCGGGACTCTTCTAGTTTCGCTTCCAACCGTTTAACTTTTCCGCGTTCGCTACCTGAACCGACGTCATAGCGTCCTTGGTGTTCGGATTTCTGTGATCTCATTTTCATCGTACTTGGTTTCGAAGACATCGTTCATCCATAAAACATAAGTCGTATTGACCTCATCATCCTCGATTTCGATGGCGTCTCTTCATCGTCCTTAATTTCGATTGCTTCGTTTTCATCTTGTTGTCTCTCCTGTTGTTCTGTGAGCAGGTGTTCCTCATCTTGATGTTGTTGTCTCAATATTGTCTGATGTTCCATGAGCATATAGGCATCATGTTCACCTTGTTGCTGTTGTCTCAACATTTTCTGATGTTCGATGAGCATATAGGCATCATGTTCATCTTGTTGCTGTTGTCTCAACATCGCCTTCGTTGTGCTGTGAGAATATGACAGAATGTTTGTTTGTATAAGTTTAATGAGGGTCCGTCTACAAATATTTACTGCATGGTGAGCAGACCTCGTTATGACTGAATGCTTAATGCGATGCTCTTTTATAGTCTTGAGGCGGATTGACCTTCTTTCTAGCGAATGTTTGCGCGCACCAATCAGAGAACATTATTTTCATCCAGTGAAAATGACGCGCGGATTAACATTTCACAATAGGTTGATTGGCCTACTTTGTATTAATGTTAACACAACAATCAGGAGTTACATTTTAAATCAATAAAATTCAAGCCGCATTGTTTTTGTGATGATTTTTTTTCTAAATCTTTTTGAACCCTTTTTATACTTTTTGTAACGTTTTTTTATTTTGTAACTTTATATTTTGTATCTTTAAAAAAAAATAGGAGGATATTTTCTTGAAAAACATTTTGAAAAAAAGGGAATTTGAAATGGTTTATTTAATTAAGGTATAATCTCTTTCAAGACATTAGGGTTGGCCCTGAAAAGGGCAGTTGTGTTAGAAGTTTTTTTCCTTTAACTGTGGTCCATACCACACGTTGTTCAGTTCTACCACTGACCACTCACCACCTCTTCTCGCCACCACCACTCACTATTTCTACCACTCATCAACCTTACTTACCACACACTCAATTACTCACTCAGTTAATCACTCAATTTCCCCTCTCACTCCTCCTCACCCACTCATCACTCACTCCTCCTCCTCACTCAGTCATCACTCACTCCTCCTCATTCACTTACTCATCAATCACTTCTCATTCATTCACTTAGCACTCACTGCTTATCACTCACTCCTCCTCCTCACTATTTACTCCTCACTCACTCCTCACTCACTCACTGACTCACTCACTCACTCCTCATTCACTCACTCCTCCTCCTCACCCACTCATCACTCACTCCTCCTCCTCACTCATTCCTCATTGACTCCTTATCACGCATTCCTCCTCACCCACTCATCACTCACTCCTCCTCACTCACTCACTCCTCATTCACTCACAAACTCATCACTCCTTATCACTCACTCCCCCTCCTCATCACTCACTCCTCATTCACTCACTCCTCCTCCCTCACTGTTCCTCCTCCTCACTCACTCATCACTCACTCCTCCTCCGTCACTCCTCCTCCTCTCACTCACTCATCACTACTCCTCCTCACTCACCCACTCATCACTCACTCCTCCTCCTCACTCACTCATCACTCACTCCTGATCACTCAGTCCTCATTCACTCAGTCATTCCTCGCTGACTCCCTTATCACTCAGTCCTCCTCACCCATTCATCACTCCTTCTCCTCACTCACTCACTCACTCACTTAGGAAATGAATATAAAACACGTAAGAAGAGATCTATACCTCTACATTTATATATAGAAAAGTGTTATTACGATGAATTGTTCTACTTGCCGTCGTTCCTTTTCGAGACATATGCGTCAATTACACGGTGAGGGACAGATTACTGATACGCGAAGCCTTTACCGCGTGCCTAATTCGATAATATTTCAACACCCGTTTTCCATGATGGTGTCTGGACCTAGCGGGAGCGGTAAAACGGAATGGGTAAAAAAGTTATTCTTTTCAAACCTGATACAACCCTCGCCGGAAAGAATAATCTGGTGTTTCGGCCAATGGCAACGACTGTACGAGAACCTACAGCGTCGTTTTCCAACGATCGAATTTGTTCGCGGTATTCCTGACTATATAAACGAATCTTCGTACGTAGACACGAAGAAAAGAAATTTGATCGTGTTTGACGACCTGATGACGGAAGCGAAATGCGATCAGAGAATAGCGGATCTTTTCACCAAGGGAAGACATCACAGAAATCTATCCGTCATTTATTTAACCCAAAATTTGTTTCCTCAAGGTAAGGCGTGCAGAGATATAGCGTTAAATACCCAGTACTTGGTCTTGTTCAATAACCCTATTGACAGACAGCAAGTGTCAACGTTGGCCAGACGAATATATCCTTCAAATAGCAATATTTTCATAAAAAGATTTCAAGAGGCGACGTCTAAACCGTACGGATACTTGATAGTGGATTTGAGATAAAATACCCCGGAAGAAGAACGTTTACGCACCGATATATTCGAAGCAAACTATCCCGTCAAAAGGTCTCGTGAGGAATACGATGATATATCGGATATTGAGACACTAGATGGGAATGGTAATAAAGAGCGGCTCGAACCCTCCAATAAAAGGAGTCGAAAACAATGGGAGGATATATCAGATACTGAAACGGTAGATGATGATGAAGAAGAAGAAGAAGAAGAAGAAGAAGAAGAAGAAGAAGAAGAAGAAGAAGAAGAAGAAGAAGAAGATGATGATGATGATGATGATGATGATGATGATGATGATGATGATGAAGGGAGACTCGGGCCCCCCAGGCAACGCTTGATAGATAACGAGGAAGAGGGACGTTTAAGACAAAACGTATGGGAGAAACGATTTAAACAACCTCTCAGGGACTCGCGAGCTGAGCAATTTGAAGAAAGATTAGACATTTACTCGAACGAAGGTTTATCAGTCGACGAGGCTAGCCGCAGGGCCGCTAATGACGTATTACCTCCTCTCAGAAAAGACTTGAGACGGGATCTCGCGCAATTTCTCATCGATTACCGACAGTTACGGAAGGATCCGACTCTACAAAAAATTCTACAATCCGCGAAGAAACTTAAAACCGAGCACCATATGAATGACAGCGAATCTATAAGACAAGCGATTAAACTCAGGAAAGACTCGTTCCTATTTCTGTGGCCGGACCAGGTGGTCGAGGAATCTGATAAAAGTACGTCGATCGATGACACGCAACGCCAGATATTTGAATAATGGGTTGTGGCGTTATCTAAAAAATAAAAATAAATAAATAAATATCATAAAAAATATGGATATGTCACCTAGCTTAAGCCACGGTTGACATCACGCTGATTTTTCATTGGATAAAACATTCCCGGATTAATAACCTCATTTACCTCGGCGCTATAAATTTTGAGCGCGTGTCTAGCTCATCTACAAAACAAGGAGAAAGCAAACGGATCTTTTCAAAAACCGAATATTTTAATATCGCTTACAGGAAAATTTCTGGTTACAGAACCGTATATGGAGAAATACATGTACTGGTGGTAGAAGCCTATCTCCGAAAGAGGACCACGACCAGAGCCGGTGATAGATAATCATTTTATTAGGGATATGCGGGTGAATGATCCAACCAAGAGATTGGTGCACCCAAACATACGTAATATATACAGGCAAGAGACAGATTGGTTGTAAATAAATTGACCAATCAAAACACTTGAAATTTCCGATGCTTTAAAAATACGTTAGAACGACCGATGACATTAGACTAGAAACGCGCAAAAGAAGACATACTATGGGCTCCATAGAAGTGTACGATTATAAGCGCCAAGAGTGGGTGCCTTACGTTCCCGACTATGACAAGTGGTATCAACATTTCAAGGATTTGCGGGACGGTTACGTTTAACCCGACCACCAGGGACGCTATGTCGTCGGTTCCGGTAGCGAACGCGGAAAAGTGAAACGGCTGGAAGAGGAACTAAAAGAGTCCCGGGATAAACTGAAAGAAGCGGAAGACAAGATAAGGACTTCCCAACCTCCGGTAATGAAAATGGTTACGCCTGTAGCCCAAGCCTTGGAAATAGCGAAATCGGAGCTCAGACGGCAATGGGTCAAGAACCTACGGAGCGTAAGAGACGGAGACGCGACATGGACTGGAATAGTTTCAAGTATTAACATGAACAATTATCAGCTGGAGGAAATACTACGGAACTATCCGGTCACAGTATGCGCTTCCGATCAGCTACGCGAAGAAAAGGGGCGTTTCGTCGTTTGTAACACCGATTCCAGCGACGGCCCGGGAGAGCATTGGACCGTGTTCTACTTTCCGTACAGGAGACCTTACGAGTATTTCGATTCTCTCGGAAATGATCCTAAATATTACGAAGCCGGATTCGAAAACGTTCTCGATAGACAATACTTACGCGTAGAAGGACAGTTACAACAGTCGACGTCAACCGTTTGCGGGTTATATTGCGTTTATTACGTTATAAAACGCTGCGGCGGACAGACCATGAAACGTATCTTGGAAGAATTCGGCCCAAATTGACGATGCAATGATCGTTTAATGATGAATCTCCTACCAATGATATTGTAGACACTTATTTGTATACTAGTATATTTGTAAATATAATTCTCATAAAAATAAAATCACATTTATTTCGTGTATATACTCGTTCGTTATTTATAAAACGGCATTCTGCGCGTGTGTATGTGTGTATGGTGAGCGTGTGTATATGCGAGGATTATTTTGCCCCTGTTACGTAACATTACTACAACAACAAATACTACTACCTCTTCTACATAAACAACAACTTCAAAAACAAAATGTAAAGAAGCGTTGTGACAACCCCTCAGAATCTCAACGCATTTATATCAACATTACTACAGAAACAACAACAACAACTACTACTATGTAAAAGCAAGTGTACAAGGTCCCGATTCATTCAATCATTATATCCATATATTTAACTACAATAATCAACAACTATTACTACTACTACGGCCACGTATGTTTGACAAAAATAAATAATAAATAAACTAATAAATAAATAAACTAATAAATATATGAATAAATTTCTCGATTACTTACACGGAGAAAGTGAAAAACGTAGCGTAGGACAATACCAAAAGCGACTATCTCGCCTTATGAAAAACCGCTAATACCCGTTTATCGTCGCTAGACTAATCCGGATTAACTCGCTGCGGATCAAATACCGCTACTGGTGTGTCTTATGATTGTGATTATAGAGATTAGACATATTCTAAAAATGTGAGAATCGTTTCACACCGATTGTCAAAACATACACACTGACACGCGCGTACGAGGAAATATGACGAGAAAGAGAGATATGATAGAAAAAAAATAGCATTAATACGCATAGAGAGATTAAAAGGTTCGGTTTAGTAAACGCAGAGTTATACGTCCGAGGACGGGTGAAGTAGTTGTTTACATTCCTTCAGTCCGCGTTGTGCCAAAAAAACTACAACAACATCATCATCGACATAACAACAACAACTACTACTACTACTCGTTAAAGGGGTGAGGTCGGGGATTATGTCATACCCTAAACAATAGACCATTGTCCTAATTAATGACGTCATAGCGTGCTTTCATGTAGATCGTGAAATCGTGAATTCCTCCCCATCTGTCCTTATATTACTACTCTTATCAGCTAGTCATATCCCTTTTGTTTACGGATGTTTAATTTCATTATCAAAACAGGTTATATTGTTATGTTACATTGTTTTATATACCTTTTCCATGTACTTAGCATGCACTGTATACATAGGTTACAGCTACTAGTATGTGTTGACCAATATTTATTTTTATTCCAGGCAGTGATGTTCTTCTTCATGCGATGGGATATTCTCTCAAATTACACTATGCAATAAAATTTACTGGTGTAGATTTCTGCAAACCTCAGCTTAGTGAAACAATGTCGAGTTATTGCAGTGGAGGGAACATCAATATTACAGATGTAACGTTGATCTGTCTGGTGTGTCGAAGAGACTGTCTATCAGAGAAGTCTCTGTTTGAAGAAGAAATCTCCAGAGTGTTGTACACATGTGATACAGAGGAATGTCTCGGTAACATCTCCCTGTCTGAATTCCATAGGACTCCATTTCTTTCTGCCATCTTGGAGGTCGTTTATTTGTGTGGTAGGTATCAATATCATTCCATTAGATCAAACTTGCAGCTATAAATATTATATACCGGGTCCAACAAATTCCGTTCACAAGCACACACAGACAGACATGTGAAATTAGAATATTCTTTATAGATTGGAAGCCCGCCGAATTTATCAAATGTTCTATGACAATTTCCATATTTACACTGACTTAATCTTGTAACTATAGTGTAATAAAAGGGCATTCCTCCGCTGTTTAGTCACGTTAGTTTCCGACAAATACTCTGGTTTCTTTCCAACAAAGAACCATAAATAAGTAAGTAAATAAATAAATAAATAAATAAATAAATAAATAAATAAATGTCAACAACATGGCGTTCATCAGAGAAACCGGCCTCTGTCGTTTTAAGGTAATCCACTCATCATTAAATTGTGATCAAGATCCATCAAGAGTTCATGGGAATTTTATAGTAAATGCAAGCCTTTATAGACTTAAGCAAAAAGAACCTAGCTATAACTCCAAGTCAGTGGATGCTTGCATCTGTTTTTTTTCTTCAAATTTCAGTACTCTAAAGGTTAATTGAGAATTAATTGATTAACTATTGTTACCTATGAACAACTATTTAGTTTAATTGAGAAACAGAGAGCTTAAACACGACCTACTTTCGTATTTGTATTAGTTTAAACATGTTTAATATGCAAATAAGATGATACAAAATGCAAAAGAATAATTACAATAGTCAAATCCTTTATAAGGCATGTCAATAAAAAATAAATTTCGATTATGTCATCAAGAAAATATCACCAAACAGTCGTAGTAATTTTATTCATTTCAGTTTCTACAACAACAATGTCCTCTGAGGTTACGCCAGACATGACAACAGAGCATGAGTCTACGACAATTGATACTTTAAGCACAACTGATCAAATCACAAACAGTAGGTTTAATTCATTTCTTTCGCTCATTAACCTTTAAACCGCTGTAGTCAAATACATGCGCCTGTTCTTAGATCTGTGTATCATTGTGAAGTGATTATCTAGAACTTGGTCAAATACTCTCTGAACATCTTATATGAATTAAAATTCATTTTTTTCCGTTGTTGGGTGTTGCGAACAATTATGCAAACTGCAATAGATATAATCGTGTTGAGGATTTGTATATATATATATATATATATATATATATATATATGAAACAACTTTATCTTTAAACATATTTCCTTTACGTCCTTTGGGAAAGTACTTGCAACTTTTATCAACCCCTCTCGACGGATTCTGGGTTGGACCAGTACTTTGCTTTGGGAAAGTACTAACAACTTTTAACAACCCCTCTCGACGGATTCTGGGTTGGACCAGTACTTCGCTTTGGGAAAGTACTAACAACTTTTAACAACCCCACTAGACGGATTCTGGGTTGGACCAGTACTTCGCTTTGGGAAAGTACTAACAACTTTTAACAACCCCACTAGACGGATTCTGGGTTGGACCAGTACTTCGCTTTGGGAAAGTACTAACAACTTTTAACAACCCCACTCGACGGATTCTGGGTTGGACCAGTACTTTGAACCTGGGGAAGGTCTTGATAAGAATCAGTCTCGGCAAGTTTAGGTCACATTACACTGGAAAACGCTATATTCGTAAACGCGACTTGGGTAAAATCGGCTAAATATAGAATACGGTACCCCTGAAGCAGGTGCTTGCGGTATCACGTGACACGTTCCGCAACATGGCGTCTTCAGTCTATGAAGTTAGCACATGCGCGAAGAGTGAATGTGATCAGCCAAGTGACGACAAATGAAAATTGAAAATAGAAATCTAGGATAAAGTTTCAATACCGTCTGTGACGGTATTGCCTGTGATGGGGAAACCGCCCATTTTTATAATCATGGAGAGTTGCATTAGGTGCCAATGTGTCTGTAAATGGGTGTTGATAGATGTAATACACACATATAGTTAAAAATCCGTGAACGAATTGCTTTAGGTATTAGCCGTTGCATGTCTTTATGAATGTTGAAGGAATCCATCTTTTCTCGCATTGAGATATGATGGATACATTACATTTGAATCAATTTAGAGAAATAATTTTGATCAGTTAAATTTCAAACAGTCGAGACAAAAAAATAACTATATCCGTATAAATAAGAAATATGTTTTAAAAAAAAAAGATATACGACGTTGGTGGGGATTAAAGTACACGTAATGGGAAATGTAGAACGGTTGTAATACGAGGTACAAATTATTTATTGTGAAGCGTTTATGATAAGCATTGATAAAGCGTCCACTCCACGCAGTCGATGGAATAAACATTGTGATGTAATGAATCGGGCAGACTTGACTTGACTTGATTATTTACCGTCGCTTCGACAGTATTTCAGTCATATAGCGACGTCCAGCTAATTACAGGTGGAGGAAGACCCCCAATGCACGGAGGCATCCGGGTAGACGCACGCCAGCTGGTAGGCTTCCTCACATGAAAATCCGAATGACCCGAATCGGGCCGACGATGAAACAGTCTATAATATACTTTTTAATTGTGCAGATCTTTATAACATACGGCCCAAAACATGTTAAGAGAAGTGTTTAAATGGAATAATTATATGTTTACCAAAAAATCTGTAATTCAGTCAGAATACTGTAACAAAATTGTGTGAATATGAAGAGTTGTCATCTCAACAAACAATGGTGCGTACCCTTTCTCCCAAAAGTTTAGTCATTTTCTACCAATGAAAATCGTTCAAATTATTCGTATTTTCGCATGACGTATTTTGCGTCATCATCCGTAAATAGGTGAAAATTTAGCAAAAAAAAAAAAAAAAAAAAAAATTACTGTCAATAACTTATGTACCTGGACCATTTTTTGCATTACAGAGAGTTCTGGTTCCACGACGGTTACTAGTGTTGTTATCTCCGTTACTGTGGTAACAGTCTTGATTGATGTTGCTGTTATTATCATCATCTACAGGTATGCTTGAATGACTGTTAACACTTAAGGTATCTAACAATAATCCTTACTCTTATGTACTATTTTATTACAGTGACTATAAAATCATCAATTTTCGTTGGGGTCTAATTTTCGTCGATTTCGTTGACGGCCTTTTCCACAAATGTTAATCCCCACGAAAACTGTCAAATAAAAAAGACCTGGCGTTTTCTAGAAAATGAATCCACGAACACATGCTCCAACGAAATCGATTTTATTCAAGATTTCACAACATTTAATGTTAACGACAATTAATGATTTTACAGTACAGAAACACAGGTGAAAAATGTAATATAACCCTTATATAAAGAGACAGATTTTAGTTTATTTTGCCACCTGGCTTTGCTGTTGATCACATGTAACCAGACCCAGCTCATTTTAAAGGGATTAGCTATTTTATTTAAAATATTTCTTATGTTTTGTATAACTTCACCAACACTATTGAACTGTACACAGTTGACCCTGTATTAGCGTTACCTGTGTTAAGCGGCCAATCTTCATTTAGCGGTCACCTCTGACCGCTTAGGGCAGGTTTGACTATACATGTAATGTATTCCTCTAAACCGACATAAAAGTTTACCCTTTTATTTGTTTACCTTTCAGTATACTTGCAATAGGTAGATAGATAGATAAATCTAAAAATAATACAAATAATCACGTGTTTTCCTATTATCTGCTTAAGTATACGATTGGTTACAGGAAGAGGACTCGATCACATCCGGGCAGTTCGGCAACTACTCCGGACATCCCTCTCTATGTCAACGCTCCAGCCGGGAGAGCGAACAATTGCAATGTGGATAATAGAGAGGAAACAAGGGCGGACTGTGAAGGGAGCGGTCATCAGCCCGGGGACACAGGCCCGGGGGTCAGTCTGGACAACAGACCAGACAATACTGGCATCTACACAAGTCTGACACCCGTCCGGAATGACGAGACTTACGAATCTCTGCAGCACAACTAGACTCTGTGATGTAAAGATCAGGGAATAAATTTTGACTAAAAATTCATCATGACCTGTTATGAGTTAAGCCGAGTAGATTATCAATATATTAACACATAAAGTTACTTATTAAATATTGGATAAAAATGTTCGATGAGATCAAACCTTAAAAGTTTTCAGACCCTCTAATATATGTAAATTTTATGTTAACATTTAGGGAGAAATTTCAGTTATCGAACGTTTTGTAGAAAAGGGTCGTTTTTTGTATCACCATCAAAGAATTCAAGGGAGATGACTCTTACCGATGAAACTGGTCAAGTTACAAGAATTGAACACAAAGTAAATTGAAAAGGAGAATGTAGGACAAATCCCCCCCCCCCCGCTCATTTTTAATAGGTGGAAAAACCGCCCCCCCCCCCTGGATTTTCCAACTCGGACAAAATCCCCCCCCCCCCCGTTAATTTTAAAACGAGGACAAAATCCACCACCCCCAACTATGTATTTCAAGAAATCCTTCATGAGACACACATCTAAGAAATATCATGTATATAATTTAGTTTTTATTTAAATTCATGTAAAGAAAGCTATGCTTTCAAGGACATTGATATTTTTGTATGAAACATTTTGTATTTCACAAGAAAATTGTTGAAACACGGACACCCAATTATCCATTTATCAATTAGTCAATAATCAAATATATTACTGTGTAATTTAAAACAAACTGTTGTTTATTTAAATTTATTTACCGAAACATTAATTAGAATGAATTTTGAAGCAATATTGTGATCTTGAAATGTCACCCAAATTAATTAAAGCGCACAATGCGCTGTGAGACGGCGACAGGATTAACATTCTAAACCCAGCGTTGAAGCAGTCACATGACGACAAATTCTCCACACACTGTTGCTACAGAGGTTCTGTTTCTTACATAATAATCCGGGGTAAAGGTCATAAACCTCTCATTCATAAAAAGCTGCATACCTAAGTAGGTCATTGTCTTTCTCTAGTATTAGTTAGCGAACCTGATGTACATATTCTATCTGTTGTTTTGTACTTGTAGAAATTGACCAGGTATTTTATTTCAATGTATTTAAGATACTAGAATGTTTGCCTATCTATTTCAAAGTTAAGAAATGCTCTGGGAGGAACCTAACTCGCCATTATGCAAAATTATGTGTGTACTACTTTAGGTCAATTACATACATACGGGGCACTACTTTTTCTTTTTACAGGAGTAGATCTTCATGTACGTAAGATAGGTTGCTGTTCTGGTTAAGAAATGTCACGGATATTTTTTCACGCTTAAAATTGATGCTTCAAGTGCAAAATAATGGCAAAAGAAAACATGTTAACAAACAATAACACACTAAAAGCGGTTACGGTTATGATTTAAACGTCTGTGTAACATATTCCACTCGTATACGTTAGTGCAGAATCGCATTGCATGGATCTGCACTAAGCGCGGAGAGGTACAGTTAAACTTGTTGTGGAAAAAATGCAAATTAGCAAGGCCTGATTTCATTTTTCAACATAAGACGGCTATCGCCGTCTAAAAATCATCAACAAATTTTAAGAATGAAATCATGTGCTAATTACTTAATCATCTAACTGCAAAACTGTGAAAATGTGACCTTTTGTTGTGTATATACTGTCTAATTACAATTGATGTTTTGTTTGCATTGTTTTCATTCCTTTATATGAATTTAAATAAAATGTTACTTTTACAGCATTTTCCCTTTTTTATTTAACTTCTTGAAATACATAGTACCTTATAAAACTCACTTACATCCACATATATATTTGATCATGGGGGCGGGGGGATTTTGTCCTGGTTTGAAAGTTAACTGGGGGGATTTTGTCCTAGTTGGAAACTCCACGGAGGGCATTTTGTCCACCTATGTTAAATAAAGGCGGGGTGGGAGGGTGGGGGGGATTTTGTCCGGATACCTGAAAAGGCAACCGAGAATTTCTGAGAATCACTACAAATGTGATAATTATAATAACGACAGCAATATCCATTATTTATGCAGCAATTATACTGGTTACTTTTTCCTAATTACTTTCATTTTAAGCGTTCTTTAAAGATGAAGTATGCAATCACAACAAAAGTTAATACAGTCTCATAGCCTGTTGTAAACAAAGAAAACAATTTTGAAAATACAGTAACACGATGATGAAGCTACGCATTCTAATATATATGTATGTATATATAATGAAGATACAATAAAAAAGAAACATTAAACTTAAAGACCTATACTTTCACACTACGGTGTATGTTTTGGACAGTACACAAACATTTCAAACTAAAATGCAAGCAATTTCTCAATATCCAATTTTCTTAAAGGATATATTGAAGTAATGCTTTGACACTATAGAATACTTCACGACGTTATAAAAACAATGTCATATTAGTAGAAATGATCTTTTTAGCGTGCCGAAACCCCGCTTCATTCGTATTTTGACATTTTTCGTATAGAAATATATAGGAATGATAGTCATCAACTTCAAACAAAAATGGAAGTAAAAAGATCGATTATCATTTTAATAAAAAAGATATTGAAATTAAGTGCAGAAAATGAAGATTACTTATCGAGGTTATAAAATTTTGTTATTTAATAATGAAGTCATGTTTTTAAAGGGAAAACATACGTCTGCTATACAAATCTATAGTAAAACAGGTAATCGATAAACGCTAAGGCGTTTTCAAGGGAGCTGACTCTTACCGATGAAACTGGTCTAGTTACAAGAAACTTGCGTATGATGGTAAGGGTTTGCATTTACAATAAAATTCACACGAAAACTAGATGGACTTTGACAACAATTTAATGATAGATGGATATCCGATATATATAACGATATACAGAGACCTATTTCTCCGATGAACGTCCTCTTGTTGACATTTATAAATGTTGACGTTAGCATATGGTAGAATATATAACCCTAACCCTAACCCTAGACTTGACTTTTTGAGTTTACCGTCGCTTCGACAGTATTTCAGTCATATAGCGACGTCCAGCCTAACCCCTATCCATGTGTGTGTGTGTGTGTGTGTGTGTGTGGTCCTTGTTTGGATAGTCACTTGATGGACTACGATCACAATTCAATAATGGATGGTTACTTTAATACACATATACTTACGCGTTTGAAAAGAAGTGTATTGCCGTTTAAATTTCCTGGTTACCTGTTTGCTTGATTGTGAATGAAAAATGTTTATATATACGCGAGGAGTCACTGCTGGCAACATCATAAAATGTTTCGTGCTCTAAGGCTGATTTTAATACTCACAGGTAAACGTTTTCCATCATCAACATCATCATCATCATCATCATCATCATAACTATTCTTATTTGTATTAAACATTTACTATATGTAACTTCAAACCATGCCTTCCTATAGTGTGTTTCTTTACACAATGGAGTCCATCAGAGAAGCAGACCGAGTGTCGCCTACAGGTGTTCGACCCCGCCCCCTCACACACCACGACAGGTTCGAACATATGGCCCTATTACACGGTTAGATTAGACAAACTGAAATATTGCAACATAATCCTTGTTGATAATGGTCGAAAAAGCATTCGTCTTACTGAAAATATCCACGTGACTCCAATAGCCGCAATAATTGTGAACAAATATCTGATACAGCAGTACCTCATGTTATTCTAGGTAAAATCTCGTATTATATTTTTCGGTTTTTGGTTGAATTACATACCGAAATATACATTGGAAAAAAGATACTTCGCTTTGATAACATTATACATACAAACCGAGGTATAAACCGTTAAAGAGAGGTATGGGTTACACATAGTATACCTCGCTAAGAAAGTAATACAAGACTAAGTGTGTGTGTTTTGTTTTGTGTATGTGTGTAAAAGCGGGAGAGGTTGAAATGCCTTTGTATCGAGTACGTTTGATACCACCCCTATCATTTTCTCTCACTTTTGTGTACTCCCCCCCCCCCCCCCCCCCCCCCCACACACACACATACACAATATTGAATACTATTATTTTTATTACGGACATGTATTTGCTAATAAATATGTGCATTTTTATTTTTTTGATAAATTCATCATCTACTAGTATTTGTTACCTATCATAATGTTTAAATTCCAGGCAGTGCTGTTCTTCCTCATGCGATGGAATATTCCCTAACTCTGTGCTATACAAAGCATTACGATGTAAGTTACTGCAATCATGGTGAAACAAGCTCGAGTCATTGTAGCATGGGTAACATAAATATTACAGAAATAACGGTGTTTGAGAATAATCTGTGTTACTTTATACATGATTGTTGGAGGTCTCCTCAAGACTGTTGTTCAAAGGAGAACGGAATGCTGCGGTATGAAGAAAAAATCGCTAGATTAATGGACACATGTGATACAGAGCAATGCCTTGGTAACATCTCCCTGGCTGAACTTCCCGGGACAAAACGTTTCCTCACCATTGAAATTGTTTATTCATGTGGTAGGTACCTTTCACATACACAAATAGAAATAGAATAATTATTCTTCCATCGAGAAAAGGTACGTATTCCTTAGTCCTTAGTTTCAGCCAGGTATTGTGGTCAATAGCGAACTCGCTTCTGTCCTATCGTTTTGTCAGTTGCATAATGGAAATAAGGAAAACTCATCAGGTAAGCGGTAATTATGGAATAAAATTATGTCCCAAAATTTAATGATTCGCGACAGACGATTCATGTCGATCAAAAGTGATTTTTTGAATTACCTCATCAAGTAAATATCAAACATACTAACTAATATTGTTTATTTTAGTTTCTACAACAACGGTATCGACTGCAGGTACATCAAACTTAACAACAACGTATAAAACAATTACAAGGAATATGTTAAATACAACTGACCCAATTACAAGTCGTAAGTTTTTGTATACTTTTTATTCATCAAATTAGTATTAATTGGCCAACTTGTGTAACCTTGTGACCAGTTAATCCATTTCATGGAGAGCTAAAGTACGTCCTATCTTCGTATTAAGTCCTTAATGAGTTTGTATTGAGGTTCGATAGTAATTTCTCTTATAATACAGTAACTTTTGAGTTTATATAAATGTATGCAATTATATTGTGAAAGATGCATTGATCTTAAAATAATAAATACATGTATAAAGGTTCTCTTTATCTTTATATATAATAAAGGAGGTAGACGTGGTCTAAGCCATGTACTGGTCAAACTGTCGAGAGGGATTAGTATAAAATGTAAGATTTAAGTTTAAAGTAAAGAAAATACATATAAAGGCAGGGAATGTTAGATTTTTGCGATGGTGTTGATACGGTGGCATGGAGGTGCCAACACCATCGCAAAAATGGTTGTTCTTTTTTTTAACGTAGCACTATCTTTGGGGAAAGAAATATTATCGTGTTAGAAGGAGAAAAAATCTTGAGGGAATGACAGAAAATATTGAGGGAATGAAAAACTAATTTTTTAGAAAGAAATCTATCTTGAGGGAACGAAAGAAATATTGAGGGAACAAGAAACTATTTTTTGGTAACAAAATCCTGTCTTGAGAGAAAGTGATACTTATCTTGTGGGAACGAGAATTATTGCTCCTTACGATGGTTTCCCATTCCCACAAGATGGTATCTCGTTTCTTCAAAAACCTGTCTTGTTCCCCCCGGATAGTATCTTGTTCCCTCAAGATAGAACTACGTTAAAAAAAATGGATATACATGTCACATCCATGCAACCGTAGATTTCGACAAACACAGTTGTGCACTATTTGCAATCATGATATACGAGCGGTAGATTTCTGAAATTGGCCAAATTTATTGAATATCGTTTATGAAAATGAAAAAAAAAATGTTTTGCCCATTATGCATTACAGAGAATTCTGGTTCCACAATTGTTACTGTTGTTGTCGTCTCCGTTACTATGGTAACCGTCTCGGCTGTTGTTTTTGCTGTTATTGTCGTCATTCACAGGTATGTTTGTCATGATTAGTTCTTAAGAAATATAAAAGCTGATTTTAAGATCAAATGAGTCTGTGACCTTGACCTAAAAGAAGAGATGTGACCTTGACCTTAAAGCTAACAACCTGGTTCTTGTTTTGCGACACATTGTTTTATCCTAAGGATCCCTTGTGCGAAGTTATTTCAAAAAATGACTATACACAAAAAAGTTACAGCTGGGACAAGATTTAAATAAAACTAGCGACCTGCGTGGTTATTATTCGCGACACATCAGCTTGTACTTAGGATCACATGTGCCAAGTTATTTGAAAAACAACCTATCAAGGCCAAAGTTAAAGTTGGGACAAGATTTTAAGGTCAACCGAGTGCTGTGGTGTTGACCTTCTAGCTAGCGACCTAGTTCTTGTTCGCGACACATCATTCTGTCCTAAGAATCACTTGTGCCAATTAAGTTATTTGAAAAACTACCAATC
>CM037780.1:25278873-25306373 GCA_021229015.1 Solen grandis | reverse complement strand
TATATACTGATTTTTTATTCGAACTTGTTAACCTTGACTGTCTACCGGTAAATGTCGATTTGGAAGCAGTCTTCACATAGAGACATCCCAGAAACGACGGTTGGAAAAAAAAAAAAAAAAAAAAAAAAAAAAAAAAATACCCAAATCTTTATGCAAAATTTAAAATTTCATACATGTATAAAGGAAAGTGAATTAAATATTTCGTTGAGTAGATCGATTTAGTCAAATATAAGTTATTTTATTCTTTCATGCCTTTGGGCTCTGGTGAAAATGTTTCGATGCCAATTTCATTTTAATGTCCAACTTAGTTGTTTTAGCGTCTAATTTTATACTAATCTATATTTATGTTATATCGTATACTGCATCTGTCTAGAATACATAGCTTTGGTAATTGCCTGTTTTTCTGCAATTATTTGATCGCTCGGCAGACGACATGTAAGTCTGGTGTCATTCGGCAAATGCCTGTCAATCAGTGAACGTGTCATTTATTTGCATACACAGATACATACTACATGTACTAAATACATAGTCATGGACGACTGCTGATACTCACAGCAGGAGACAATAAGGCTGGTCAGGTGGTTATGCGGATGATTCAGTATGGGGGCCCTCGATGGAGATTTCCTCAAAATAGCAAAAGCATTATGTAATCAAGGGATTTCATAACCTAGAAAAAAACGTATGACCAGGGCGGCTGAGGGGTGGCAAGGCCCCCCTCCCCCGTGAATCCGGACCTGATTGTAAAGCCATGAACCTTTTGGTATGCAAACTAATGGAACGGACTATTAGGAAACCAATCAAAGCGCCCAAGTTTCTGAGAGACTACCGGCGGAGTTATCGAGAAACAAAGAGCGAGTTTAGCTGACTTGTTGCTAGTGACTAGAGTTGCAGGAAAACGTGTAGAGTTTTTGGCGTCAGTGACATTTGCACCTTATCAAGTTAACGCTTGGATTAGAATTTTTAGTTCAATCAGGGGCCATAATTCTTTATGTCACACACATCTACATGCCACTATTAATGCAAAATTTGAGCTGAATCGGTGCAGTAATTCATATCCAATCTAAGGATTTTTTTAATTCAATTCGTGGGTCATAACTCTATCACTCTTTGGATGACGTAGATATAATTATGTCACACACATATCTACACGACATTATAAATGCATATGCAAAATCTCATCTAAATTAGTGAAGTAATGCAGAAGTAGTTTCGTCACAAGATTTTTGTCACTGTCGGACATCCCAACAAACCAAGTAACTCCCAATATACCAACTCTCAAACTTTGTCTACAAGGATATAACATTTGAAATAATGACAATTTCCATACCATTTATATAAATACCATTCTTGAAAGAATGCAGAACATGTACATTATACACACATAATCACCACTCAAACTCTGTAACAATTAATTAATTAGCCCTGAACAATGGCAGCTATTACCCATACTGTATAAAATCAGGTTGTTGAAGTAACAGCTCTCTTTACCCCCCTCCTCTCTCTCTCTCTCTCTCTCTCTCACACACACACACTATATATATATATATATATACACACACACACGCCCAATTGATTAATATAATCTATCTGCCATGGGAATTTTATGCTTGTATTTTGTCGTTTTAGGGTTGATGAAACTTTCAGAATTCACTAAACATGTTGGGTAATGTTGAAAAATAAAACAAATCTATGTGTTTCAATAAGATTTTCATTTATTTCATCATCATTTATACATAACATTAATTACAAAAACACACATCTTAATTTATAAAGATAACTGCGGTATTCTTAAGGATTTAAATCCTGTATAATCTTAAAACAGAATTATACTGTATTCAGGTAGTCCTCCTATAACGAAAATTCATTTAAAAAATCATGTCTTGACAGGTGTATCTCTTTGTAAAAGAAACATCAGTATTTGTAAAGCTCAGACCAAATATTTTATGGCAGCTTAACCCTTTCCCTCATATAGACTCATTTTGACGCACTCAATAGGTACCACATAAAACCTGATCTGCAGAAAACCACAGTTAAACCTGAACAAATTTAATTACAAAATCCTCATTTCCAGATCACTGAGGAGCAGCGAACAGCATAAAACCTGATCAGCCTGCGAGTTACTCGCAGGCTGATCTGGTTTTATGCTGTTCGCATAGGTCTTTTCATGGTTTCCTCTATGAGGGAAAGGGTTAAGTCTAATATGATTATTTTTTTACCCATGCATGCTTCTTTCTGAGTTGATAGTTACAGACGTCTTTTATTTTTACTATAAACTATATTCATCATACTTTTAATTATAAACCGTAATGACGTTGAAATATCAATTACTCATCTTTTGACTTGCATTTTTGATTTGATCAATATATACTTATTTAACAAAGTAACACCTCATATACAAAATAAGCATTATCATTTACTGATATAAATAATTTTCAAACTTGTAACCATGTTTACAAGCATTTCTCATTTGACAGTATTTCTTACATAAAAACGGAAGACAAAATCCATCCAATTAAAATCACCACCTGTGTTCATTAAATCCTATCAGACCATCTATCATGCTAACTCTGTAGACATTTCAAAATGATACAAGAAAGATTCTTGTTGAAGAACATTTTCCAATCAAGATGACTAGATTAACCTTGGCCTAATATGTGTCAAGCAAATATATTTTTCTCCTTCCGATTCAGACACCTGACACATAATAACTTTAGAGATAAATTAATATTATGTTCACAATTAAGTACAGGGTTGTGCATACTCACCCTGTCACAAATAAAATACAGCTCAAGGGTGAGTGCCTTAGAAACATTGAAAAGAAAATCATAACATTGTATTCTTCTTTACTTGCGGTCATGTTGTTGGGTACCTACGCCCAATCTATTAATATAGTACATATATCCACCATGGCAATTTTATGCCTGTATTTTGTCGTTTTAGGGTGTGTCAAATTAAACCAAACCATTTCATTGATTTCATCAATTTAAACAGATATTGTGGAGGAGTATTTTATTCTTTGGGCGTGTTTTCATTGGTCGATATCTTAAAAGCCCATTATATTTCGTTATGATATAATTTTCAAGAAAAAGAAAAGATAAAATATCAATGACATATTATAGACTTATGTAAATTGTACATAATATGAAAATATCTGCTGTAAGATAACTGTTAAATGTATTGAAAATGTTGATCAAATTATGCCATTTAGTATTTTGGATGGATGTCAAAATACTCTTATTATCTACATTTTGCAATGACGAGTATTCCAGAACACGGTCCTTATCGGAAAAAATCTGACTTTGAAAAACCGTCGCCGAATCATAAACTGTTTATTTGCTACATTATCAATTTATGCACATGTGATTCGTTAACAAGGACATACAGAATATCTATAGAAAATGATAGAAAATTGACAAAGATATACTGAATATGCAAATCAAGGTACTCCTGTAAACAATTAAATGACTTAAGTAAAATATTCTTCCTTATTTTTGAATTGTATAATAATGTTGTCAGCAATGAGTATGTACAGACTGCATCTCTTAACAAATCTGTAACACACGTTTTGCTTTTCTGTCCGAAGAATAAACGATGATTTTGAAAGAATAATGGGCCTTTAACGACTGCTATAAAACAAAATTTTTCTTGCCTATTTTCACCCAGTTTGATGTCACGAAGTAAAATGTAATAAGGAAACAGGGGATTTCCGACAATGCTGCAGTCATAGCAAATACATGTTGTCACTCGTGAAATTGTTTTCTATAAACTCATGTAAAAGAAAATACAATCTTACATTTTGTTCATCATTTCTGAATTATTATAGTTATAATGTACTTGCTCTGTCAGACATGTACATAAAATTTAACAACTATTCTCTGCATATCTATTACCTTGCATTACTCATCCCAAAATAAAGTGAGGTACATTACCTCACCAAGTATGTAACACAGTTGATCAACTGGAGTTTCTTGAAACAAAATTACCCCGCAGAACTGTCTGGAACAGCCTGTATGTAAACAAGTAAAATCTTACTGTCCCAAACTGGAATCAAACTTGGGACACTCAATATGCAAGTCACCACAAAAGCTAGCTCCAAGGCATGGAAGTACAGCTACAACATGAATCACATAAAACATACACATCATAGACACTCACACAGACACCTGGTCAGACCAGTGTAGATCCAAAATATATCTGACCGACAATCTGTCATAGAATTATGTATACGTCAGTTATCTACACCGCTAATATATCTTTGACTCAATCTTTGACAGACTTTGATATGAACAAGGGCTTCAGGGTCCAATGGAAGCATACGTGACTAGATCCATTCCAAAGGTTGTGAGTTCAAACCCTCTTGGGGGCAAGTATCTTTCATAATTATACTCGTAATAACAAAACTATATAGCACTCTTTTGATAGAAAAGTGCTTATGCTTCATAACTGTCCAAGGTTTACAGTACTGGTCCAACCCAGGAACCACTAAGAAGAATTGAAACATGTTGTAAAAATTGTATCTCAATTGATGTAAAAATGTAATAAGTTTAAAATAAGTAAGTAACTCATAACTCATTCACATTGTCATACTAAAATAGATGATAAATTTAAAACAATCTCAACTTGATCTCATGTACAAGCAACTTCATGTGAGATCAAGTTCAATACTAATGAATATGCAAAAATATACATTTACAAACTTGATTGACTTCATATTGCATAGTCTCATCACAGAAACATCCAGAATATATCTGCTAGCATATTTTCAAAACATGAGAATCAGTGTGCTTTAGACAAATCATGGCCCCATTTTGGTTTCCGTTTCTCGATAAATGCCCGGATGCCCTCCTGTCCATCTGCCATGGACAGATTCTCTGTCATCACCTGCTCTGTTAACCTGCAATCAGAGGAGAGAACAGTCCAATATATATTGACTTGAATTGACTATTTGAATTTACCGTCGCTTCGACAGTATTTCCGTCATATAGCGACGTCCAGCTAATTACAGGTGGATAAAAACCCCGAATGCACGGAAGCATCCGGGTAGAACCACTGAATTACCGCAAGCCTGCTGGAAGGCTTCCTCACATGAAAATCCAAATGACCCTGCTGGGATTTGAACGGAGGCCCCTTGCCTATCTTGGGAAAGGGACCCTAGACCCCAATTGGGAATAATTATCAACATATTTTACTTTATTGGGCATTTTTAAGATGCAGAAAAGCAACTAAGTACCGGTATGTGAAACAACATAATTAAATATTAACATAATTAAATAACAAACAAAACACATCTTTAAAAAAAAATCCAATTGGGAAAAATATTTCCAATTTTCAGATTTGGACCTTGCAAATATAGTTGAACCTGCATTAGCGGCCACCTGCACTAAGTGGCAAACCTGTACTTAGTGGTCAATTTTGATATTACCACAAGGTAGCATTTTGTTATATATATAAACTTCCATTTAGCAGTCACCTGTGTTAGGCGGTCACTTTCTCTTGTTCTCTTGACTGACCGCTTAAAACAGGTTTGACTGTAAGCAGAAAAAACCCTGCAGGTATTTGTCCTGTAATTAGAGAGTGTCTCTACCACAAAGTATTTTTTCTTTTGCTCTTCCTTTATAAGATCACCCCCAAACAAAAAAAATACATGTTAAAACAAAGTTTAAAATTAATCAATTTTACATCAATAACAAAACAAGTTACCACATCTTATATTAATTGCTCTTGATGACTCTGGTGGCGTTATGTATGGTAAACATGTATAATGTGGTCCAATATAAAGAAATCTAGGTTTGACTTATATTCTATCAGTTAACCCTTTCCCTCATATAGACTCATTTTGACGCACTCAATAGGTACCACATAAAGCCTGATCTGCAGAAAGCCAGTTAAACCTTACCAAATTTAATTACAAAATCCTCATTTCCAGACCACTGAGGAGCAGCGAACAGCATAAAACCTGATCAGCCTGCGAGTTACTCGCAGGCTGATCTGGTTTTATGCTGTTCGCATAGGTCTTTTCATGGTTTCCTCCATGAGGGAAAGGGTTAACCAGTGTGCCCTATACAGCGTTATAATGGAGCTTCACTGTACAGAGATAAAAGTGCAAAGATTGCAAAGTTTTTTAAGTACCATAAATAGATACATGCTACAATGCAAGTTCACTTCACAGATAGTGGGCTGATAAAACTGATAACAGAATTATGAGGTACTCAAAGGGCACACTGGTTAACTGATAGAATATAAGGGTCCTGATCTTAAGGTGGCATGTTCAGCCACAGTTTGGATTACTGTGAACCAAATTGACCCTTTACCTCATAAATATTTATGTACAAATATTATGTCTTGTTGAATATTAATCAACTGAACTTTAATAGGTAACATGACTGTTGTTGGTAGGTTGGGAGGGGTTGAATGTACTATTTTCTTGGATTGGGAGAAATTTCAAGAAAGGATAAAATCTGAGATAAATAGGAAATCTGTAATTTTCATAGGAAAAGATGCCTAGAAACAGCCCTTGACAAAAGGCGAAAAAAGCTCTGAAAAAGTAAACTTATGTATAAATATATATCTCTATTTCTATTAGAGGAATAATAAACAAAATATTCTTTCTTTCACAGGGGCCCTTATAGGCGTCTTAACTTAAATTCTTTGAATTTGTATGTTTTTCCCCAAAATTGCTATTAACCCCAGGATGTTTCTTTCCCCAAACCTGAGAAATTAATGTGGTGCTTTTACTCCCTAAAATGTGTTATTAAAGTCCCTTCCCCATCATAAGAAAAGAAGGCCTGTCCAGGTGAATACAATACCAACCAATAAGCCTGTTTCCTGTCTAGAGCTATCTGGGTGTAGAATGTGGATTTCCCGAGGGCCACGACAGACTTGCTGGTCTCACAAATCTTCCTGGCAATCTTCATTGTCTGGCAATCAAAAATAAGTATTTGTATGTATACAAAATTGACTTTAAAGCGAAGTACAGAAATTAATCCACATAATAGATGCATTTGAGCAGTGAACCTAGCCATGAATGGAAAATATTCAAATTACTTAACTATTGTACAGAAGGGGCTTAGGTTTTCTCTGCAAAACCTGGAAAGGTCTACACAGATGAAGCCATCAAATTCAATTTTATCTATAACCAACAATAAATAACTTGCAAGTTGAGGTTTATGAATTTTTGCTACTCATCTGTACCATGTAAGGGTGTGGTCCGGTTGTGGATCCAAGGATTGTGGGTTCAAATCCCATTTTGTGGTCACAGATATTTCATGACATTCATAGGTGCAAAGTACTGGTCCACCCAGGAACCATTGAAAGAGATTAGTAAAAGTTGTAAGAACTTGTTTGCTAATTGACATAAAATAAATAAGCTTAAACTTATCTATACTATGGAGCAAAAAGGGAAAATTGTAAGATTGTAATCACTGAGAACATTGTGGGAATCAGATATTGTATTGTTAACCTCATGTTTAGACTGAATACATTGGGGGGGGGTCTTGAACCTAAGAATGAGGACAATGAGGTAAATCTGCTGAGGTACAGCATTGCTTTTCATCAGAAACAATTTTTTAATGGTATCTCATGGTTTATCTCAAGTGCATGTACTGCTGCCACAGTCTTGAGCACTTCTCACCTCTTCATCAAGGCTCTCCTCTGACACAACTTTACTGACCAGCCCATGCAGCAAAGCATCTGAAAGAGAACAGTAACAATCATTTCTATAAAAATGTAATTATATGTATTTATCAAACAAATTCAACAAATGACTAGCTTTAAATATGATAGTAACCTTGGTACACAAATTTACAGAATAAAAGTTTGTTACAATATTTATTGGTGAATAAACTAATGAATATAACAGATGCCAATGCTTGTCTGTTTGTTTTTTGTTGTTTTTTTTCCCTCATATAGACTCATTTTGACACACTCAATAGGTACCACATAAAGTCTGATCTGCAGAAAGCCAAACTCAAACCTTACCAAATTTAATTGTAAAATCCTCATTACCAGACCACTGAGGAGCAGCGAACAGCATAAAACCTGATCAGCCTGCGAGTTACTTGCAGGCTGATCTGGTTTTATGCTGTTCGCATAGGTCTTTTCATGGTATCCTCTATGAGGGAAAGGGTTAAAAAGGGAGATGATTTAGATGAAAATGGACTGAAGAGTTATGGCCATTGATGAAAATACTGCTCTTGTGATAGTGAACAAGTATGTGAAGTTTGATGACAGAAGTTATAAAAGAAGCATACCAGATAAAAATTTAGAAGTTACGGCCAAGGTTAAAGTTTTTCATGACAACGATGCAAACAACAATGACACCTGAGTGATGACAATACCTTGACTTGTTTTCTTTGTTAAACAGACAAGCTAAAAAAGATATTGAACTTTATTTGTAAACTGGAGAGCAAACAAAACTAGCATAACAAAATTCTTACTCTACAGTCTACTTTCTTTCATCCAAAGCTTACTGAAAGAGCGTAACCTGTAAATGTGAATTCCACAACTCCGTGAATTGTTGTTCTTTTTTCTCAATTGTGTGGAAAAAGTATGCAAGTTACACATGCAGAGAAAAAAAAATCAGCAATATAAATCAAACCTTGGGCAGAAATAGGTTCCCCAGTAAACAGCATCTCCATGGCAACCTTACGAGGCACTGACCTTCCAACTGCCACCGCGGGAGTTGAACAGAACAGCCCAACATTTACCCTGCAAGACAAAATGATTGAAACTTGGTAGTTAGTTATTAGACCTGTATTAGTGACCACCCAGGGCTATATCTCATTCTTTATCAGGGGCCTTTCATGGCGTAATTCCCTCTAAAGATTTCTTTAAATTCATGTAGGTTTCCTGAAATCTGCTTTTTACCCAGGATTTTTCTTTCCCCAATATATAATAACAGGCAATATTTTCTCCAAATTATGGTATTATGGCACATTCCCCATCATCTGAAAAAAGACCTGCCACCAGTTTTAAGCAGTCAACCTGTGTTAAGTAGCATACCTGTGTTAAGCACCATTTTTAAAATTGGCAGTACTTTGACAAGAAAAGAAATGTCTTTTATTTTGCATTGAATGCGATGCCTAGTAACTGGTGAAGTTATATAAGAATAGAAATTTGTTTAAAGCAATCATGAATGCACTGTCAAACTTATTAGTACACATCATGAATTTGCCAGTATATCAAGTGTGTTCAATATCCCCTCTGAATATACTGGAAATAAATTTCAATCAGGAAAAATCCAGTGGCATCCAGTAAAATGCATCCAAGTCTGAGTTGATATTGCCTTGGTCATTTCTATGAACATCTCAGCACTGCAGTGTAATTTAAATTCAGTAAAGCTCATATAACTTTATGAATATCACTGAAATTTCCCTTTGCACATACACAAAAACAAACATCCACATCAAGGACATTGACATAAAGCATTAAGAATCAAAGGTATCTCCACCTCCAATTAAACTTTTGTTACTAAGCAACAGAACCCATTTGAAATTTTGTTGACACAAGCAGCAAAAGCATCAAATAACTTTGTCAAACTTGTTTCTGTAGTATCATTAACTTACCCTGGTGTGGCGAATCTCGATTTGTCTGAGACAACAGCTATGTCACAACTAGCAACAAGCTGGCAACCAGCAGCAGTGGCTAAACCTGTAACAGTGGGAACCGGTTGAATCATCTTACAATGTATTACATATGTATCAACATTTACAAGTAGTTGTTTTTTCTTTTTGAGGTATCTCAAGCTGTTTTCATATTTCCTCTTAGAACTGTATCTAGTCGCATAATGTTTGTCAGAATACAATTAAGCATTTAGTGGACAGAGAATGGGCAGAAACAGAAACCGCACACTTTTTGATTGAGACTGAAGAAAAATGTTATCATGAAGTGCAAATTAAAATTCCTAAATAAAACACAGGTCTTACAGCATTGTGTAGTTTGATTAACCCTTTCCCTCATAGAGGACACCATGAAAAGACCTATGCGAACAGCATAAAACCAGATCAGCCTGCGATCACAGGCTGATCAGGTTTTATGCTGTTCGCTGCTCCTCAGTGGTCTGGAAATGAGGATTTTGTAATTAAATTTGGTAAGGTTTAACTGTGGTTTTCTGCAGATCAGGCTTTATGTGGTACCTATTGAGTATGTCAAAATGAGTCTATAAAAGGGAAAGGGTTAAGAAACACAGGAATGCCACAGCAGCAGAATAAGAAACAAGTGTAATAGAATTTTGACCTTGTTGCCCTTCCATACCAGGGATAATCAGTCACCCCCTTACCTCACATTAACACATATTGATGCATTTGCAAACACTTGCAAACAGAGAAGGCCAAGAAGATCAGACACCTGGAAGGGTCCTCCTCTATTTACTTATATAGATTCTACAAAGTCTGCTGAATTGTTTCATATACATTTTTAAGTTCAGTAAATTAATATGCATCGATTCATAAATGTGTGTATGAATATTCATGAAATAAAGGAATAAGTCTGGTTCTTATGTTGAGAAGCATGTCCAACAATGTATACATAAGGTAGACAATCCCAGTCAGACTTACCTGAGACCTTGGCAATAACTGGAACAGGCAAGTCCTGGAGCAGAAAGAACAAGTAACTGGTGTTGTATGCAACACATAAAGTCCCCTACCGGCTCCACCTTGACTCAATATGGTAATCAATCCCATTTTTTGCCATATTTTCACTATTTCCATTACCATAGCAACCACAATTTTAGTCGAAGAACAAATATAAAATGACGTGCATAATCTACACATTGCCATTCCGTTACCATAGCAACCACAATTTTAGTCGAAGAACAAAAATAAAATGACGTGCATAATCTACACATTGCCATCTAGTCATATACCAAGTTTCATCAAGTTAGCTTGCTTAGTTATCGCGGGATCCCATTTTTTGGCATATTTTCACTATTTCCGTTACCATAGCAACCACAATTTTAGTCGAAGAACAAAAATAAAACGACGTGCATATCTACACATTGGCATCTAGTTATAAACCAAGTTTCATCAGTTAGCTTGCTTAGTTATTAAGTTATCGCGGGATCCAGATTTGAGCGGACGGATAGACGGACGGACAGACGGAGGGCAAACCTATAGTCCCCCCCGGTGTGAACACCGGTAGGGGACTAAAAATAAACCTTGGAAAGGTCTACCAAAACTACCAAAACAAATACCTGAAGGAAAAAAACAAGAGTATTCTTTGGAACATATGTGTCACCTGCTGAAGTGTGATGAAAAAAATGTGACGAACAGACAGATAGATGATGGTAGTGTGATCCCTATGTGTTACCTTTGCTTACAGCAAGTGACACAAAAATTGCTTAAAAAGGATTCTGAATTAAGATAAAATATATTTTAACTGGAGGGCAAACACATTCATAGTACCTTTGCTCCTATATGAGATAATTTCAATGTTAAATATTCTGCTTTAGAAATCAAGAAGCTATTTAAATAGTGTTTTGGACAAGTGTACACGTCAAGGGATCAACATGTATTTGTTTAATGTACATGTATAGCCCACAATTTAAACTGGATAAGACCAATGTTTCCAGATTTGAATAAAATTGCTTTACAAATCTTAATACATGTACTAAAGCGTAAACAAAGTGAAATGTGGCATTTTTCATAATCAGAGGGCCACAAGTTTCTATTCAATGATTAATAAGCCTTGTCAAAGTATAACAGCTGTAAACATTATTGCCAAGTTTGAGCAAAATTGCTACATAAATACTGAAGCTAGCGAGTGAACCAAAAGAGATCTTGCAATTTGTGATCATTGAAGGGACATTATTTGTTACTCAGCAATAATCAAATTTGGCCAAGATATGAAAAAAAAAATCCAAGTCTGATTATGGTTGCTTTACAGATGCAAGAGTATAAACAAAGAGAAATCTGAATTTTTTTATAATACCATAAGGTCAATATATGTCTGATATCAATTTTTTTTATTTTTTTCAAGATTTTTCAAGAAAATTAATGAACATGCAAACGGTTAACCAGTTGCAAGATTTTCCATATGATACACAAAACCCTCAAATTTATGAACTCTAAATATTTCCAAATTTGTCTCTTTGTCCAGAAGGGCTCATCAGCTTTCTTTTTTACATTTGCTGAAATGAAATACTTCTGGCTTTAAATGGCCACATTGTGTGCATGTGATGTGGGTTAATCGAGACATAGAAAGAACAAAATAAATAGATTTACAGAGTCTCAGAATAAAGATTGAGAGAGAGAGAGAGAGAAAAGAAATAGGCACACACCTGAAGAGAGGACATGACTTTAGTGCACTTGGAGAAGACTTCAGTGTGGTACTCTCGGCCCTCCTTACTAGTCTGAAATAATCAAGGAGCTTATGGCTTTCTTTTATCATGCATGCATGTCCCTAAATTCTTATGTTAGACAAGTCAGAAAATTGGATTCTGATCTGATATAATTCTAATATGATTTCAAAAGTAAAAAGTTGATCTAATAAATTAATTTCATCATCATCAACAACATTTGGTCCATTTTCTTCCTTGGTTTATCTCTTGGTCCAACAATGGCCTCTCTCCATCTATCACTGTCCTTGGCCTCTACTGCGCTGATGTAAAAAGATATTAATAGGAGTGGGAAAGTAAAGTGGTAGGTCGCAAAACTCAGGGTCACAGGGTCTGTGGTTCGAATCTCGGTTGAGTCACTGCTAATTTCCTTGAGCAAGAATTTAACCTCAAATTGTTCTAATCCATGCAGGTACCTGCAAGTTATTTGGATCATGCATATGACTTCCTTGTGCCATATATAATGGCTGCTAATACTGGATTTATGAAAATACCCAATGACCATTGTCCAATGATAAACAGGTAAAGTTAGTTGAACATGCATTAGCTTGAAAGTAGACCATAAGTAGGTACATGTGTATTACCTATAAACTACCATATATGATTTCTGAATTCTGCTTAATTTGCCATGGGTCAGATTCAAGACAAGCAGTAGACAAGCCATCATCATCATCATCATGTCATTATCTATTTCTATCACCATTATGGCAGAAATCATGGCAAAATATTCAGCCTTTAAAAAACTGCATACAGAAAACCAACAATTCAACAAGCTCAACTTTACCAATTCCTTCAAGTCATGACCAGCAGAGAAGACTGGTCCAGTGTGGGTCAGAATGATGACCCTCAAATCCTCTGAGTCTCGTTGCAGATCTGCCTCCAGCTGATTCAACATGGCCAGGGACAAAGCATTTCTGAAGTTACAGGTGCATATGTCCTTATACAGAGAATGAGATCTATAGATGTATAGAAGAACTGTGGATGGACTGGAGGATCCATGAATTTACTCTCTATCTCATGAAAAGCTTCTTTTTTTTTTTGAAGATAGCAAATTGTGCTGACTGTGTCTTTAAGATAAAACAAACAAGCAAGAAATGATAATTTCTTTAAAAAAAAAAAAGCTTTCTTTTTTTTTTTTTTTACTTTAAAACATCTTGTAATAGCTACATTTTTAAAAATATATTCAGTATTTTATGAATGACATTTTATTATATATATATGTTATTAGATTTACCTTTTCTTTGGGTTATTCAAGCAAATTGTTCTGATACCATCCTCTTCCCTGATTTCTGTATAGGCTGTTGAAATATTGCTTTGGGAACATACTGGAAGACATTTTGAAAACTGTCTCCTGCTGAACTGTTTCCGACTCCCTCCTAGTAATTGCTGAAAAGAAAAATGCTGAGATTGTTTTGTTCTCTCTAATATATTGAAAATTCTTACTTATAAGAATTTTTTCCACCTTTTGAGTATTAAATGAATGATATATGTTGATTTAGTAATGCAATACAATCATGTTGATGATGAAATATTACTGATAGAGTAAAGTCAAATGAAAGAATGTATGGTTTAGTCCTAACTGATAGGTACGAAAACAACCGGGACGAGCTCTGGTACCTTATAATTACTGTGCCAGGAGTGGTATAAAGAATGTCATAGCACATTTTAAAGTAGACTCACCCTCAATACGAATCTGAAACCGATTGCAGTCATAATCTTATTATTTTTGTTCTGGATATAACATAAAACTAGATCACGAAGGTTATCAGTCTTGTGTTTTTTCCGCAAGCTGGTTCCCGTTTTGATTAACCTACTTAATATTAAGGGGACAATACTCTGGATATCACAGTTTCACAATCGGTAGGGTTATGCCCCATTAAGTGAAATTCTACGGAAGCTCATATGTATCACCTGGTATAATATTTCTTACACAGGATGAAATGGAAAAGTTTGTAGTTTTGTCTAAACAGTGAATTACAGAAACAATCGTGACGAACTTTGGTGTGTGTTTATATATTTGTAATCTTACTTGTCCCATTTTGACGACTCGGATCGGTCCCGGTGGCCGAGTTGTTAAAACGACCGTCCTGTTATAGGAAGGTCGTGGGTTCGATATCCAGCCGTGACATATATTGTGCATTTTATATGTCTAAAGCATTCATAGTCTCCAAATGAATTAAATGTTTTCGGCGGTACATTAAGGCCAAGAAATAAAAACGTTACATAACAACTTGATAATAACACAATATATATCGATTTTCATAATTCGTTTTAATGACTTTTAATTTAAGGTAAATTTATATTCAACGATATAGTGTCTCATTATTACTAAATTCATCGTCGGAAACTCCCGAATGTTTTTTTTTTCCGTTTCGTCTCATGATGTCATGCTGTGGGGAACGTCGATTTACAGCAGTTGTTGAAGTTTGGAAAGAAGGGCATCAGCGATTCTCTAAATCGAACACTTCGCCATTTTTAGCTCAACTGGTCCGAGGGACCAAGTGAGCTATTGTCATCACTTGGCGCCCGTCGTTCTTCCGTTAACAATTTGCTTTAAAAGACATATCCTCTGAAACCTCTGGCAAGAAATATATGAAACTTGGCACGGGTGAACCTCCACAAAAGCTGCTAAAATGAACTTGATCCATGCAGAACTCCATGGCAACCAACAGAATTTTACTTTAAAAAGACTTCAAAAATTTTCTCCTCTGAAACCGATGGGTAGAATTTAATTTCCTTTGTGCACAACTGGTCACCTCATAGTGCTCTTCCATAATTACATTGAAGTTGATCCCTTAAAAATGAAGCCCCTAGGGGTTTGGTTAATTTCCTTATATACATACTCTATATAGAAAATTCCAAAATTCTTCTTCTATGAAGCCAATGGTCAGAATTTAATTTCATTTAGCACAAATGGTCACCACATGAATGTCTACCATAATTGCTAAAATAAAGTTCTTCTCTCCTGGAACTAATGTTCAGAATTAATTCTTGTTTTGCACCATTCATAACCTCAAGGTTTCATACAATAATTGTGTTAGCATTTTTGATCCCTTGAAAACTGAGGCCTCCAAATTGACTAACTTAAGAATTCTTTCTATCTGAAGCTTGAATTTGGTTGCTGCTGGAAGAAATCAGGTAAAATCAAGTGACTTGAATTATTTTAAATAAGCTGATGTACTCTGGTGAGCGATCTCTAGGGCCATTGGTCCTCTTGTTAAGACAACTCCCCTCTATTTACCGGGTTGGACCGAGGTTTGCCGAGTATCTCGCATGTTTGATTCGGATTGTGCTCCCAATACAAGTCAAACATATCCTAATATGTCCGGGTATGTTCGGAAATTATTAAGTTGCGTCATTATGGTACTTTTGTCAACTGAGACAGATATAACATGTGTTGCCACACCATGATATAACGAATTCATAATATCAAAGCCAGCCACATTATCTTGCAGCGTCGTCGGATACCCACGACTGCCTGTTACATCTGTCAGAACGAAATATGATGAATGAAGTTACGGAATGAGCGTTCGTGGGTTTCCGACGCTGATTATCTTGATTCCGGTGCATTCCTTTTAAATGCTGAAACACCAAGTAAGGGAGATAACCCAGTACATCTTCACGACATAAGTTTATCGGAGTTCGATCCCGTGAATTTGAAGGGCGGATACTCTAACCACTCGGCTACCGAGACTGTTCTTAATCGCTCGTCACCTACTGATCATATAGTAACATTCAATAGGAAGATACAGGCACCGTTCTAATCGGACCACCTTTTAGACCGTGATTCAGTGGTCTGAATGTAAACGTGGTCTGATCGTTTACAGGTTCTCCCCATTTTTTTCTTTGCCCTCTAGCGTCAATGCTGGTGAAATCTTGTTTCCTGACCATGAAACTCGGCAAGTGTAGGTCACAATGTACGGGAAAAGGCTATTTTTGTAATTGTCATTTCGGGGAGATCGGTTAAATATAGTATACGGTATCCTCGAAGCAGGTGACACGTTCCGCAACATTGCGTTTTTACCATTCCGTAAATTCAGCCTGTGAAGTGAGCGCATGCGCGAATAGTGAATGTGATCAGTCATATGACAGCACATTTAAAAAAAGAACTTTAAATATAGATTTTATAGTTCTAAATATAGGTTCAATTCAGTTCTTAACTGTATTGCCTGTGATGGAGAAACCACCATATATTTTACAATCACGGAGGTTTGACCATGGTATGTGTGAGGGTAGAAATCGATAGGCGTAATACACACATATAGTTAAAAATCAAATTTTTAGTCAGTGACCATCCGTGAATGAGCTGCTTTAAATAGAAAAGCAAATAACAAACATGGGCTCTAAATAAATTGGTCTGGATACTAAGATAATCTTCATATAAGCTTTTATTGAAAGCTTTACCTTAATTCGATTTTGTACATGGTAAAATAGAAATTAGAAATCACCATACCTGTGACCATTCGAAAGGTCTGAAAATTCAAATTTATTTTGCAATTTATCTCAATAGATCACCTTTCTATTTTCCATTTGACCTTATACAAAATAGATCGATCTGTTTGACAAAATCAAGTGTTCAACAAATTTGGGGTAACTTTGAACTGTTGATCGTGTTTTATTTTTCACCAGTAAATCAGAGGCAGACAATAGAAGTCAACACTGACAGGAAAAAAAATCATTGTGCATGTGGTTAACAGCTGATATGTAATTCAAACGAACAGGTTCTACCTTCACCAAACCTTAAAAGGGCGCCGTAGTCAAATGGAAACGTAAATGACTGCGGATCCGAATGTCATGGGCTCGAGCCCCATTTAAGGTAAAGTTCATGTAATGGCTCCTCTACGTCTTGGGCAACTTAATCTCTACCTAGATAACCAAGGAACCCTAATGAAACATTAGGAAATCTTAGTTATATATGTGAAAGACCATGAGGTCCGAAATAAAGCGGAACCATTACAGGGCTTTACCTTAAGCTAGATCTAGAGAGAGAGATCTAGATTTTATTCAACATAATAATGTATAATTGCATGGCATATACATAACATACTATTAACAAGTGTATGCATAAATATAGCCATGTCAACAAACAAAATATGTTAAGGTTGTTTTTTTATGTTGTTTTTTTCCAAACGCAATTTACTGGTCCACCCAGGAACCGTTGAAATGAAAATATGTTGTTTCCCGAACGACGTTCAATAAATAAGTTTAAATTGATCATGTATAATTAAATAGCAATTTACTTTATTTCCTTTGAATGTTTCTGAGTTCTTTTTATTCCCAGAATGAGGGAAGGAAATGCGTGCGTGGGTGTGCTTCGCACATGCGTGATAAGAGCTGAATGACCTTGATTTCTTTTAAAATGGTTGGTATTGATTTCAAGTCGTTTATTATTTAATTAAGCATATAACGAACAATGTGAAATCAAAGCAACCATTCAAGTGCATTTTCTTAACAACGGAAACTTAATGGGCTGTCCAAACCAAACAAGCGTCAATTATTTAAAACAAGCAAATACAATTATTTTCTTTGAACTATTTGCATACCCTCATAACAATTATAAAAAAAGAGGCGCGCAGACACGAAAATGAGAATGATGTTGGACGATCAAAGTTTGTTAAATCCAATGTTGACCACCATCACCTCAGGCAATCTCCAACGCAGGAGATCTCATACAAATTGATGCAGCCGAGTTTTCACCTTAGGCTGGCCCGGTCCTTCGCCAACAAGTAAACATTAACAGAATTTAGCTATTGCGAGTGTCATTTCCCTAAGTATGTTTTCTTTATTAAACACCAAATATCGCCTCGTCGTAAAAAAATAAATCATTTTAAAAATACTTTTGTTGTTGTGACAGTAGACGGAGACACCGTTTTGTTAGTTTACCATAATCACGTGACATTTGTGACGGCAGTGCTTTTTTTTATTATCATTATGCTTGCAAGGGAGATCACTGTGTGGAGTTTGCATGCAAGGGAGATCACTGTGTGGAGTTTGCGTTAGCCAGGGTAATGTGATTGTGGCGAATCATACCTCTTCTCTACGTCGTGATATAACAGTGAGACAGAATTATATCTGTCCTTTGTAGACAAAGTTCATAGTTTCGTTGACATTAAATTTCGTTAATTACCAGTATGTACCTTAGAAAATTTCTTGGGTACATTTAATCGTGGATCTATGTTCTAGAAAACTTGGGGTCTATGTAAGAGACAAGTTTTCGTGGGGAGTAATATTCGTAGATAAACACTCCACGAAATCCACGGAAATTAGTGTCCCACGGAAATTAATGATTTCCCAGTAATCGAAATACTGTCTGTAGTACGTTAAACCCATTTAACAAACATGCAAACAAAAGTCATCGGTGCCTTCCATACCATTTCAATTCAATTATTTTACCATTGCCCCCTTATTTTATTCCTACATGGATGTACAAAATATTGATTGTTGTACATGAATTTTAAAAACCTGTTTAATTAAAGTAGCATACTTTAGTTCGTTATTCGTATTTCATCCAATTATGCCATATTGGAATTAGAAAAAGGTCAAAGAGAAGCGATTCATGCGAATAGAAATCAATCGAAAAATTTTGCATTTTTATCTTGAATAAAAAAATTGAATCGTGTTCGCACAAGTGTTGTGCAAATATCCTGATGCTCTGGCAAAGGAAGCCAGGGATGAGAGAGGTATTGATTGGTGAAGATCACGCCCACTCAACAGCAGTTATCTCCCGTTAAAGGTAAGCGGGCGAGTACAATCTAGACCTCTGGAATACGAAATTCCGCCTGAATGTGTTTAACTGAAACGCGATGTTCGATACTACGATGATGCAAACGGGAATCACGAAACTGCGATTTAAACAAAACGCGATAGCGCGATGATGATAATGCGATATAGTATCTTGTTTCATCATCGAGCTGTCGCGTTTTCACCATCGTAATATCGTACAATCGCGTTATCGTTATCGTAGTATCGTGATTTCGTACTGTCGCGTTATCATCATTCGCGTTTTCAATATCGTACTAGTGATAACGAGTTAGCACGGTAATAAAAATGCGAAAATGCGAAGATGATAACGTAAAAGTGTTTCTACACTTGTGAAACATTTTATTTAAGATGAATTTTGAATATAGCATATAGGAGTTACCGGGTTCTAACGAAGATTGTCGAGTAGAAACGATTATGACCACGGTTCGGTGGTTGAGCGAAGATTGCCGAATGGAAACGATTGTGACCGCTGTTCGGTGGTAGACCGGAGATTGCCCAATAGAAACGATTGTGATCGCGGTTCGGTGGTTAACCGGAGATTTCCGAGTAGAAACGATTGTGACCGCGGTTTGGTGGTTGACTCTTCGGAGTACTGGTACTACCCTTGAAAGACAATACATAGATTATAGTATGTCAAAGGATTCTCAATTACTTAAAAGACTTCCAAACTAAGGGACATAACACTAATCCCAAGCGTTTGCTTTGCTAAACTTATCAACGCCATATCACAACCGATTAAAGTTCAGTGGTTTGATAACAGTATTATGTTCTGAAGGTAACAGCAAGAAAAGAAAGAGAGGATAACGTATTGTATAAAATAGAAATGCAAAATACGACACCTCAGCTACAGGAATCAATAGGTACATTGATCGCTTTCTTATATTGATCAGCCGTAAGGCCTGGTCGTTAAAATAGCATTGTGTTTTCCGCGTCAGTGTATGCGCTCGTGCTAAATTTGTTTTCGTAAATGTTATAGCAATAAACAACGATTGCTTTATTACTGGTTTACTGTGTTATGAAATATCATTCAATTATATTATTGGCCGTCCCTGTTTTATACCTTGTTGCTCTGTAAACAAGAAAGATATTTGTGCAAATCGGTACACATCAATTCCATCAGCGCCTGGTTAATTGATTCCTTTGTTCGCGGTCATAGGAAAACATCTTTCACTTTTATAAACCTTCTGTGTAGGTTAGTTACAAGATGGAAATGACAACTAGTGTGCGCTTGCTTGCATGCGTATGAGTGTGTGTGTGTGTGTGTGTGTGTGTGTGTGTGCGGGCGCGCAAGCGCTTACATAAAAAGAAAAAAAATATCAGAGTCCGAAAATAAGACCATCAAATGGTTTATATATTTTCATCTTCATGTTATTCAATGAATCTCTCATACTCTGAACGGACCCTGGTCAAGAGGTTACAGCGTCCGCCCTGAAGGTTGGTGGTCCAATCCTCGACCGCGACATGCAAAATTCGTTGTATTGGTCATAGAGCATAAGGGTAGATCCATGACTGGTTTGTTCAGAATAATGTGTGGTATCATGTCACGTGTCTTCAACGTTATATCGTAGTGGACAACACTACATATACCTGTCACATGCATATATAAATAAAAGGCTCCAATGATTGAAATACTGTTGGCTGGTCGTTAAAACCAACCAAAGGGTAGTAGTCTTGTATGATAATACCCTTCGTTATTCCAGCATGCGTTTCCCATGCAGTTGAAATTTAATCTATTTAGCATTAAATTCTATACCAAATGAATATTTAGATAATGTTAACCTCCCCTTTCTGCACTTATTTACATAACACGTACCCGGATTAACATAAGGTTATTAAGGTTATTATGAACTTAGAATATGAATAAATAAGCTTATCCCAGGGAACAAGTGTGCACTATTAGTGGGCAGAGAAACGACCGTGTAAAGGCACTGTATGGATAATGACAAGGCTTGGGGTATTTGCCTTGAGGATAAGCCCTTTTGAAGGACAAATCCTAAAACAAATACATCTAGAAGTTAAAAAAAGCTTTTGAAGAGGTTTTTATATGGTTTTTACAGTGGAAGCTTTTAATATAAGTGGCTCAGTCTGTCGGTAGCTAATATGGGGGTCCACGCCCTTACCAGAGAGAGAGAGAGAGAGAGAGAGTATCCCGTTTGTACGTCATACTTAACGAGTACATTTTGTACCTCGATAGGTCTGCGAATAGAGATGAATAAATTCCCCAGTATGTAATTCAGGTTTAAAAACTACCATTATTTCAAACCAAACCAAACGACAATTTCATACGATAAAGCGAGAATGTTTTTTTTATTTATATATATATATATATATTTAAATTTTCCATGTAAGATACCCCCCACCCACAAACACACACATGCGCGCACACGCACGCATACACCTTAAGTTATAAACCGTAGTATACAACTTACAACCCAAATGTAAATTTAGCTCCAAATGGCGGTTTATTTTGAATTAATAACATACATGCTTGTGGCCATATACACAACTTTTTTTTTCCCGATGCAATAAAGTACAAACATGTTGTTGCTCATGATTTACTGTATTAAATTTTATCGAGTGCATTGATAAGCTTTGAGTTACAGTCTATTCAGTAATTACATCAAATGAAAATCACATTTATTATCCTTGAAATATTTCATTATCAGACACTTAAGAGATATTTTCACGATGGAATTGTGTTTTTGATCGTATCAGATTATATGTGATTTATCAACTGATTTCAGATATCGAAAATAATTCTTTGCTCACAATAAAATATTCACAATTATAAATATATCGTGACACTTTGATATATAAAGAATGATTAATCGCAATATTACTCATTTTAATCACGGCTGTTGTAAAGGCTTTCGGTTCCAGGGTACGACAGAGTTTCTATTTATTGTAGTGTTTGAAGTACAGATATCTTGTATGTCCCATTTGACCACTAGACTTGGTCCATTACCTCCTTTAAACCGGATCCTTCCTTCCTTCCTTCCTTCCTTCTATCCATTTATCTTATTTACATACCATCTACGAGTATGTTGTATATCATAATTTTCGATGACTTTATTGGTTACATAATATCCCCTGATGTTAACCCTATAACAAAACCTTTTATTCAGTACATGTTCTGTTTTCTAGAACATTACTCCATTAGTATAATCTCCCATGAAATATCATCATTATCATCATCACCACCATCATCATCATCATCATCAGCAGCAGCAGCAGCAGCAGCAGCAGCAACAACAACAACAACAACATAGTGCTGCTACACGGATGCATCACGCCATAGACATGTGGCACACCCGGTCACATTATCCTGACACCGGAAATCATGTATATATAATGATCGACAAGCAAGGAGCTATACCAGTACCATTTTGACGACTTTGTTATGTCGCGGTCAGAGATCAAACACACAACCTGTCTCTTCCGAGGGTGAAGCTCCAACCACTCGACCACCGTGGACGTTAGAAACGATTTTTACTGTACATTGTGTACATTTTAATTTATATATCATTCGGAAGCCCATGTCCATAATTATGTTAGTTTCATACTTATGTGTATTATGGAACATAGTAGAATAATTCAAATACATTTATGTACAAATGCATTTCTACGGCTTATGAGTCACAAAAAAGAATAAAAATGATATCATTATTATGAATGTTCCCTTTGAAGCCTACAAGTAGTGTACTTGAATCGTTGTGAAATCATTCAAAATTGATACTGAATGTTTAGACATATGCTAGTGATTTAGTTAAAAGAATAAACGTCCTTCAAATAACCACTTGTCTTCAACTGAATATTTACCGTATATTATCTTAAAAATTGAATAAATATTTAGTCTTATTCAATTTACGTCGATTTGGGAATTTAGTTCTTACAACTTATACTAATCCCTCTCGACGGTCCATGGGTTGGATCAGTACTTTGCGGAAGGCCAGGAACACCAGATGTGAAATAAAATGTACTCCCGAGTACCTGGCCATAAGTCAGAGTGCGCGACCGCCACCACCCCCCTTACAGGCAACACCCTCCCGTGAAAGGACACCTACCTCAAAATATACCTAGTGAAAGCGCCACTTCTTATCTCATCAATAAATGATGATAACATTTCAGGTAATCCTCTCTAAACCATACTTGGAGGTAAAAAAAAATTACTGAGTGAAAAAAGGCATAAAAAATGTGTGGTTATTTCAAAATTTGACCTTCTCGATCTCGAGGTCTACATATACTGTAGCTTCACAGCGCGAACGGACCCTCATCAAAGTTCAAGTCACTCAATCAGTCAAGATCAAAGGACTGAAAGTACTGGGTGGTGATAATGATGAAGATGACGATGATGGTGGTGATGTCCCAACCAGAACCTTTCCAACTAAATTTCACATGGAAGACACGTACATTTACAGCTGTACGAGTGTATTGGTATCATTCTTGTGCTTTATATCTCCACAAAAGTTAAACGTTTGTAGAATGTGATGAAAGGGGGCACTTTATGTTTAATTATGCATTCTGTAGGACAACAATCTAACGACTAATTGTACAAGATTTCGTTAATTTGGCCCCTGCCAGGTACCCGCCTCACCGGTACCAGTGGCCATTCGTTTAAGAAAAAAAGTTAAAAAGCAATTAATGTACACTACTTATTGAAAAAAGAAATTGCCTGTTCTGTTCAAAAGTTACTGATTGACCGACATCACGTGTTTACAGTCATTAACTGCCGATTAAATATAAAACTTTGAATAATATTTACATAAAATTGTACAGTCAATATATCAAGACTGTATTTATATGGTTTGAAAATAACTGAAAATGGTATTATTTTCCGAAGCCTTGATTTTGAATGCAGTCGGAATAATTTTTTTTCCAAATGTATTGTTCCAGTTAACAGTGCACACAGAAGAAACTATCAAAGACTCGTTTGAAACATTTTCTCACAATGAAATGGCACGCTTACTTCGGCTATTTGATGGGTTGACCTCAAATGGAATGGGGTGCCATTCTTCACCGTTAATTATTATTTTTATCGGCACACGGCTTTTGTTAGTGTATCAAGTGAACCTCAAAAAAGCCGTTGTATCAATATATTGAAATATTTCGGTTTTCTGTACATACGCGGAATTCGTTAAGATAAAGTAGCAACATGGTTTAAAGCTTTTAAATAACAAAACAGCTATAGGGTGGAAATTGTCGGTCTAAAGGGGATCTTCCTGAGTTATCCAGTAAAGTATTGTGATGATGATGATGGTGGTGATGGTGATGATGATGATGGTGGTGATGGTGATGATGATGATGGTGGTGATGATGATGATGGTGGTGGTGATGATGATGATGATGATGGTGGTGATGATGATGATGATGGTGATGATGGTGATGGTGGTGATGATGATGATGATGATGATGGTGGTGGTGATGATGATGATGATGGTGATGATGGTGATGGTGGTGATGATGATGATGGTGGTGGTGGTGATGATGATGATGATGATGATGGTGGTGGTGGTGATGATGATGATGGTGATAACTGTGGTGGTTGTGATGTTTTCAATTATGATGTGTGATAGTAATGACAATGCTTGTGACAATGATGTTGATGAAATTGATCATCATCATCATCATTTCTTCTTCTTCTTCTTCTTCTTCTTCTTTATCAACATCATCATCATGTTCAAGTTCAGGGTGTATATGTGGGATTAGGGAAAGTGAAACTTATCCAAACAAAAGTCGCAGTTGATAAATTGGAAAAAAAACAACACTTCATTATCATGAACTATGATGAATCACAGTTACAATGTCACCAAGAAGTACTTGAACACTATTTACTCAGTTTTTATGTCATTAATTGAACTGATTTTAGACATTAACCACTTACAGTCGGCACGTAACTTTATTTCACTCCTTATGTACAATGCTATCGGTGAACAATTTTGTAAATAGAGATTTTTGAACCGGGGTCTCGATTCGAAAAAAAAATGAATTCCGTTTGTAATAACCCGCGATCATATCACTGTCTATTCACGAAATACAGGCAAATACGATAATAGAGTAATATGTCAGCCTGTCAATTATGATACGGAAATTTCATAAAAATAGTATCAATTACATGTACACAGATTCGTTGGTGTGGGGTGAAATATTGAGTTACACCATAAAAGTTTAGCGGTCTAAATCGGTCAGGACGAATGATCCTCTTTCTTTGATAATAAGGAAATTGATTACCGGTACTTTACACATTGAAAGAGAAGGTGTTTTTCACACAAAAATGCCCTATATATATATATATATATATATATATATATATATATATATATATATATACAGAGAGAGAGAGAGAGAGAGAGAGAGAGAGAGAGAGCAAGGACACTGGAATTATAAAATGTAGACTGATCTTACAGTAATAAGGACGCCAGACGAAAAATCAACCCCAAGCGAAATATTGATTTTGTTGTGTTTTGAATGGCAGGGTACAAGACAAAATGATCAGAGTTGATATGACATAATTTCATATTTTCGTTCAGCTAATGTGTCATACAAAATGGCAGAAATCAATCTTGTTTTTCTTAAATCCAGAAATTTGTGCATGTAGTCAAACCGGAGAAAACTCATTTATCTGGATGGGCAATCACCTTTCTCATGTTAGTGAATAAGGATCGAATCTGGGACGCAGTACATTGCAGTTAATGAGATGCAAAGCGCTACCTGGTTGAATATCATACGGTAATTTGTGTTCGGGAAGTACTCGTTGATTTACGTAGGTTTACGTCTCATTTCGGAGTGAAATGATAAACGGCAGCATTTTTCTACGTAACAAACAATACTGAATTACACCAATCGTATCCACTCGGCAATATCCGGTCCAACTTCGGGAATATCATACGGTCGTATGTTGTTGTTTTTAGCTCAACGAAAACCTATCGAGTCAGTCAGATATTCCTCGGAAAATCTGTCCAGAGACGATAACCTTGACTGATGTAACCATTCATAACTATACTCGACCATTTTCGGCAAGCTGTGACAGGAAGTGTATTTCGAAGAAATGACCGAGGTTCTACGAATGTAAACCTTCACTCCTAAGGTAGAAGATGACCAAAATAAAGCCGAATAAGCCTACACGTATTCCTTTATTTGTGAATATAGTACTCTACACTGAATAATTTAAACGAACAACCTAATTTACATGCTGGTTTAAAATACCACACATTGTTTTTCCCCAGTCACTGATTAGTCAATTTAAATAAGCGAATTATACCGGGTATTGCCGATCGTCTGGTGAAAGGCCGCCATGATGTCATCAGAGATTCTCTCTGATAATATCCTACGAAGGAATCCGGAGAAGCATAATTAGGCACAAGCTTTACGACGTGCCCTCTGGTATAGGAAAACACATGAGAGAAAGTGCCTTTAAAACTATCAACTTTTTAAACAAGCGATTTTACCGTTGGATAAATATTGATTGTCATTATAACATCAACCAGGCAGTAGTGGGATAAGCGGCAATATAAACAGGGCCGGAGAAGTGCGCATACGGACTCACAGCGGTACTGCAAAAAAGATTTATTAAACTTTAAGATATCTTTCAGGGGATAATGCAATAGAGGAACTGCACGTGCGGCTAATAAATCACGACAAGCTGATTAGAATACCTGTCAGTTGGGCATTTTTGGATTAACAGCCAGCGAAGGATCTTATTCTTTTATCAATTTTATTTATTTTGCTTTTCAACACTGTAAATTTCTTTAAAAACAAAGAAGAAGAAAATCAACGACAGCAACAACACCCGACTACATATAGTGACCAGAGCCTGTTAAGTACACGACGGAAATCATCTTTGCTGGACATTCATCATGAGTGTAAGTGCTCTCTCTCTCTCTCTCTCTCTCTCTCTCTGTATGTCTCTCTCTCTGTCTGTCTCTCTCTCTGAAGACTAACGCGCCTACCTATTATATTATGACTATACACTCTCAAAAGCAATATTTACATGTAGAATATAAAATAATTATATGGAATATAACATGATGGAAAATAAATGATTATATTCGACGCTGAAACTGAAATTTAAAAATAGCGCACCTATAGTCATGTCGACATCGACTGGGCATCGTGGTTAAATGGTAGTCCTATATTAACTATGATTCCGAAAGTTGCAAGTTCGATCCCCATGAGATGCGATATTTCTCTAAAAGGTCCCAGACGCAAAGTATTGGTGTAACCTAGGAGGTGCCGAGAGGAATTAAAATAAGTTGTAAAAACTTGTTTCGCAGTTGATGTAAGAAAGACTGTCAAAATCATAAACATTTGTTACAGTCTAGCTGGATTTCCACCAACAATACTGATTAATACATGTACTTTGATTCTTATGTAAGGTAGATCCGCTTTCCACCATCTTACTATAATTACC
>CM037780.1:25256373-25273873 GCA_021229015.1 Solen grandis | reverse complement strand
CGGCCTGGTGTCCGGATAATGTGACTGCGTGTGGCATTTAGCCACTTCTCTTCGGCGTGATATCGCAATGAAGCAGCGCTATTCCTGCCTCATATTAAACAAAGTCCCCAAATGACTAAAACTATGTCGATTTGACGTTTAATACAAGTAAACAAACAAATGGAAATACAAATATACCAACATATTCTGATTCCAGGGGAGGTCGGGATCTACATCTCTGTGTATGACGCCGTGCCCGACAAGTCTAATGACGTCGGGTTGGAGCATTTCTTCCTCATGAGGACGACGGAACTGCTGTTTGAGGAGCTGAGAAAGATGGACGTGGTCAGCATCCGGGCAACACTTGACAGCAGACGACTCTTTCAAAACACATACATTGAACGATTCGAACCAGGTTTGAGTAAAGAAGAAGATACACGTATAATTAAAATTAACTGACGGTCCGGTGCAAGGTCGTGAAAGTTCAAAACAACGCCACGACGCCGTTATACGACGTTTTCAGTAAAACTGTGATGTTTTTCACTAATGTAAAGCATCTAGAATGGCCATCGTATCGTACCGTCATAAATTCATAATATGCCATCGCGATGTCACACAGACCAATCGCGATGTCATATCGTACATTGTGCGTCAACCTTTTCAACAGCCATAAAAACAATTCCAAAACGATACCATGCAAAATAATCAGATCATGATGCAACATCACTTTGGTACGATACGACTAAACGACGGCACAAATTAAGATCACGACTACTATGCAACGGTAATTAAAATGAGTTAAAGCGTTTTTTACAGTAACGTCGTATCGTGCAGATGTTCGTAATGTTATATCGCAACGTAATATGGCGTATTTTTGCGACACACGACGTTACAATACATGACATTACGTACAAAAGTGACATTAACAGAATTCAGCAGTTGCCATCTTACACGGGTTGAGACGTAATTATAGCACTGACTATAATTATATTTCTTTTTTTTCCAATTCTTTTTCATTTTGTGTAGAAAAATTAGAAGATTAATATTGGCCAGTATTCTCTCTCGTTTGAACCTGATGTTAACCGGAAGTTGTAAGGGCTTTAAATTTTTCATTCCAGGGATAGTAATGGCTGTCGGGATGGACACCGTTACAGCGCTGGACGCACTGTGGGACCTTCACAACACAAATAGACTTACTGACGTCATACACGAAACGTTGGTCTCCTCTGACGTCATGACAGATATCGGCGTCACAAAAATAAAACTGGTTACGAAGTTATGGGAGGACGAATACGACGCATGTAAAAAGGAATTGCAGACACGCCCTATACAGGTCCAGAAAATTAAAGATAGAGGTACATTTTAATTGTTGAATTAGAGCTATAAGCTGATATAAGCTGATAAGCAGTATACGGCTCATAAAGTGTAGGAAAAACGCATGTGGGCTTTTGTACCGGCGTGGTCTTATGTCCTAGCGGGCTTTTATACGTACACCCGGCTAATATGCTCTAATTGTAGAACTCATTAAAAAAAAAAAAAAAAAAAAAATGAAAAAAATCTTCATTTTATTCAATTGACTTCAATATTTGTATTACCGGTATTTATATTTAAGAAATTTAATTTTTTTTTTCAGATGGAGATATGAGAATGGTTGAACGATTGAAAAATTACCAAAAAGTCATTGGAGACGAAGTCTCGTCCATGCGAGATTTAGAGCACGAAATTGATGAAAATCGGACAGCTTTTATCAACTGCATCAATAAAATCCTGCCTGAAAATATGGATTCCATATCTTCGTTACGAGAATTTGAAAATCTTACAAAATCTAAGCAGGCACAGAAAGTCTTCAATAGAAACCTTATAGATTTATACCTTACAATCATTGAAAAATGGCGCAAACTATTTCATCAATTTGATTTGGAGATTGTGACGCCATTAAGACAGATACATCTCGTCTGCGAGAACGAGAAACAGCGACAACTCAAGAACAGGATAACGCAGACGATACACGATGAACAGGATATTCTAGATCCAGATTACGACCTTCAAAAAGTGACGCACCAGGAAATGTCGCGTAAGGTGCTGAGACGCGACGCGCCTCTGTTTTTCGGCCTATTTAGCCATGTCCCGATAGGGATCGAAAAGGTTTCAGACATTGATATTTTGATTGACGATTACATGCGGGAATTCAAATTATAAACTTTCATTGTTTTTAATTCTACATCGTGATATTAAAGGCGACTTTTAACTTTTTTTTTTATCAGGATGTTTTACTACACGAGGACCTTCGTGTCCGAGTTGTTTAATTTATTCATGCTTCGTGTATTATGGTATTATGTATAACTGTATGTAAGTATGCCTGATGTATAATATTCCATTAATTTAACATTTATGCTATATTTGTTGATTTATGAATACGAAGATCTAACAATGTAACATAGGAGCAGGTCTAATTACATTTTACATATCTGCATTTGGATTATCGCAAATAAAGTTCTAAACGTTTGAGCTCTGATTGTTCTTTTTAATACGAAAGGAGAGGACACAAAAGTTATCAAATTCTCACATACAATTACAAAGTATAAGCCAGTATCCTCCCTCGTTATAACTTGTTTAGTAGTATTTTCTAAGATTAAAGTTTTACATTCAGATATGTTTTAACTTGCGGAAAACATGACATTTCTTTTGATGAGTCGATGTGTCATTCGTTAGGATTAAGATTTAAATTACGGTAACATAAAATTGAATGTGTGATCCACTTTCTCTTTAGGGGCTCGTATCCTTTAGTCAGATTAGGCAATACATAAGTATATATATATACTTAATCCATGCGCATCGTGTATTCACTATTCAAGATGAACCGGTATAATGATTAATTCGATTACAAAAACATGTACGCTCGTACATCGCATTTTAAATAGCAAATAACTGAGTATGATAGTATGTTCGTGAGAAAATTTTCAGTTTCACATAAAAAGTATTTTGATTTTGACGAAAATGAATGAAAACATATATAGTTCATCACAAATAAAGTGTATTTAATTGCTGATCCAAACATATCATATAAATGTATTTACTTGATTAGTAGTTATAATATCAGTAAATCCTTTTATAAAGATGCTAAATAAAGATCATGCGTTAATTTAAATAAGAAATATATATTGAGAGAACTTAAACACGTGCAATAATAATATTGTAGAATCAGTATTATAGCCCTGGCTGGTTAAGGTAATCCGTCCATCATTAAATTATAATCATGGTCCTTCAACTGCTTAAAAAGACTTCTGTGCAGATGCAAGCATCCAGTGACTTAGAGTTCTAGGCTCTTTCGCTCAAAGTTTATGAAGGCTTGTATTGACTTAAAAAAATCCCCCGATCATCTGATGGACCATTATCACAATTTCATAATGGATGTGTTATCAGGTCAGAAAATATGCACCAGGACCAGGACTCGAACCTGGGACCCCCGCTTACAGGGCGCGTGCTCTACTGACTGAACTACCTGACCGCTTACACAAATCTCTCAGCGATAAGGGTTTGCGGGAACTATGTTGATCGTACTTTAAAACACTGATTTGAACTAATTGCGTCGTGGTCCCCTACTAATGTATCCGAATGCGAATCCGAAGGTTGTAGGGTTTGAACCCCGTTGGGGGCAAAGGTTTTTCATTGCCTTCCATGGCCCAAAGTACTGGTCCAACCCAGGAACTGTTGAAAGGGATTAATATAAGTTGTAAGGATTTGTTTCTCAATAGACATAAAATAAATATGTTTAAACTTGTCATTGACATTGCGTAATTGGTTTGTTTGAATAAATGTCAATCATTAAACATGTTTATTTTTTAACACAATGTTAAACGTCGCTCTTATAAAGTCGAAGCTATCCTCTTTCATTCTTGGCCATCCTCTCTAAGGTCCACTGAAATTTCTCAGATATTACGGAAATCCAACTCTGCTTAGTTCGATGATGCGTTTGTATGTTTGGGCCTTACTCCTCCAATAAAACGACAGTCCAACCTTTCGGAAACTCTTGTGCCTCTAATTATATTTTAACGACTATAGCATGCCGCTGATCTTCACCACCCTTCACTGCGTATGTATACACAGGCATCTAAACCCTTTGCCTCATGAATATTCATTTATACTTTAAGACTTGATTTATATTAACTTACTGGAACTTTAAACAGTGTACGAAACGACGGATTATCTTTGCTGTGCAGACGGTGTAAGATTTAAATTACAGTATTAACAAACAAAAGAGACCCCGAACAGACAGGTAAAGTAAAGTAAATGCATTTTACAGTCTAAGTTTTATGCCTTGGGCACGTTCACCGACTTTACAGCTTTTACCCCTGGTCATCGGGCTACTTGTATCTACCTATCGATCTCCCTGGGGAGTCTTTCACTCCGCTTATGGCAGCCCACACCATGGCGCCACGGAATTATACCGCCCTCTCAGGTACCCATTTACACCTGGGTGAAGTGAAACAATGCGGGATAAATTTCTTGTTCAAGGAAATTGGCAGTGTCCTTGGCAGGACTCGAACCCGGGACCCCTCGATCCCGAAGCGCGTGTCCTACCACTGGACCACTGCTCCAGGTCCTGTCATAAGCTGTCTGGTCAGGGTTTGCTATGTTTGCCAGTGACAGTGCCCGCAATCTATACATAGAGACAGTGACGTCACAAGCTTACAATGGTCTCGGGTCATTTAGAAACATTGGCAGCACTAGTAACTGAATCTAACAGGTGTTAATATTAAGAGCAGTCATCGATAGAAACCATACCGATACACCGACGATATTTTTGTCGATCTGTTATAGATACATCCTTTAAAATATCGATTTTATAGCGGGAAATGTTGTGAAAGGATTTTTTTTTAGATTTTTTTTTTCGCAATTTCGTGACCGGAGGCAGCTGTCATGGAAGGTACGGTCTAAACCTCGGTCATTCTGAAACGGAATAGTACCAACGTCGCTCGGAAGCATAAGTAAATAAATAGACAGTACTATCACTAGTACTGATGCACTATAAAAGCATAAATAAAACCGTTGAAATATTACCATTCACTTAAACCATATATCTTTCTATCAAACATTGTTTAAACATACATTTGCAAATTTTTAAGCATAAGTTATTAGTCTAATTAACAAGAGCACCGCATGCGGATGCCAACGCTTGTCTGTTTTGCCAACGTTACACAATTTTTGTTAAACACTTAAACAAGTTGACCTTGAAAATCACAACTAAAACTGTAAGCATTTAAATGCAAAGTTTAAGTACCATACCATTTAAATTTGACCTTTGACCTAGAAGGATGACCTTGACCTATGCATGGAATAGAATGTATACAACACAAAGATGTAAAATATGTAAACAAAAAATCACAATTAGTAATCCATTTAGTTTTGATGATCAACACAAAACTGTAAAATTTGAAGACATTTAAAAACAAAATGTTCTTTTTTATCTGCCTAAAGATCATGACCAAAATCACACCTGCATAGGTTCATATGATGACAAACCAGTATACAAAGTTGTTTTTTTGTTTTTTGTTTTTTAAAAATATTGAAAAATGACAAAGAAATATCTATTATAAAACTTGTCCAAAGTTATGGCAAAATAAGGTCAAGGTCGATAGAAAAAATATTGAGGTATATTTGAAAAACCATTGTCATGATGAATATGCATACCAAATATAAAAGATGTATGTTAAAAAGTAAAAAGTTATGGCCAACGTTAAAGTTTTTTGTTAAACATTTCAAATATAGGTCAAAGTTCAAAGGTCAAGGTCAAAGTCCAAAAGTGTAACAATGATGGAAAGGTCTTGCCACAAGGAATTCACATGTGAAATATCAGTGCCCTATTGGTAACGGTTCTGAATTGACAGGCATTTTAAAGTTTTCAGAAGTTACAGCAAAACTAGGTCAAAAGTCAAGGTCAAAAAATAAAATATAGTGGTATATCTGTCAAAAATAAAAGTTGTATGTCAAATAGTAAAGAAGTTATGGCCAACTTTACCGTGTTTTTTTTTTTGTTAAACATTTCAAAAAAGGTTAAAGATCAAAGGACAAGGTCAAAAGTCCAAAAGTTTAACATTGATGGAAAGGTCTTGCCACACGGAATTCACATGTGAAATATCAGTGCCCTATTGGTAACGGTTCTGAAATGACAGGCATTTTAAAGTTTTCAAAAGTTACAGCAAAAATAGGTCAAAGGTCAAGGTCGATAGATGAAATGTTGAGGTATATCTGAATAGCCCTTGCAAAGATGAATATGCATACCAAAAATAAAAGTTGTATGTCATATAGTAAAGAAACTAAGGCCAACGTTAAAGTTTTTTGTTAAATATTCAAAAATAGGTCAAAGATCAAAGGTCAAGGCTTAAGTCCAAAAGTTTAACATTGATGGAAAGGTTTTGCCACAAGAAATTCACATGTGAAAAAGCAGTGCCCTGTTGGTAACGGTTCTGAAATGACAGGCATTTTAAAGTTACAAATACAGGAAAAATAGGTCAAAGGTCAAGGTCAAGGTCAATAGGTGAAAAATTTGCATATGTCTGGATAGGCCTTGTCCAGATGAATATGCAGACGAAAAATGAAAGTTGTATATGGAATAGTAGAAAAGTTATGGCCAATGTTAAGATTCCGGACGACGCCTGACGACGGCGACGACGACAACGCGGACGCCGGAGTTACGACAATAGCTCGTATTTTTTTCTTGAAAAACAGACGAGCTTAAAATGACAATTAAATTATATATCGATACATCGTCGATGTCTGTCCTTCCAAGTATCGCAATTGTCAATTTATGTTCTTGCAATCGTCGACACGTAAATATGAATATCAATGACAGGCCAAGTCTTCTATACTCACCCATTAATTACATATTGGATGTATGCAATATACAAGATACACCGCGTTCTCTAAAATCATAAGGCTGAATGAATAACCTTTCATCTTATTAATGTTCCCAACTTGTATGTAATTCACGCGTTTAGATATTCGTTACATTTCGTTCGTTCCCGGCAAAACTCGGGTTGATCGTCAAGCACTTGTCCATGGTTCCGGTTTTGACCGACAATACACGATGTAGAGATGATATACTCTCCTACCCAGTAGAGACCTCGTTTCATTGTAGACTATCTTGGATTTATGTGAAAAGGGATTAACACAGCGTATCATGTAATTATACTTCAATATTTATGATATCTTCCTCCCCATACTCTGTTGTTGTTACTGTTTATATTCATATTAAAATAGATAATACAATAATTAATTTTTAAAGGAATTTAAATCATTTTATTGCAGGTTATCGTAATTCACTAGATTCAAATGTTACAGGACACGGTGATATATTGACTTTGAATGAAACAATAAATGTGTCGTAAGTTAAAACTTATTGAAACTTGTTTTGATCGTAAAAGGCGATTTATTTTCTTTACATCAAATTTTAAAATAAAGTAACAATTACAATAAATCAACACAATATAAAATGTTATTCGTAATAAATAATATATACTACGAGACGATACCATTAATAGTATCTATGGTGGCATACTTCTTCCAGCCATTTACACACTTAGTATTGTGGATTTTTTTTCTGAAAAAAAATAAAAAAATATATATAGTTAGAATCTGGCAAGTAGAAACTTTCGTTTTATCCTTTTAGGTATTTTAACAGGATAAAACTGTCTGTTAGTGACCACTACTTCTTATCACATATTCCGACTTATAAAGTTAATTGACTATCGTGCTTTATTTCAGGTTAGCCAGTAAAAGTATGTATGTAAGTATCTAAAAAAAAATCTACTTGCCAGATATTAAATGAATATGAGCCATTATCTTCCAGAAAAGTTTCGACATAACAAAGTGGTTGGCAGAAATATGCAACCATAGTTATTTATATATATCCTATTATATATCAAGAGAGGGGGAAGAGAGAGGGAGAGTGCACAATTATTCTACCACTGGATGACATTCAAATAATACACATCATATGTTTTATAAATGACTAAGTATGGGTTGTGTGCATGTAATTGCATGTCACGTCACGGGGGCGAGGCGTGTTACTGCTATAATTACATAATCATCTAAAGTAAACAGAGTTACGCCATGAAATTGTGTCGACCTGGTGAAAAATCCCAATTCCAAATATAATCGTGTCTACGTGGCCGTGTGGTCAGTGCGTCCTCCCAGAAATCGGAAGGCCGTTGGTTCGATCCCCGACAGCGACATACCGGAGTTCTTGTGTTGGTGCACAGTCTAAATGTGAACGAAACTGATATTTTTTCAAGAAAACTTCGTTGAGTTACGGAGGTCCAGAAAATCATAATCGATGCGATTGAAAATGGACACATTGTAATCATTGTCGCACAAGCAGGAACAGGGCAGCCATACCTGCTTACACAATACTCATTTTAAATATATTCCCCATTGAGCGCTTTCATTTTATTCACTGCAAAAGAAGGGGACCGCCGTGGCCGAGAGTTTACAGTCGTTGAATACAAATTTCTCAGCCCCTCACCGCTGTGGGTTTCGAATCCCGGTAGGGACTTCGGATTTTTCATGTGAGGAAGCCTTCCAGCTGGCTTGCGGTAGGTCGGTGGTTCTACCCGGGTACCTCTGTGTACTCGGGGTCTTCCTCCACCTGTCATTAGCTGGACGTCGCTATTATGATTGAAATACTATGCAACTTTGAGCCCCTGTGGATTTGAGCTGATATGCAGCTCGTCATTTTACATATATAAAACAAAATACAAACAGCAATTGCATGCGTGTTAAATAATCATATTGATTGTTTAAATAAATTGGTACTTGTCATGAGCAGTGACAGTGTTTTCGAGCATTAATGAAACGAATGTTGAATTGAAAAAAAAAATCCTAGTGAATAAATGTATGTAGGAATGAAGGGGTGAAAAATAACATGATAAATTCGAATGTTATATATGAACGTATTTAATAAGATAGCTTTACGAAAATACAGTAGATAACTAGAGGGAGAGAGAGAGAGAGAGATAGAGACGGAGAGCGGAAAGAGAGTGGAAAACATATACACATATATAAATATTCATTTACCCGTATGTCTACATAAACATCAATAAACACACACACACACGCGCACACACACACACACACACAATTTTATTGACAATGGAAGCACAACGCCGTCTTAACCCCTTAGATATGAATGTTGTCCAGAAAATCGCTAATCTTATCAACACTAGTTTTCTTTCACAGTTGAGCAGTTAATTTTTTTTAACATATTCGGTTTATTTGTAAAATATTTGGGAAGTTCTCAAATTATTATAAAGTGGAAATATCAATATAGAATGAAATCCATCCCCAACTTCTTTTTTATCGCAGTATCTACATTTCCTTTGTGTCCGTTCTGTATGTAACTTGTTGATATCTACCTTCTATGTTAAGAAAGTTTTTTTGGCGATGATATTTCGGAATTTGCAATTGTCTAACAAAGTTAGATAACTGGATCTCTCAAAAGTTGTACAAAAGTTTAAACAGATGCAAAGATGAACAAGACTCTACATTTATTTAAACATTGTGTAATGTACATATCCCTTAAGCGATTTCTCAAAATTTGAGAAAATATTTTAATATTTACAGATTCTGGAAACAAGTATATGTCACTGAAGCTCGCGTTTTGAAATAAATCTCTAATTTTTTATGACCATTTTTTCTGTTTTCACGTTCCTCTATTTTTTGTAATATAAATTAGTATGTAATCTGTACCTTTGTTTCGATCAAATTCTCTCATATCTCGATATGTACGAGTATAACGGTTCGGGATGCTTATAGGAGGTTGGTTGCTAAGAACAGTTTGCTGCTTAATTGAGGTTAAATGTATAATTGACTGATTTTCCGAGGTGTTTAGGGCAGGTTGGTTGTTTGGTGCAAATAAATAAATAAATAAATAAATAAATAAATAAATAAATAAAAGTAAATCCTCGTGCATCAACTCACTTCCTGTTGTGAATTAGCCTGTCATCGTTAACCATAAGGTTGTACATGTATATTATTATTATTAATTACAGTTGCAATTATCGCGCATTTCCGCAAATTCGTCATTCCTGTAAACATTTATTCAATTACTAGTGACGGTAACATTGCTGTCGCGATTCATATACCAAGATTCCCCTCCACCTCTGAATATAATATATTGCTTTTTTGTTGTTGTTGTTTACGTGGTCGCATCGCGTGTCCATGAAAATATCACCAAGGCGTGCGAGTGGTTTAACACCACACTAGAGTGACATTTTTCAAAAGAATGAACATTTAAATGTTGGGTTTATCTCATCTCTTGTTGTTTTCCTCCTTTTCTCTCTCCCTCTTCCCCCCTCTCTCTCCTTATTATATAATTTCAAAACCCTTGTGACTCATCGTACACCATCCATCCATCCAACCATCATTCTATCTATTCATCTACCTACCTATTTATAAATATATCTGTATAACAGTGTTCATTCTACACACTCATGTTGATATTGCATTTTCTTCAACACACACCTTCAACTCCTATCTCTTCTTGACTCAATCGGAAGACCTCGGGTAATTCCGTCATTCTTCATCACCGAGGTGTTCCGATTGTTCTAGACTTTAATTAGAAATTTTCTTTTTTTTTTTAATGATTATTTTATTTTTATTTGTTAAGTTTGACATAACTTATTTTAACCTGGACTGCATCTAAACTAGAGTGTCCGGAAAGCGTAGTGGTAAACGCTCTGGCTTTTCACTAATACAACCCGGGTTCGATTCCAGGTAATCATAACGTTGTATGTGAAAAGGTATCGGTCACCCATTCGGACCAAGGGTTCTGTCAGAGTTCTCGGGTTTTCTCCCACACAAAGGACCACATGAACATCATCATCAGCAGCGTCAACGAGAAGATTTCCATAAACAATGTCGCTTTCGGTCCAATCGCTGTAAAATATACAAAGCATAATCATGGTAGAGTAGTGGTTTCACCAATGCATCGTTGTATGTGATTTTTTTCCCGTTCACACGGGTAATATCGTCATTGTCAACAATTTCATGGCTGTAAATAGATTAGGTTAACCTATATATACCACGCAATGTAAAGACAATTTTATAGCACTGTTGGAAGCTACAGCGCATGTAGAGCACGATTTTATAATGCAAACATTGACCTATTTTAGACAATAAAGATCATTCAGGTGAAATTAACTTTTGTTTATCTTTTTTGTGTGTTTCTATAATGAATAACATGGGTACAAAATTATACCAAGTGTTGTTGAAAGTGGTCCTCCCAAAAATAGATGGAATCAATTTATATATACAATTATTATAAGAATACATATAAATGTATCTGTCAATTCACATGTGTCAAGACTTGAATTGAAATGAGCGAATGTCATAGCAAGTTAACAAAATAACAAAAAAAAAATGTGGGGGTTGAAGCGACCTGGTTACGGTTTCCATGCAAGACAAAACATGTATATGCGTGTATATATTCTTATCTAACCATGCCGTGTTAACTTATTTTGGTATATAAAAGCAAACACCTGAAGGGCGTCGTGTTCCATTGGTAACGTATCCGATTACGGATCCGAAGGTTGTAGGATCGAACCCAGTTGGAGGCAAGAATTCTACATGACCTTCCCAGGCGCAAAGTACTGGTTCAACCCAGAAACCGTCGAGAGGGATTAGTATAAGTTGTATGAACTTGTTTTCCAATCGACGTAAAATAAATAAGTTTAAATTAAACTAAACACCTATAAGAAAAGATTTATTTCATGAAAGTGGTGCAGCTGGATAACAGCCAAGTTAGGAATCACAAAAATGCATCGTATGAAAACAATAGCCTGGGAGTTACTTTTGTTTTTGTCAGGGCATTTTCTTTAAATACAAAAATAAAATACTAATTTTAATACATTTAGAGATGTGAAAACAGCATACAGAGATAAGGTGTTAAATCAGATATTAATTACATGTTAATTTGATCATTGTAATCTGTTTACTTCTGAAAAAATATCTTAGTTCCCAATTTAGAGACAAATAATCCGTAAGAAAAAATGCCTTGAGACCACCTACATAACCTCAATTCACTGATTGGCTCAAAATATGCAAATGAAACCCTTTATCCCTTTATCTAATGAATAATCATGTAGAATTTTATTACTTGATGCATTTTGATTAACTGAACTTAAATGGTTTAAGAAACAATTGAAGTTTCTTTGCTATGCAGATTGCTAAGCATCTGAGCTAAATATTGTATATGAGCAACAGAGTAGACCCAGATTAGACAGCTCCGGGAAGGAGCCCTGTTTTCAAATGCGTTAAATGAGTCTGTGTGGGGAAATGCTTTAAACTTTATTGGACAGAAAGCGATATCGGTGAAGAAAATCGTCTCGTTGACACTGCTGATGGCGTTGATGCAATCCTTGACATCAGAGGAAACCGGAGTGTCCTAAGAAAATCCACATGCTAAAACTAGTGTGCATTAATATTTTTATTGGTTAAATTTATGTTCTATGTGTCTTTTTCATGTTGTTATTAAAAGACTAAAATATAATAGCAAAACTGGCATTATACATTTGAGCATTTACAAAAAAACAAAAAAACAAAAAACCCATTAAAAAACTTTTAGATATAGCTAAGACATGTAAAATATAGACGTATACATACAAAATCCATCTACATGTATATTTTTAATTCATGTATATAGTACATTTAAATATCAGAAGAATGACACTGCTGTTTGAAGGTTTGAAAAATAAACTCAAGTCCTCTGACAAAGTAAAACATTCCTAGAGTATCAATAACATCATTTGACTCTATAAAAACAGACAAAGTCGTATATCAATATTCATCAATATTCTAAACACACATGTCAAAGACATTTTTGAAGGCAATATTTCAGAATAAATAAATATATGAACGCTTCAGTGATACAGACAAAGTTTATAATGCCAATAAATAGTGCATGTACAATGTGCATATCAAAAAAGGTATTTGAATCGGCAATTTGGCTGTTATAATGCTGATTAGATATGGATATATGGACCATATTTTCAAACAAGCATCCTTGAGAATGTATATATGTTCATGTACGCTAGAGAAGGGACCGTGAGTCCTGTCTCGAACCTCCTATGAGAATAGTGGTAAAATAAGATTATCCACATCCTCGGAAACCCACGGTATATATTCCGTTATCACTTCTGTGCATATCGTGGGATTTTTAGCTGTCAAAACTTCGTTTTTATGAATATTAATCAGCTACTTGCTGACCAATGAAATAACGCATAGTATTTAGAATACACTTCGTTGAAATTATAAAGGCAAAGTTCCCGCAAAAAAGCATCGCATGGGCAAAGAGCGTGACGCCAACTCTACATGGTAGAATGAAGCTACCTTTCAATATCCCGCCCTGTTTCATTGGTCAAATGATCCCTGCTGTCACCGCGATATCTCTGTCAAGGATCACAATGAAATGCCTAATCAACAATTCATGAGTACTAAGTTTTGCTAATCAAATATCCCACGATCGATTAAGAAGCAAAGCGTATTGCGTGAACGTGTTTTTTTCCACAGAAGTATTATCCCCTATTCAATCAATCCTTAATCAAGAAAGGTATTCTGTTTCACTGTCAGGTCTTAGAATAACGGGGTAAACAAGTGTTCTTAGTAAGAATAATGACTATTTAGACACTGACAACAGAAGACAGTAGAGAGCGTATGCATTCGTTTTGTCGTAATTTACAGTTTGTCCTACTTTAATCGTCCAATGCAATAATTTGTATTTCGTTCAACCTTTGAAAAAATATATTGCTTAAAATGAATCATCAGAGTCTAATATGGAGCAAATAAGTGTGTATGGTGTGTACGGTACCTACGTGACCAAAGCGGATTATGGGCGGAAGTAGTTGTAGCGGCGACTGCTTTATGCCATGTTTTGCTAGCTCAAAATATAAATGTTCCCGGCGACACTGACTCTGAATCACGTGACACTGTCAATCATATGGGAGGCGGTTTCATAATGTGAGGCCAAAGGCAAAGCTAGCGTACGTGACAAACTAAATATGTGTTCTGTTCTGTTTTAAAGTTTATTGATTTATCGCAGCGCTCCGCTTCGCGTCGATTTCGATTTATTCCATAAAATTTAAAATATTAACAATAACTTAAACTTAATAGTCACCTCAAATTTATGGCACTAGATTTTGTAAAATAGATCGATCTTTATTGTACAAGTATAATAGGAAAAGTGCTCTATTGAAGTAAATCGCTGACAAATTTGAATTTTCAGAGCTTGATTGATTGGTCACTAATTTAGGGTGACTCCTAACTTGAATGTCAGTACCCGGCGTAGATCTCATAGTGGATCCTCTTGTAGGAACCCCTCTGTTTTTGTACACAATATGTACTCGAAGCAATTACTCGTTAGAACGACTGACGAGGGGATATTATTAACCTGGTGAGGTAATCATGAAAGATAAAGGGCGGACACTGTTTCAAAGCACGTTTCCAATCAAATACGTTCACAAATTAGAAATGAAATGCTATATATACAATGAGGGCTCATGAGCTACAAAATATATGAGCCAACAGAGAAGACCCCGATCACACAGCTCCTATAGGACTTGTCCACTCTGACGATAAGGTCACCGATCCATGATATCCAAAACTTGTCAGTGTATTTACATTTGTACTCCAGTTGTAGTGTTCAGCAGGAGGTTACAAGTTAGATCCTTGCAGGGACGATAATTGTTCAGACCTTTAGAACCATGAAGAGGGTATTCAGCTTGTAAAATGACATAAGAGAAATGAATCTGAATAATGAAAATACAATCAATTCACGAAGGAGGAGGAGGGAAAGCTTGTCTGAATTGTACGCATGGTGTTCATTCTTCACGCGACTTTCCGACAACGAACCCACCGGGGAAATAAAAGAAACAGAAATTACCCGTGGTCTAAATTTGTAAGTTTATGTCTTTTAATAATGTTGTTGTCTACTTTCAGGAAGGTGCTGTCAGTATGTATGTTAATAGTGTTCGTCCATCAAATATGCGGTAAGATATGTTAAAACAAAATAATCATTTGTTTTTATGTGGGAGGGGACCAGCGGAGTGATATTCGTAGATAAATCAACATGAAGTAGTTCCGAAGAAAAGTTGATGATTATACGTATTTTGAAAAACTTTCATAATTCAGCACCTTTCAAATCAAGTTATGCCGTAAGATAGAAAGGAAAATTAATAAAAAAAGAAAAAAAAGAATGGCAACAAACTTTGATTTAAAAGACCGCATCACCTATGTTAATTTCTGAATCAATTTAAAAGAATGTGCTCAATGAATTTATTTCACCACATGAATATCTGTTGAATGTAACTGTGTAGCGTACAACTTTACACATAACATAGATCTCTCATCAATATAAGAAAGCAAAATAATAACAATCGACTAAGAAGCAACAGGCGATGTGCTGTAATTCATCTAGGATTTTGCGTTGCCTAGGTGACGACTCGGCCAATCTGCGGACCCTGCAAGACAAGTACTGGGACTGGCAGATGAGGACAAACCCAGAAACGTCAACGTATTACGGCGTCCATAAGTACAATGACCAAGTGAACTCATTCAACTCAAGTAACTTTGAAATACACAGAGTATGTATGGCCAGAGTAGAGAACATAATATGATTAAATAATAATAATAATATATGATTAAATAATAATGATAATAATATATGATTAAAAATAATAATAATAATAATAAAAAATCATTATTTCTATTACAGGTTAAATCATTATTACTATTAAGTCTTTACTTATGTTTGCTTTTATTAAACCCCGTAAAACCATTATATTTCGCAAAAATTAAATTTCATTGATTATGTTCTAAGAAATTTCGTGGGTACTTTTATTCGTGGATTTATTTCATAGAAAATGCTAGGTATACGAATTGAATGAGTTTCATTCGTTGGGAGTAATATTAGAGCTTAAAACTAGTCACGAAATCAACGAAAATTAAATTATTTTGAAATTTCATATTTAAGGCGGAGGTTTCGAAATTCCTTGAAGAACTGAACAACATCAGTCGAGCGAGCCTCAGTAAGGAGAATAAAGTGAACTACGACATCTTGAATGATTCTCTGTCTACCTACCTGGAGGGCAGCAAGTGGGCGGAGTAAGTAATTACATACATTGTCTCAGTTTAGAATGTTGGAAGATCTGTATAAACAGGGAACCAGTCCCAAATAGTATTGAATGTATATTACATATTTATTCATTCATTTATTTATCTATATCTAATAATGATAATATCATCATCATCATCATCATCATCTTATTTCTATAATTATCATTATCATTAATAAATGCAAGTTCTACTTTTTTGAATAATACTTTACATTATTTTTAATTTCATTGTTGCAAAATTCCTTTTAATTACAATTTTTATAATATTTCAAACAATAGGATTTTATCGTTACCGTTTCAATATTTGATACTTCTTTTTCATCACCATATTCTCCTGACAGTACTTTATTAATTTTCTTCTTCATTGAACAGTTCTCTTTACATGTGGTCCATGTTCTTGTCACAGCTTTATAACAATACTCAAGGATAAGTAACTCACCATAAAACTTTATGCGATGCTCCAGTTGAGAAAAAAAGGGCTACGCGAAAAACTGTATATGTTTACCATCGTCTCTCCATATATCATATTGTTCCACTAAAGAGGTAGACAATTTGTCCTTATCGAATATCGTGACGAAGGCAAGAGGTAGGCAAACCTCGCCACCATTGTTTAAGCAACGATACAGATAAAATAGAGTTATATAGGCATTTCATTATTTATTGATTCCAATAAATGTCAGTCATAAATGGACGTGGGGAGGGGGAATGTTTAACAAGGGCTTCACGGACTTGTAAATTTTAAGTGTCAGACTTATCGGAAGTCTTCATGCTTCTCTATATATCACATAATAACACATCATCATCATCATCATCGTCATCAACATCATCTTCAAAATTTTGAAATATTTAAAATTAAAAATAAATGTGCACTTTCTTTCAGACCTGAGTAAAAAAATGTCAACTTGCTTTTCTGTATTTAAGATAATACCGACACATTATCATCATCATTACTATCATCATTATCTGTACTATCATCATTATCTGTACTATCATTATTATCTGTACTATTATCATTATCTGTACTATCATTATTATCTGTCCTATCATTATTATCTGTACTATCATTATTATCTGTACTATTATCATTATCTGTACTATCATTATTATCTGTCCTATCATCATTATCTGTCCTATCATCATTATCTGTACTATCATCATTATCTGTACTATCATCATTATCTGTACTACCATCATTATCTGTACTACCATCATTATCTGTACTATCATCATTATCTGTCCTATCATCATTATCTGTCCTATCATCATTATCTGTACTGTCATCGTTATCTGTACTATCATTATTATCTGTACTATCATCATTATCTGTCCTATCATCATTATCTGTACTATCATAA
>CM037780.1:25220032-25256273 GCA_021229015.1 Solen grandis | reverse complement strand
TTGAACCCCATCAGAGGCAAGGAGTTTTCATGGCCTTTTGTGGTGCTAAGTACAGGTGTAAACCAGGAACTGTGGAAAGAGACATACCGTATATAGAAGTGTAAAAACCTGTTTTCTAATCATCATAATACACAAATGGCATGATATCATACCATACCATGCCAGTTTGCTATGAAAAGATGGCTGTCAGCCCTGAAATCAAGCATCAGTGCCAACATTTTATGGATTTTTTTTTTTTTACCCAGGGTTAACTCCTCAACTTTTTATCATTATTAGCTTGACTATTCAAAGAATATGAGAGCTATTGTAGTCACCCTTGTGTCAGCATTGGCGTTGCAGCTTTTGGTTAAATTTTTGCATGCAAGTTACTATCAACCTTATATCTCAATAACCATTTATGGTATTGACTTGAAATTGTATGAATATGTACAGGGGCATCAGAAAACCAAGGTAGATAAATCTTGACTGAATTTATTATAAATGATGGCCTCTTTTTATCTTAGAAACTTTGGTTAAAGTTTAGCATGCAAGGAATTTCATGCTTATATTTCAGTAAACAGGCATGGGTTTTATTTGGAACTTCTTTAATATTTTCAATGGTATCATACTATAGTGGCAGATAGTTTTTGACTGAATATAATACTGATTAGGGCCACTTTTTGACTTTTTGTTTAAATTTTTGCATGCAAGCTTTTATCCAGCTTATATCTCAGAAACTGTTTATGGTATTGACTATAAACTTTAGGAGTGTGTTAAGGGGCATCAGAAAACCAAGGAGGTTAACACTTGGACGGAATTTTATACAAAAAATGGCCCTTTTCTAACTTGGATACATGGGTAAAGTTTTGCATGCACATTGTCTCAATAACTAGGCATGGGATTGATTTTAGACTTCATAAACCTATTTAGTGGTATTAGACTATCAAGGTATATCATTTTTAACTTTTATTATATACAGGGTATATGAAGGGCAAGAATTGAAATAGATTTCATTTGATTTACAAACAAGTATTTTGAATAGTCGAGTGTGCTGTCCTCTGACACCTCTTGTTTCAAGATTTTGTGTATAGAAAAAACATATTTCTTAAGAAAAATAAAAAGGAAGAGAAATACAAATATAAAAGGCAGAGGATTCAGTTTCTTAGTGTCTTTCTACTCTGTCTTCCTTAACCCTTTCCCTCATATATACTCATTTTGACGCCCTCTATAGGTATCACATAAAGCCTGATCTGCAGAAAACCACAGTTAAACCTTACCAAATTTAATTACAGAATCCTCATTTCCAGACCACTGAGGAGCAGCGAACAGCATAAAACCTGATCAGCCTGCGAGTTACTCGCAGACTGATCTGGTTTTATGCTGTTCGCATAGGTCTTTTCATGGTTTCCTCTATGGGGGAAAGGGTTAAGACATCGGGTTATCAATGTAGAATGCCCTCTACAGAGGGTAGTTAACCCAAATATTTTTCACAAAGCTCCACTGCACATTCGACATAGACCCCCATATATTTGAGTGGCATATTTTATTATGGAAATTGCAGCAAATATACCTCAAGTTTCAGAAATCAGCAGAACTTCTGGAATGTAGTATACAGTACTAGTAAATGGACCAGCTAATATGTTTGTCTCATAACCCAGCTTATCTTCGAGTTAATCAGTCATGTCGTATTTTTTATCTTACATATGTGTAATATTAACCCTTTTCCTCATAGAGGAAACCATGAAAAGACCTATGCGAACAACATAAAACCAGATCAGCCTGCTAGTAACGCGCAGGCTGATCAGGTTTTATGCTGTTCGCTGCTCGTCAGTGGTCTGGAAATGAGGATTTTGTAATTAAATTTGGTAAGGTTTGACTGTGGTTTTCTGCAGATCAGGCTTTATGCGGTACCTACTGAGTGCATCAAAATGAGTCTATATGAGGGAAAGGGTTAACAAGAAGTACCAAACGCCACAAGTCAAATGTTCTCTTACAGACATTAATTTTGTAAAAACAAACATGGCTGACCCATTTCCTTTCAACAATTGGGCTGGATTCTACTTGTGTTTTTATTGAAAGAATATTACAGTAGAACTTCCATGTGTCAAATTTTGATGAGCTGAAATTTCTCGCTGTGTCAAAGTCCTGCAGACATTTTTCCCTATATATTCGTAAGAGAAACCTATTTATGAGTCGAACTTCTATGTGTTGAATTTTTCAATGTGTTGAAGTTTTTCTGCAGTCTGTACATAAAAATTCAAGTACATTTTACCATTAAAAGTCGAAGCCTTTTGGCTGTTTTTAAAACTTAGACTGCGGGATATTTTTCACACCTTTACAGCTCAAGGCTGCGATGATTTTTATGATATTACCTGTATGACAGGTGCTAATTACAGGAAAGCTGCATCTTTTAATGGTCTGCTTAGGCTTTTCATTTGTGTGAAAACAAAGGTGCCATATTGTTTGAATTTGAACTCCTGTGAAATTGTTTGAAATAATTTCTGTCATAGATACTTTAGCTGATAATGACGCGCTGGTTAGCGAAGGTCACCCAGTATCCAACCTTGGCATCTGGATAATCAAACACTTAACTTATTAAGGGTCGGTAGGCAGCTAAATTTTTTATTTTTAACATTTTTACCTTTTTTTCAGGGAAATTGACAAAAAACAGCGTTTTGCTACAATAATAGCTGAATGCTACAAAAAAAAAGTTTAAGTTTAGGGTCGGTTGGGTTAGTGGAAACAAGACTTCTTTTATTTCACCGTAAGCCAGTACCGTTTTGTTCACATATTTTGATTATAAATTAATTTTTCATGAAAAAATATCTTCATGTTTTGTATCGAACACACCTGAAAGTAATGGACTATCCACTTCATATAAAGTAATACATATATAATGTTAACGATCGAAAGTTGATGCAAAGAAGACATATCTAGAACTCAAAGAATTGACAGTTTGACCGTTGATATAGCCCCATAATTAATTCGAAGTCACGATGTCTCAAACTTTTTAGACCAGCCCCTTCAATTTCGATTTATTGAAGTTCTACTGCATGATATTTACATGCAAATAAAAATGTCAATTTAGTAGAACTAATTTTTACTTGATTTAAATATATTTACAAAGGTGTAAATTGGTCATGGGCTTTTCCTGCAGATTCAAGAACAGAGACAGTTGACAGGCAATCGTGCATTTTGGGTTCATGTGATAAAAGGAATCTTAACTAATATTTATTTGATATTAAAAAAAATTGAAACTCATGATATGCCAGAGGCTCGAAAAATAGAAATCATAAAACTTGTTTCATATCTTTTCATATTAAATTAATACTTGTGTAATACTTGTGTAATACTTCACTGCTTTGATATTTCACAGCTGGCGGAGCCAATCACACAATTGGAAGGTTCATAGTAAACTCTGAGAGAACAAAACTGATTCTGCCAAATGTCCAACTGGACGACAAGATGTGTTTCCAGTGTTTGGTCACTAATGATTTCGGCACCACTATCGGGGACGGATGTCTGACAGTCATCGATAAAATAGAGATTGTCGTACAGCCGAACAACACGTATAATGTTAAACCGGGCATGAACCTGAGCATTCCGATCGAGGCGCGCACAGATCCTTTGTACCAGAACCAGATGAAGTACCGATGGGTTTGGTTCAGAAAATTGCCCGACCCTGCCACAGGGAAAGCCGTTGAAAGTATGTGCTAGTTTTGCCTTTTTCTGTATCACATGATGCTATAAAATTGATGTTTGTGTCTACCTGTAGTTTAAAATTACCTGGATAGAAGTGTTGCATGCCTTGAAATATAGTAAATAATGTGCAGTAGCATGCATTAAAGGTGTTTCTTAGTGATTTAGTAAATACAAGGCAAATTATTTCTTATTGTGATAATAAACACCAAACAATGTCCGATTACTTCAAAATCAAGGGCTTGGTACAAAACTCTGGTATCTACATATAAATATAGAGGAAGTTACAATAGTTTTGCACCAAGTCCTGGAAAAGATCTCTGAAAATCTCACCCAGGGACAAACCCTGAAAATAATGCTAATTTACTACAAGTTTAGATAAAATCAATTTGTTTTGTCTGGCTTTATGATTGCATATTTCTTCAGGGGAAGAGACACTACCATTAAGTCCCCATGGGGACATGTCTCTGTTTGTCACTAAGATTTGATGTACACTGGTTCTTAGGGCTGAAATGAGTACTCTGGTACCCACAGGTTGGATAGAAAATTGCCGGTACCTGGGAACAAAATTATTACCTGTTACCCGAATAGCCAATGTGTAATGATATCCTTTAACAGAATTCTACATTCTATCAAGGAATTATCTTCACGTGTTTCCAGATAGATATATATTGGGTGTAAAAAGTGTGTATTGTATTGAAATACATTATAATCAATAACTTCAATGATTAGTAAGTACAGGTGGTAAAGTGTTTATTTGCAATGACTACATTTGTATAGGTACCTACTGGTAATAGCATAACAATTACCTGGGTGAAGAAATGAACTCATTTCAGCACATCTATTTTATATTGTTTATAGGGGAAGAACAATTACCGCCAAAGTCACATGAGAAATATTTCCACTTGTCGTTGGAAAATAACAATCTGACAATCCAGTTTCCCGCAGTCGAAGGAGAGAATAAAGACATTTACAATGTGTATAACTCCATGATAGATCGGCAGTACGCAGTTATAATCTCCCATTCCTACGATGAAGTAAAGTATCCATTTTACATCGAGGGAGAAGATGCTGTCCCTCCAAGTAAGTTGACAACACATTCCTTCCTAGTAAACACTCCTCGTCAAATGAACATGCCCTCCACTCTAACCTGGTTTAACCATTTCCCTCATAAAGACTCATTTTGACGCCCTCAATAGGTATCAAATAAAGCCTGATCTGCAGAAAACCACAGTTAAACCATACCAAATTTAATTACAAAATCCTCATTTCCAGACCACTGAGGAGCAGCGAACAGCATAAAACCTGATCAGCCTGCGAGTTACTCGCAGGCTGATCTGGTTTTATGCTGTTCACATAGGTCTTTTCATGATTTCCTCTATGAGGGAAAGGGTTAACATGATAAACGCCTACATCAGTTATCATGAATTTATTAAAATCACAGCATTTTTTTTTTCTCTTCATAAAAAAAGGGACCCATCTCAAACTCCACCAAATGTATTTAGGGCTAAGTAATACTTAAATTATTTGAGGCTTTTTTCATTATACCTGTTTCCCTAATAAATATATTAACATGTTTTTATTTCACAACAAATATTTCTGACTAATAAGGTAAATAACTTAAGGTAATCCATCCATCTTTATATTGTGATCGTGGTCCATCAAGTGATTGTGGAAATTCTATAGTAAATGCAAGCCTTCTTAGACTTTGAGCAAAAGAGCCTATTACTGGAAGTCAATGGATGCTTGCATCTAACTGAATCTTTTGAAGCATTTGAAGGACCATGATTATAATTTAATGATGAATGGATTACCTTAAATATTTCATAAAGCATAACATATCTTAAGATAAAGTTGGTAAAATTTGAGCCTGTTCTCATTAAGGATCTTTAACTAATTTTATGAACAAAATGTCCAATTTATGCAGAAATTTTTTTCTTTCCCTCTTTATTTTTTGTACACTGTGTAGCAAAATAAGTCAATGATATTAGCTATTAACAACAAATGTAATCATAATTTTGATCTTTTTTTGGTATCTCTGTATGTCTCACTCTGTCCATCTGTCTCTCCATCTGTGTCTCTATTTGTCTGTCTATCTTTCTGTCTCTCACTTTGTGACATCAATATGATTTAGAGAACATTTGTTTTTGTTAAGAATTTATTATCTTTTACAAAGTGTCATATAAAACAAACAACGTTTTCATGAGTGGCCAGGGCTGATGTGAGGTATATATCATAAGTCATTGATATGTTTCATTTTTTCAGCGGGAGCGCCAGTTGTGGAAAAGGCCAGTATCAACTTATGGTTTATCTGGGTGATCCTCGGTGTCGCCGTCTTGGCTGTCGTCATTATCCTGGTTGTGTGTTACTTGTACAAGAACAGGGGTGGCACCTACATGTGTAAGTACATGGACAGTCTTTACCTGGTCTGTTTGAGAATAAAGTTATTTTGTTTTAATCCGTTTCTTCATGTAGAGTTTTTGGAATTGGCAAACAGACGAGACGCAGATCACACAGCTGCCTCCAGGAATTGTCTGATCAGGGTCTCCTCTGTTTGCTCATACTCCATTGTAGCTCAGATTCTTCACAGTTGTGCACGGCAAAGAAGTATCCATTGTTCCTCAAATCATTTTAAGTTGAGTAAAGTAATACTCATCAAGTCATGAATTTGTACATGAATATTTATGAGGTAATGGATTAAGTCTGAACAATTTACAAACAAGAGATTTGTAGATAAATGTTTGACCATATATTAGGTATCACATTGTGATAGAGTTATTCTTATTTTGTTGTGATTCATTTCTAGTGGGTAAGAAAGAGAAACAGGCAGGCCATAATCCAGAGGCAGAGTTGATGAATGATGGATTCCATGATGCAGGAAGACAGTAAGTTGCTTCATTTTTTGAAAAATACAAAATGTTTTTTTTTTCCTGTGAATTTGACCTTTGGTTACCAAGAAGTTTCTTAGACAAGGGTTCTAAACCTATTAAAGCTAGCAATTTTCTGGTAAATACAGGTTGATCTAGCTTTATATTAATGGGACATTAAACCCAACAAAAAACATCGAGATTTATACATGTTGTAAGGTTCATTTTGGTGATAACAATTGTGTGATTATAATAATAAAATTTGTAATTTATTTATATATATCTATGATGAAAAGGTCATCACATCAGAGATACATGTAGTATATACTACAGATCTGAGGGTTACATGTAGTATATACTACAGATCTGAGGGTTTGAAGGTAGGGGGTGGGAGGGGGTATTTCTAGGCTTATCCAGGCACAAAGTACTTGTCCAACTCTGGACATCACAAGTTGTAAATGCTAAATTAAAAAAAAAATTAAAAAAAATTAACTGTTTTCCTTTTTTTTTTCCAAACTGAACCTTCCAGGATATCCATGGTTGACAGAGATATAGCTTTGTTGTAATCATATTTTATTTCTTGTCAAATCATTGCAAAGTTGTTGTTTTTTTCTAAAATGCTAAATAAAAGATTCACTTTTTATAACATAAAACGCATTTGTTCAGTGTAGTTCTATGTGGGTTTTGGCGAACATTAAGTTTCAAGTATGCATCTGCAGCTAGAAAATTGTGCCTTAAGGATGCAGAAACTTGCACCGAGGGAATTCTTTTATATTTAAACATAAATTTTTATCATTTGTATCACCTTTAGGTTCGCAGATCAAGAAGAGACCGATGAAACAGCAGTACCATAAAGAAACAATTGTCCTGACCAGGGCTAGTAAAGTCATCTGCTCAAACCTTGTTTTGTATGTTGAACAATAGAAGACTTATTATGTGAAAGCTCCAGCATGTGGCTTACAACCTACGCCACCATCTCAAATATCGCCATATGCATGAATCTGATTCTTCTAAGTGTTGGAAAAATATATTCATGAATGAAAAAAGAATGTTTTTTGACATATCCTTCTGGAATCTTTCCATGCCTGGTGACAACCCCTATGTCTCTTTGGTACACTTAATTGAATGTTTTGAAAGGGGAAGGAATATAGACAGATTTATATCTACAAAAAACATGGAATTTTTTTTCTCTCTCTCTCGTAAAAGTTACTTGCATTTTATTTTTTCGCTTAAAAGTGACTTGGAGTTCAGATAATTTACACAAAATTTAAATGAAACTATACGGAAAATAAAGGTAAAAAAGAGACAGTTTAATAGACATTTTTGGAAAAATATGTTTTACCTCTCCTTTTTTAAGTAGACATTTAGCCTTCAAATGATGCCAAATTCTGTTAAGTCACCAGGCATAAATTTGTAACTGGATATACTTGATTTATTTGTAGATTTAATACCATAGCATATATATGTAGTTTGAATACTTATTTCTATATATTAACCATACAGGTATAGATGGTATGAAAATTATTTTAATGGGAAATTGAACGAAAAAATCATTTTCAAGACCTAACTTTGATAACAATTCTATTTAATTATATTAATTTTTTATGCAAAGTATTGATGTTATTTTGCTTTTTAACTTTTAACATTTTATTAATTTTATATTTCCTATTGATAAACAATACTTAGAATGTATGTATGTGCCATGCTATTGTGAATGTAAGAGGTTGATGAGGCAATGCATTTTAATGTAGCCAGTTATTATCTATACTACATTAAGATTTTATCGAACTTTTAATATATATGTCCCTTAGATAGCTGACGTTTTATAAGAATAACTGATTTTTTTTTTTCTTTTTTAAAATTACAATTTAGATTTTTCAAATTTGAAAAATTTATTGATCTGTTATGGTAATGCTAAAAAAATGATAGGTTTCTTCTCTAACAATGGTAACCTGCATATAAATACTTTACAATTGATTAATTTGACTGAAATCTACAGGCAGCATTTGATAAGTTTTAACCTATAAGTATATGAATGTGGTTATGACCTTTGAACATCCTGGGGCCATGACCTTTCATCATATATATATCAGGGCCATGACCTTGGTCTGGTATACAAAAAATGACATCAGAATTTGCTGTTTTGGGGTCATGACCTCTTGTTGTATATACAGGGCCATGACCTTGGTCTCAGTATACAAAATAATGCCATCAGAATTTGCTGTTTTGGGGTCATGACCTCTTGTCGTATATATTAGGGCTGTGGCCTTGGTCTCAGTATACAAGGTAATGGCCTTTGAACATGCTGGCTATGGGTCATGACCTTTGGTCATGTTGTACATCAGGGACATGGCCTTTGAGCTCAGTTTACAAAGTATTGACCTCTGATTATGTTACATTTCAAAACTTGAACATTCCAAGTAGGTTTAGTATCATTATATATTCTTCCTATGATACTCACAGTGATGAGCCTGATGCATGCCTGTGCCATCTTATGGGCGATTAATTGTACATGGAAAATTGATCACTAAACATTTACATCACACACATCATCCAGCATTTTGTTGATGAGCTTACTATCTTATATAATGGACGCAAATGAGATCCGCTTATAAGAAAAAAACTCTTTACCTCATACCTATTCATATACACATTCAAGTCAAGTGTATTTGCTAATTCATAAATGGTTCAATAAACAATGGATTTTCCTATGTATTCAGTCATGTCTAAACAGGTATATATATAAAGAGTATAAAGATAAAACATTATAAAGCTTTTCCTCTTTAAGTGATTTGATGGTAGATTTGGTTTCATTGTCCATTGAAAGCAAGAACGACTCATCAGCTGATAAGCCCTCCTGGCTTTCAGTGGATGATATAAGTTGTGGACAGGATTTCCCCGTGTTTTTTTTTGTTTTTTTCAAATGGGGTCAATTGACTGCTTGATAAATAGACAAAAGAGACAGATTTTGAAATTTTTGGGGTTTTTTTGTGAAGTTCAGTTTCTAATTATTGATATTATTGAATTTATAGTTGAGCTGATCATAAAAATGCTTGTTGTATCTAATTTGGATGATTTATTCTTGTGATGTGTATGTTATCTTCCATTTGTATTATGCAAAAAAAAAAAAGATAAGAAAAAAGTGCTTTTATAGAACCTCAAGTGGCCTTCTGAGTTTCTGTTTTATGTCATTTTGATCACATGTTTATAAAGCTTGTGTTTAAGCTTAATTGTTTATACTAATGTTTTCCTATTGCACTGTGTTGTTAGCCATTTCTTCCACAAACTGTTTAGCCTTTCTTTTAAATTTTATATTTTTAAAGGGTCATTGTAGAAACATAAGTGTGTATATAAGATAGATATAGGATAAGTTTTCAGTTTGATTCACTTACAAAATATAAAATATGACACATCTTCGTATTCATTGAGATATCATATTTTTCTTTGGTATAAGATTTCACAGACATGGCTTTAATCACAGATTTGTGTTTTGGACTTCAACATTCAGCAAAATTAACAGAAAATCAATTCGCCACAAAATCAATGTTTTGAAAGTATTTGACTGAACGTAGTTATCTTGCAGAAGTTGTTTATTTCACATATGTTTGATCATTTTCATCATTCATAAGACTTAATGTGCAATTGGGTATTAACTTTAACAGAAGCCTGGCTAACCTTGATGTGGTTTGAATAATTGGTTTGTTATAAGAGAGGTCTAATTGTGAGAAATTTGAAGCACACTGCTGATTGTCAAACAGTTTCTTTCATTGTTTTCTTAAAATTCAGGAGTGTAGATAGCTATAAATATGCTAGGCAGGATAAGGCATACCATACAACTCTGTTTCAATGTCTCCGTCCCCCCCCCCCCCATTTAAGGCCTCCCGTCCCCATCAGCTGCCATTTCGGGTAATTTTATGTTTACATTAATGTATCCAATAAAGAAAAATATATATAACCTTTAAATCTTGAATAAAACCATATCCAAAACACAATATGCATGTATAATTAAGATTTGTTGAAAAATTAACTTATGAGCGTGTGTTTAAAGGGGTGGCGGAGTTTTCAAACAGAGGTTTGTTTCCAACGTTACTGTCGTAGGAACAATGGAAAGCCATGGTGGTAACACAATACACACATGCATTAAATTAATTTCAGAATCAAAATAGTTCAGTAAATATTTGTATACATACCAGGAGATTTGATAATTTGATAGAAAACAAATCTCCTGTAGATTAATAATTATGTTTATCATGAAAAGTCAGATAGCTAAGCTTCTGATATATACCATTCTTCAAGCACATATTTGGGACACCATGTTATCTTGCTTAAACAGAACTACATTAGTTTATAGATCAACCCTTGTTTACTTTAGGCTCTGTGTTCACAAAACGTCTGTAATTAAGTTCTCTCCTTAACTTGGAGAGAAAACGGTATGAATTTTCCAGTTTTTTTTACTGGAAATTTTGATCGATTTTTTTTTTTCATTAATGGTTATTGTGTAATATTATCACAATTCTATAAATGTCTGATTGTCTGCCCCTTGCTGTTTAATAGTTCATTCTTCTATGCATTTTACACTCATAATAAGTTGTCATTTAAAAGTATGTAGATCATTATCATACCTTTGATACTTATTTATACCATCAAATGTATTGAAATATTAAAATGTATTACCAATAGGATTTCATGATTATGGTCTTCGGATAAATCTATAATTATAATTTCATAATCTATATTTACCAAGGGGATTTCGTTTTATAACAATGTACATCTGTTGAAAGTAATTATTCCTATAGAATAAATCACAGTTTGTTAGAATAGTTTAAATTTATCACAGAAATAAAGCTTTTATATATAAGGTAAACTACAGCCTATAAGGTATGGAGAATTTGTTCATAATCATTAACTTTGTACATATTGTTTCTTTTCGTATCTTGTCATTCATTTTAATCTATATCAGATATAGTCTGTTATAATCCTATATAGACGTCATTCTTGCACACTATTCATTGTATGACATGTCCTAGCTGGTGTTTCCATAGCAACGGTTGCCAGGTTAATGTTAGGCCCTCAGTGTATATATGAATTTTATTTATTTTATAAAATTTGTACACTTGCGAAAGGTGATTTAACCTGGTTCGGTTTTTGACCAGAGTTTAAATTTTTTATTTTTTAATAAAAAATAGATGAGGCATTTTTTATTGGCTAGGACAGTTCTTATAAAGGTAAAAAGTGGACATTTTCAGAATCATAGATAATCAATAAATAAAAAAGATACAAGAGTATATTTTAGGAAGTTATATTAACTCTCTATGTAGTTTTTGTTTTAGTATAGTCTTGCATTATAAAGTCTGGTTTGGTTTTTAATACCCCTCAATGATTTTGAGGGACTATACAGATATGTCATCCATTCACCGTCCTCTTGATCATGTAAGTGAAACTCTTCCCTACAGTTGGATGGATACAAACTTCCAAGGGGAGGTAATTGTTGTTAACATCTTAGTCTTGATATGTTATCTCCCTTTGATGTCGGTGATAGCTATGGTTGTTGTTTCTGATAAATGAATGCATACAGAATGTAAAATAATGTTCAATGATTTTGAATGTTTTCACCTACAGTGTCTTTGAACAGGTGTTTGTATAGTTTTACTTACCTGTGAGTGGTACCTTTCTTTTCTTGTCCTTTTATGGTTTGAATTTTATATTTGTATATAATTATGTATGAATATCACAAAATGTTCCATGGTCTGCTGACTGTATATTTTTAACATGCAAATCAACTTACAATCATTGTTCCTTTCTTTTTATATATTTGTTATATATATATATATCTACTTTTATTTTTGCTAATTATAGACGATATGGGATTCTGACTTTGTCCAAGGAAAGTTGTATAAGTGAATTAAATAAAGATTGCTTCATATAAATTATAGTTCTTGTGTTTGCAATTTCAAATATATTTAAATGACCAAGAATCAAGACCTCCGATAATGTAATTCAGGGACTCTACACTGGCGAATTCAGAGGAGGGGGTGTTCCCCCAGATCCCCAGTCCATCTAAAACTATTCACTTCTCACGGCTCGGGCGAAGCATTGTTACTGCCTTCTTTTTTTTTTTAATCTATATATCGCCCTCCCTAATCCGAACTCATGGATCCAGCACTGCTCTACATATATGAGTCCATGCGTAACTTAACATTTTATTTCTGTTAACATTATTTTATATTTAGAATTATGAAAAAAAGGTCCCGGAGCTCTGAATGGAGAGTCCACACTCACTGTAACCGGGATCTCCGACTGAGACCTACCAGAAATGTTACAGCAACCGGAATCTGAAGGTCGTGAGTTCAGTTGCCGGCCGTGACATACCAAGTGGTAAAAATGGATCTGGTATACCTCCCTTGCTTTGTGTGTCGCATATAAAGAAGTTCCAGGACTGGTTGGCCCGGTTTCAGGATAATGTGACTGGACGTGGTATCATGCCACGTGTGTACAGTGTAATATCGCTACATATATCTCTATACAAAGTCCCCATAAGACAGAACTACTGTCGGTAGGACGTCATTCTGCCATGTAAAGGTGACGTCACGCTGTAACGGTTTATTTTGCGGACACAACGGGTAGCAACGAACAAGCCAAAATGTGTTACAAATTAATCATATGAGAAAGGGTAATACATGTATATATTAACTATTTTGTTAAACAACAATGGTGAAAAAAGCAAATAACATACTAATTTATTACTATTCGTGAATACACAATATATATCATTTTATAAGCAATATCATCACTTCATGTAGAAATAGTATTTACTCGACCCCGACGGAATCGCCGAGTGGAGGCGGAAACTGTGTCCTATTCCGTCTTGATCTGTTTTATCACGCCATTTAACAATCGTATTGACTCGAAAGTAATCGGCTCAACCCGAGTGACAGTTGATGCTGTCCTGTCCCAAAATGTCATATGGCAATGTATAACCGTATGTGCATTAAATACAGTTGTTGAGCGCAAATTACTGTCGTTCAGAACAACGGTTTAGAAAGAAAGATCTCGTTTCTTAATCAACGTTTTAAATAATGAGTTAGAATATAAAACTTATTTTGAATACATGTAAAGCTATATTAAAAAACAGAAATTAGCGTAGAAAAAATAACTGAAATTACGCACATACAGGACCTTTATATTAGATTTATAGAATATCTTTTGACACATATAAGTGAATGTGGACCTACCTATGGATTACAACAAATATAAAATTCGTTGTTTAAATTCCACCTTTTGAACCAGTCACTTCCCTCAGGCTTTGATACGGTCTTAACATAAAAAAAAAAATAAAGAATTTTTTTTTTTCTTGATGGCAGTCTCAACAAAACTGTCTAGATTTGATAATTTTATATTATCTAAAGCTGTCTTAACCCTATCTATCTCCCAATGGACATTGGTAACAGGTGCATTACATTTGTCATATAAATTTACATGTAGGTTGATAGGAAAGCTGCTAAAATCGGTATGAACAGTATCCCTGCACTGGCTTGTCTTGAATCTACTCCATTTCCATCGTCATCGTCGCGATCACATAACTCTTTAATGTTACAGTTATTAATAAGACTGGTGTAATATTGCTTCACTGTGTCGTAGCCGCACTGAACCTTACCACAAGCCGGAATGACAACTTCTTCCTCATTTAAGAAAAGTTTCGCAACGTAGGTCCGATTCGGATTGTCATTAGGATCACATTTGTATAAAGCAAACCCGACATTTGAAGAATATGGAAGCACGTGACTTGTTTTGAACTTCCGGTTTGTCATGGAGGCCATATTGGTTGCCAGCAGTGGCTGTTCGTCCCGAACAAGTCCCAGGGCAGTGATCAGCTGGGAAACAGTTTCCGAATGTCCAAACAGGAAATGTCCAGACACGTAGCTGAAAGAACAGTTTACAATCAAATATATGTTAAGTCTTTTTTCACGAGAAAACAATAAATTTAGAAATTACACACACACAATAAGATCAAACTAACAAACAAAAACATTTGAAAGAAACGTGTAAAATATAAATACCCGAATTCAGGAAGTTTTTCTTATTAGAAATATTCCACATTTAGTGACTGTTCAGTGAAAGCATCAGTGTTTTTTTTCTAACTGCGTGTGCTCATACTGAATTGAAGGGTGATCAAGGCAAACAAACTTATGAAGGGGACTCGGTGTTGAGACGATATCTGCTGTGAAATAAAACTCACACATATAAATTAAACTATTTAACATATGTGAATTTTAGTAGACGATTTCTCTTCGTTCGAAGTTCAGTGACTATGGGTCGAGAGTGTGTGTGGGGGGGGGGGGGGGGGGGGGAGGGGTGTAATTCGCCCGCCAAATAGGCCCTACATTCCATACGGCCGGGACTGACTTAGGGTCCAGGGACTTACTTGGGATCCGTTATTGGGGGATTATAGTCCCATGAATCATTGATGGCTCTGTCCATGACGTCAAACAATTCCTTCACCAGGGGACACGCCAGCTTGGTGTTCATAGGGTGACCGTAGGAGGACTCGTAGTATTTCTGGAATGAAAATACTTATCATACAGAAACTTCAAGGGATATTTATATGTGTGTGTACATGTGTTAATTCTTTGCTAACTGGTGAAATCCTGTGTTATATCTATGAGATGGAGACAATATCACTCACAGTAAAACTTACTCTCTTACACATCGGCTTACATTACATTCACCTCTGTGGTGGGCTCAGAAAGTAGTTCCAAATATAGGACGTCATCCAGACCGTTGTTCAAATATATTTAATTCAAAAAAGACTAGATAGGCTCCTTAAACTGTGAAATATATAAAAATAGCACCACTGATCCTGATCGAGATGGTCATTAAAAATACAAATTATGAATATTGTAACGTTCGTCCGAGCGTCTTAATTTATTATATATAATTTTCCTCTTGACTACTTGTCTTTTGATTAGCAAATATGTTAAAATATATACAATGAAAGGAAGAAACTGTAATGACAAATTTTCCGTGCGACTACTTGTCTAATGATTTATGTATAATAATGATTCAAAAGTATTAACATGTAGCTTAAATCACAGGAATCAATTATAATAGCGTATTTACAAAACCCACTGACTCAATGAGGCTTGTCCTTAAATGTCCCTAACACAGCCTCAATGAAACTGGCACTTGGAAGCTGGCACCACGATGCTGGCACTACGATGCCTACACTCTTAAGGTTACACCAGGATGCCGGCACCACGATGCTGGCACTACGATGCCGGCACTATAATGCAAAGCCCTAACCTCAATAAGCCACACACATAGCTTCTAAATGCTACCGCGCTTAACAGTGCCTTCAATGTCTAACCTAATACAGTACCACTGCAACCCGAGCAGCACGGAATATAGGACGTAATCTATATCTCAATAAAGCCAGGCTTCCTCGAGATACCTTAGAAATATCCTATCCCTAATTTACTCTAAGTCCCAGTAAACGCTGTAATTGTTTTGGCTAGATGTGGACCGTTCGATAGTCGAGACAAGACTGACTGAAAAACTAAAAATCTCGCCCTTATATAGGCCTCTAACACTACCGCCACCTAGCGGAATCACGACAACCGCCGAGAGACCACGGACTTTGCCGAACAGGTTTAATATCATCGCAATGGGTTTAATTTAACAAAGCAAATAAACTGTATGCTGGGTAATACAGATATAATTAATGAATAATAAATTTCACCCGGTGATTAAAACAATAAATGGAATCGATTTAAGTAGTTATACTAACCGTTGGAGCAACGATGTTGATTCCTGAGACAAATGAAGCAAATGTAAACAAGGGGCGTAACTTTTGCAATTTTTTATATCTTCCAACGAATTTCACTACACTACCCACGCCTCCGTTTTCCATGCGTCCCGCATGCTATACTAACAAATTTTGGCATTCAAATACAACAAGGTAAGTAACAAAGTTCCTAACAACATTTTACTCTTCCTGAGATATGTTGAATCAACAACAACAACGTAAGAAATCAACAAAGTAATAGACATTTAGCAACCGTCATTTTTGAAACTGAAATCTTAAAAGTCAAGCATATTTGAAGCTTACAACTACAGCCCCGTCTGAGTTCAGATTAACCACAACACTCGCAGCATCAATGTTTCCAGCAGGAAGAACGTCCCCAATGCAGAACTCAGCGTCACGCTGCTTTGTGGCGCGGCTGGAGGTGTTGGAACTGAAAAGTTCGCCCTCCTGGTCGTCCTCGACATACACACTCTGCTTTTTCAAAGCACCCTCATTCTGCACCTGGCAGACCAATTTCACCTTCCTACCAGACTTGTCGCCGTCCTGATTTGCAGAGATGTTGGCACTTGTCTCAACTTCAACCATCTTCACCAAAACGCTGTCTGACGCCGTATTTTCAGGGGACTTCATGCTCTCCTGAAGACTGGCTGTGGACTCGGCAGGCTTCCGCTTCCTGGGAGCTGGCACCGGAAGAGGTGATGTCCTCTTACTGATGGTGCGCCCAACCAGCAGATCTTCTTCTGGCTTTCTGACCTCATCCAGAAGTTCGTAGTCAGACTGACTCTCCCAGTCACTGACATCTGCTTCACTCACATCCTCCTTTCTCATCTCACTTCCGTGCTTCCTCTTTACGTGTTGAGCATAGGACTTCTTGGAACTGAAAGTCTTCTTGCAGCTCACGCACCCTACCGCCTTCATTACACACATGTCAACATGGAAACGGAAGTCCTCAGCAGAGGGCAACGTCTCCTGGCAGTTGCTGCATATCAGCTTTGCCTTTCTCTCAGTTGTCTTAGTATTCGGCATCTCTGTTTCACTGAAAAGAGAGAATACATAATCACTCATCCATGCAGGTTTACGTCTTTCTCTCTTAGGCTTAAAATCTACCTCATAATCGGGAAAAAGAGGGTCTGACTCGGGAGTATGCAATGGTACTGGTTCCACGAACTCTTCACCAGCCAGCAGCTGCTGTTTGCATCTGCGAAGCCTGTCGCAGTGAATTACCTGAATATTCCCAGAACGACCGCAGTTAACCCTATACAAGACATCTGAGACTTTTTCGCGTACCACGTATGGCCCTCTCCAGTACGATGTTAATTTAGAAGAGCAACCTATTTTCTTTACGGGAAAGTATACATAAACCTTATCTCCTGTCTCAAAAGTCTCGTAAGACAGTCTACTGTCATAGTATCGCTTTTGTCTCTTCATGGCCTCTCCAGTGTTCTGTCGAACAATTTTATGAGCCTTTTCCAATCTTTCCTGGAGCTCCCATACCCACTGGTTAGCAGGCACCTGTCTGATTGATGATGGCATCTCATACATTATGTCCAAAGGGCATGACGTCTCACGACCTAACATACAAAGGTTAGGCGAAAAGCCCGTTGTCTCGTGGTCAGTGGATCTGTAAGCCATCATAACCATTTGGAGATGTTCATCCCAGTCGGTATGGTTATCATTGACAAAAGCACTCAGCATCGCAACCAAAGTCTTATTAAAACGCTCCACCATCCCATCCGACATTGCATGGTAAGCGGTCGTCCTTGTTTTCTCAATTTGTAGTATCTTACACATCTCTGCGAACAGCTGGCTCTCAAACTGACGTCCTTGGTCTGAGTGGATACGTCTTGGAACACCAAATCTGGAAATAACCTGGTCGATCAAGATGGTGGTTATTGTCTTAGTCTCCATGTTGGGCATGGCATGACATTCTGTCCATTTAGTGAAGTAGTCACCAATAACGAGTATGTACCTATTGCCTCTGTCAGTTTGTGGAAAGTCACCGAGAATATCAACTGCAATTCTTTCCATTGGGAAACCACTTCTCACTATTTCCATGGGAGCCCTTTTCGTTTTATTCGGTTCTTTCCGTCTAGTACAAGCATCACAACCACTTATATAGGTTTTGACGTCATTCTGCATCCCAGGCCAATAGTACCCCTGTCGGATACGGCTCAGCGTTTTCTTGGTACCGAGGTGTCCGGATGCTTTGATGTCATGCGAAATCTTTAGCACCTCTCTTCTTTTTGACATTGGTATAACTGCCTGAAAGCTTATTTGGTTGGTGTCCTGCGATTCCCAACGCCTTACAACGATATCATCCTTAAGTTCTAGCTTCTCCCACTGACTGAGTAGTGCTTTCAAGAAATAACTTTCACATCCTGTGGTCTTTCGGTCAGGCTTTTCACCAGATTCCATCCATTTTCTAAGCCTGGATATGTCTCGGTCTCCCTCTTGAGCATCTTTAATATTGAAGACATCGCAGCATTTGTTTTCTGCAACCTGATTCACTTGTTGATGGTTCTCAAATTCTGTGTCCAACATACCACACTGTCTACACGGCTTTCTGCTTAACCCATCGGCATTGCGATGCTTTCGGCCGGGTCGGTGTTCTATCTTCATGTTGTATGAAGACAAGACCTCGAGCCATCTTGCTAGCTGACCCTCGGGGTTTTTAAACTGCATCAACCATCGAAGTGACCCATGATCAGTCCTCACAGTGAAAGGGCTGCCATAAAGATAGTGTCGAAAGTATTTCACGAAGTGTACAAGGGCGTAGAGCTCTTTCCTGGTGACACAGTATCTTCTTTCAGCTTTACTCAAGGTCTTACTTGCGTAGGCTATGACCCTCTCTTGACCATCAATCACCTGGGATAAGACCGCGCCGATACCAAAGTCACTGGCATCTGTGTCCAATATAAAGTCTTTGGTAAAGTCAGGATGTGCAAGGATGGGAGCCTCACATAGCTTCCCCTTGAGATTTGCAAAGGCCTCTTTACATCCATCACTCCACTCAAACTTGACTCCTTTTTCTGTGAGCTTGTGCAGGGGTTTCGCTATTGATGCAAATCCCTGTATGAACCTTCGATAGTAGCTGCACAGTCCAAGGAAGGATCTGACTTCAGTAACATTTTCTGGTTCTGTCCAGTCACGAATTGTTTGGGTCTTCCGGGGATCGGTTTTCACGCCATCAGTTGACACCACATGTCCAAGATAGAAGACTTCCTTACAGAAAAGCTGACACTTCCTTGGCTTCAGCTTTAGATCAGCTTCTTGAAGTCTACTTAGAACTTTGTCCAGATTGGATATCATTTCCTCAAATGTCCGGCCATGAACAATAATATCATCCAGATATATAAGGCACACTTGCCAGTTTAAACCTGCCAAAACAGTTTCCATCAACCTCTCAAAGGTTGCAGGGGCGTTACACAGCCCAAAAGGCATAACCCTGAATTCAAAAAGACCTCGCCTGGAATTGAAAGCTGTCTTTGGCATGTCGGCTTCCTCCACTTCGACCTGCCAGTACCCTGCATTTAGATCTAGGCAGGAGAACCACTGTGCTCCGGCAAGCTGTTCCAAGGAATCATCTATTCGCGGTAGTGGATATGAGTCCTTAATTGTAACATCATTGAGCTTCCGGTAATCAACACAGAAGCGCTTGGTTCCGTCCTTCTTTGTAACAAGCACAATGCCACTACTCCAAGGGCTCGAAGACGGCTGGATGACATTTTTGCTTAGCATATCATCAATCTGCTTTTCTATCTCTGGATTCATATGTACCGGGTGTCTCCGTAATGGTTGTTTAATTGGGTGTGCATTGCCAGTGTCTATTCTGTGCCTCACAATTCCTGTCCTCCCTATATCTGCATCGGACTCTGAAAACACGGAGGCATACTTCAGCAGCAACTTCTTGACATCTGCACTTTGCTGTTGTGTCATGCCAGTCACCGTCCGTTTGTAAAGGTCTTTCAAGTGTTCCGGTATATCATTGATACCAGGCAGTAAAGGTCCTTTCTTGATCTCCGACACAGGACTCATTTTGCCCACATGAGTACCCTTATACAACGTTTGGTCGACGTCTGAAACATTCATAATCCTCAGAGGGATTTTTGGTTTGCCTTTTACCAAAGACCTTGCCAATAGTCCTTTTCCTGAGTGAGCCAAGCGTTCAGATGCCTCTATCATAAACATCTCATGATTTCCTTTCGCTATGCCCGGTACGTCACCTTGAATCACAGTCTCAGACCTTGCAGGAATTATGACATCCTCCGCGACAGTGACTCGGTAACATCCAATTGAGCCTTGACTGTTGAGTTCTACATTCGTATTGTGAATGGTTAACACATTCTTTGAGATGTCAATTTTGCAGTCATGGGACTTCATGAAGTCCAAACCCATCATTAGGTCGTTTTCTACATCAGCAACTACAACATCTGCCTCATAGCTGTTACCATCTATGCATAACGCAACAGAAGCTCTTCCTTTCACATTTAAGGGGGTTCCTGATGCCGAAATCAAAGTTCTGTCATAATTACTGAGTTGACTACTCTGGCATCTGTCTGAGGCATCCCAAATACGTGTGGACAGTATTGTTAAAGTTGCACCGGTGTCCACCAAGCAATCAAGAATCTGATCATTAAATACAACGGGAATGAACAGACCTGTGCCAACGGAGTTTGCAGCTGGAATGGTATCCTTCTTTTCTTTAGTTTTCTGAGGCTTACAAGGGTTTTCATTTGATGCTGGCTTCGTTTGATCCGGCTTTGGACACTTAGCTTGTAAGTGGAATTTTGAGCCACACCTATAGCAGCGCCTTGTATGGTAACTATTCCCAGGCCTACCATCTGCTCTATTGGGCTGACGGGACTTGTCATCTTGCAGACTTTTCAACTGTCTTTCAAGCCTATCAACAGTATCCTGCAAAGCTTTTTGGGGCTGGTACTGCATTTGTAAAGCCAATTATTCCCTGACCCTCATGCTTGGCCTTTTCTGCCCTGTTGAATGCCTCTAACTCAACAGCATGGCGCACAGCATCATTAAGACTGACAGGCCGTGCTTGCTTAACTCTCAACCGCATATCTATGCTAGCCAGGGAATCGATGAACTGTTCCTTTGCCAGTGTCTCCTTAAGGTCACCTGGAGCTGAGGGGTAGGCGAGATTTGTTAAGCGCCTCACGTCTTGCCCCAATTCTGAGAGAGTTTCTGAAGCTCTTTGTCTCCTCTCCCTAAGCTGCACTCTGTATAATTCAGTTTGATTTGGGGGCGCAAAACGCTCCCCCAAAGCTTCAACAAGAGCCTTATAGTCTTTGGCACTGGAAGTCAAATTACCAAAAACACCTTGAGCTTGTCCTCGCAATGCTACCGCCAAGTATTGACCTTTCTCAATGTCATCCCAGCCATTAATCTCAGCACATGTATCAAAGTGGGCCTTATAATCCAGCCAAGAGCTAGTGCCATCATATGTCGCAGCCTTGACCATCGCACCTGATTTTGCTTTGCGATGCCTGTCCGTAGTGATATTTGCCCCCTTGAGACTTGGCATATCTGTTACAAGTCTTCCTGATCCCACTGTTGGATATCGGGGAGTGCTGGTGCTATATATCCGGTCGCCACTGCCGGCTACATCATGAGTCTGTCCTAAATCTGGCTGGGTTTGCCAACCACTTATCTGCTGCTCCATTTCCGATATTTCACACCGAATTCTTAAACGAGCATTTTCATGTTCAAGCCTCTGTATACGATCCATAAGCTCTTTTGGCATGATTCAGAGCGACGGGTCTGACGATGGAGATTTCGTCAATGTATCCCACCGCTGCCACCAGTTGTAACGTTCGTCCGAGCGTCTTAATTTATTATATATAATTTTCCTCTTGACTACTTGTCTTTTGATTAGCAAATATGTTAAAATATATACAATGAAAGGAAGAAACTGTAATGACAAATTTTCCGTGCGACTACTTGTCTAATGATTTATGTATAATAATGATTCAAAAGTATTAACATGTAGCTTAAATCACAGGAATCAATTATAATAGCGTATTTACAAAACCCACTGACTCAATGAGGCTTGTCCTTAAATGTCCCTAACACAGCCTCAATGAAACTGGCACTTGGAAGCTGGCACCACGATGCTGGCACTACGATGCCTACACTCTTAAGGTTACACCAGGATGCCGGCACCACGATGCTGGCACTACGATGCCGGCACTATAATGCAAAGCCCTAACCTCAATAAGCCACACACATAGCTTCTAAATGCTACCGCGCTTAACAGTGCCTTCAATGTCTAACCTAATACAGTACCACTGCAACCCGAGCAGCACGGAATATAGGACGTAATCTATATCTCAATAAAGCCAGGCTTCCTCGAGATACCTTAGAAATATCCTATCCCTAATTTACTCTAAGTCCCAGTAAACGCTGTAATTGTTTTGGCTAGATGTGGACCGTTCGATAGTCGAGACAAGACTGACTGAAAAACTAAAAATCTCGCCCTTATATAGGCCTCTAACACTACCGCCACCTAGCGGAATCACGACAACCGCCGAGAGACCACGGACTTTGCCGAACAGGTTTAATATCATCGCAATGGGTTTAATTTAACAAAGCAAATAAACTGTATGCTGGGTAATACAGATATAATTAATGAATAATAAATTTCACCCGGTGATTAAAACAATAAATGGAATCGATTTAAGTAGTTATACTAACCGTTGGAGCAACGATGTTGATTCCTGAGACAAATGAAGCAAATGTAAACAAGGGGCGTAACTTTTGCAATTTTTTATATCTTCCAACGAATTTCACTACAATATAAAAGGCTGGCTATAAATTACGAGATCCGGCTGAATCTGTAAATATTTACTTTTGCAGACGAGCGTTTGCGGATTGTTCCCATCGGTGAAATAAGGCAGAAAACAGTTCCGATAATAACAATTTATTCAATGTTTCTATCCTTTTGATCCGTAAAATACACTTAAATCCGCGTCAAATGAGTGTTTTCTGTTTTGACAAGATTCTTGTCATAGAGCCCATTGAAGAGATGTTATGTGAGGAACGAACGACAACTCTGCTTGGAGATTGAGTATAACTGATAAAGATCTACTGGAACTGCTTAGGGTATGGCATTCCACTAGTTACCGGGGCCGCCGTGGCCGAGCGGTTACAGTCGTGGACTACAAATCTCTCAGCCCCGCACCGCTATGGGTTCGAATCCCGGTAAGGACTTCGGATTTTTCATGTGAGGAAGCCTTCCAGCTGGCTTGCGGTAAGTCGGTGGTTCTACCCGAGTACCTCTGTGTACTCAGGGTCTACTATGGAACGGCACAGCTGTCTTATGTTCGGTATTGATGTTTAGATGGGTCCATATAGCATTTTGAGGGATCGTGTTATCATCATGTGGGGTTGTTATGTTATCTTGTTGGGTTGTTGTATCATCATGTGAGGTTGTAATGTCATCTTGTTGGGTTGTTATATCATCATGTGGGGTTGTAATATCATCATGTAAGGTTGTAATATTATCATATGGAGTTGTAATGTCATTGTGTGAGGTTATAAAGACATCATGCGTGATTGTTAAGTCATTATATCGGGCTGTAATATCATAATGTGGGGTTGATTTTCCATTTTGGGTGGTGCAGTTGTCCTTCTGTGATGTCCACTTGACTTAATGTGTGGTGCAGTTGTCCTTCTGTGATGTCCACTTGACTTAATGTGTGGTGCAGTTGTCATTCTGTTATGTCCACTTGACTTGCTGTGTGATGCATTTTCCCTCTATGATGTTCACTTGACTTGCTGTGCGGTGCAGTTGTCCTTCTGTGATGTCCACTTGACTTAATGTGCGGTGCAGTTGTCCTTCTGTGATATCCATTTGACTTACTGTGCGGTGCAGTTGTCCTTCTGTTATCTCTACTTGACATTGTGATCGGTTGGTTAGTATTTCATCCTGTTCATTCATCAGGTAATAAAAAGTCTGCTTTGCGGTAATTTGATTTTATGAGGCAAAATACATAAATTTACTTTTCTCCTCAGTGTGTTTAAGGGTACATATTTTATAAACGGCAGACCTAAAACAAGTTAATAATTTTGCTTGAAACTTGTATATTGCCTTTCAGACTTACGTTTTTTCTAATGCAAATGCACTAATGCACGAAACTATATGTTCTACTTATGTAATATTTATGCATCGATATGACGATGCTTAAGAGCGTTAATTATGTGTTTTCTTTTATTAAATTTTATATTATAGGGAGTACGTCAACAGGTTTCACTGTGAAATAAGGAAATAACGGTAAACCAACTCGGTATCGTCAATTCGCAACATTTCGGACTTCATCCGAACAGTACATGTGCCGAATGAACCACACAGGAGAGAACAACATCATAGCATACTACCTGTACATGACAGCATATTAATGAACAGGATGTAATTCTAATCAACCGATCACAATGTCAAGTGGACATAACAGAAGGACAACGGCACCACACAGCAAGTCAAGAGGACATCACGGAAGAAAAACTGCAACACACAGCAAGTCAAGTGCACATTACAGAATGACAACTGCATCACACAGCAAGTCAAGTGGACATAACAGAATGACAACTGCATCACAAAGCAAGTCAGGTGAACATCACAGAAGGAAAACTGCACCACACAGCAACTCAATTGAACACCTCAGAAGGATAACTGCGCCACACAGCAAGTCAGTGACATCACAGAAGGACAACTGCACCACACAGCAATTCAAGTGGATGTAACAGAATGACAACTGTAACACACAGCAAGTCAGTGACATCACAGAAGGACAACTCACAACTACACCACACATTAAGTCAAGTGGACATCACAGAAGGACAACTGCACCATCCAAAATGGCAAATCAACCCCACATGATGATATCACAGCCCCATATAATGACTTAACAATCACACCAAATGATAATATTACAACCTTACATGCAACAAGATGACATTACAGCCTCACATGATGATATAACAACCCAACAAGATGACATAACAACCCCACATGATGATAACACGATCCCTCAAAATGCTATATGGACCCATCTAAACATCAATACCGAACATAAGACAGCTGTGGCGTTCCATAGTCTTCCTCCACCTGTAATTAGCTGGACGTCGCTTTATGATTGAAATACTATCGCAGCGACAGTAAACCCCAATGCAACAATTAAACAACTAGTTACCTCCCTTTGTTTTCTTCACATGACATTCAACAATGTGTTAAAGCAGCAGATGATCATTGACTAAGAATTTGAATTTTTACTATATGTGTGCATCTATCAATTTTCATCTACAGACGCATGGTCACCCAATGTTAATAACCATCCGTGCTTGTAAAAATAAATGGGTTGTTTCCCAATAAAAAGCAATACCGTCGCAGACTTAAATCTATAATTAGATTTTCTATTCTCATTTGTCCTCACTTGGCTGATCACATTCACTTTTCGCGCATGCGCTAACGTCATAGACTGAACTTACGAAATCACTACCCTTTACAGGTGAGGACGCGGAAAATGTCACGTGGTACCGCAATTGCTTCGGGGAAACTGTATTCTATATTAACCGATTTCGCCGAAGTTGCGTTTACGAAAATAGCGTATTCCCGCGGCGAGTAATGTTACCTATACTTCTCGAGTATATTTGTCTGGAAACAAAGACATCACCAACATTAACGAGGGAGAATATATATTTTTTTTATTTCTGACGATCATCTGTGAACGAGCTCCTTTAACTCTTAACAGGACTGAGTACACAAAATGGTTCCATTCTTTCTTCAGCAGTTAGCATAAAATAAAAAGACAATTTGTTTGTTTTGGGTAGGTATAAAATATATTTCATTTCGAAGTGATACAATTTTAACATTTTCACTCGCGCTACACGATCGTGAAAATATTTCAATGGGATCAGCAATCGATGAGTTATGTTCCATAGCCACTCAAAAAAATCCTCTATGTACACAGATGAAGCAAATGAAATCACGAGGACAACTGAGTAGGGGGATAGGAAATGCTCGGATAATCGAAAGTTTAGAAAAACCGAGAATATTTACCCTGTGTTTTGTCTGTTTGTCTCCGCACACCGAGTCTTTGAATTTACATCAAATAATAATATCTACTAAATAATTTTCAGCATTTTTTATATTTTCAAGCCTTATATTTCATATTTATCTTAATTCAATGCAGAAATAGTTGCGTAATAATTACGTAAAGGTCTTAATCCATATATTTCACCATTTTCGTGTATTGTGGCCCTTTTTGCCACCATACACATGTTGTTGGCTTTTGGGGACATTTGGAAAAATACATTTTTCTCTTGAATAGGTTATTGAATTTTAATTATTTCTTCATACATGGTTAAATGGACAATGAACTATGTAGCAGTGTCTTTGTTTTTCAGTCAGGACAGCAAACAGTGTTGATTGAGTGCATGCAATATGAAACTGTGACAAGTAATATTTTCTTTGAATGTAAGGCCAAATATGAAAGTCCTTTGTAAACTGTATTCTCTTATATAAAATCATTTTGTATACTGGGTATTACTGAGAAAAAACAAACATGTTTTACTGTAAAAAAATAATAATAATTTATGTTTTCACAATCCCCCGCCCACTTTGGGTTGACAGTGACGACTTAAACACGATGGTCGGACTGCGGATATTATAATTATAAAATACCAGGCTTCTATGGTTCAGTACATAAAGAAATCTACCATTGTAATAAATTGTACAGCACTGTATCATTTATTATAATGGTTGATTTCTTTAAAGTATGTACTTACCCGTCATATCAGATCCAGATCTCCAATACATAATAACAACAACACTAATTGTTTGTTTTTTTGTTGGGTGTAACGTCCCACCGACAGTATTCAGTCATTTGGAGACGATGTCAGATATAGTGCTGCCACACTGCAGTATCACGCCGTAGACATGTGGCATGATACCACACCCAGTCACATTATCCTGACACCGGGACAACCAGTCCTGCAACTACCCTTATATGCTGAGTGCCAAGCACAACATTAATTGGCAAAATAGTACTTGCATGAGAAGTTTAGTCTGATACACTGTGTACACTGTATATACTGCAGTTTCACGGTATTATTTACTATAATGATAGGGGTAGATCAGTGGGATAATTTGTCCGCGTATACTACAAACTAGAAAAATCGCTAAGATAATCCGAATTATTACTGTCTAAGCCAGGCGGTCCGATGTCACGCTTAGTTGATCCCTCGTATTAGTATCATCATTTTAACATACAGTTAATATTCTGTTACTATAGACACAGAAGTAATGAATCAGAGCATGACCGCACCGGGGTTACTGATATGTGTGGGCAGGTACTGATTTAATGATTTGATGTTTAGCATTTTGGTATAGCTCGAAGTTTATATTAACTTCAAACATATATTGAGTGACTCTGAAGCAACTGTATTTGACAGAGCAATGTTAAGAGGATAGATAAGGGCGGGGCCTTCGGTTTGTTAAGAGAGTTCGGTGCTCAAATCTTGCTGCCCACATATGCATCCCCCGCCCTGGATCCCCAACTGCACAAATATAAGGTACAACACATTAAGGAATGCTACAGAGTGTTCCGTGTCTCACCACACCCAGAAACAAATAGACACCCGAACCACCCCAGAGCCTGTCTCTATTCAAATGACTTTCCCCTGCAAAGTATTTGATTGATGTTAACCCACTGTAACGTTTATTGTAAGGATGACGGCAAGTTAAGATTTTGAAACAAACGTGTGTATCCGATATATCATATTTAAATGATGAATATTTGAATCAGTTACTGTACATGTATTGTGTTAAAAAATAAAGAAAATTAGATGATGTAGAATAAATGATTTTTTTTTGCCATAGTTAGGCTATACGTACGTCCCGCTGCCACACCGCAGTATCACGACGTTCTTGGACTATCCTGACTCTGTTTGAGCGGAAATCAAAGGAGATTACCTGTACGATTTACCGATACAAGCGACCAATATGTTACTGGCAGACTCGGCCACCAGGGCCATTTGTGTACATAGCGTATATTCAATAAAGATAGTGTTTTGTAACTTAAACACTGTTAAATGCAACTAGGGTGTAATTTTCGCCAACCTCAACATCTTGGCCATATTCCAGCACGGTCCGCTCCGAGTCTGAAATCAGCTGGCACCACACAGAGTTCTGCTCCGAATAAATGTACGTCTCGAAGGAACACATCTCGTACATGAGGTAAACATCATCTGTAATGATAAACATAAAATACTGTCACCAGTTTTGGATTTCTTGTAGGACACATTAACCAGGCTCTAGGCTTAAGTCCAGATTTAGAAATAGCAATCGTGTTAAGAACTATCCAATTTCGAAATCGATATCTGTATAAATAGGAACGCATGCTAGATATCTAATTAGTAACTGTGGTGGTTGGTACTTGAAATTATAAGTAAAACATTTTTTTTTTTATTTACAATTTAATTTTCCTTTCCTTTTTTTCACCACATTAGGAAAAACACATAATTCAAATGATTAAAATAATTGAATGCGAAGCACAAACACACTTATTTAACACTAGGATAATTAATCTTTTTTCTATTCTTTTTATTTATATTTTCACACTTGGATTCTTAATGGATCATTGATATCACAAACTTTTCACGTATTATTATATATTTATCCTTAGGAATCTTGATGGCGCATTTTAATCCAATTGAATAGCACTTGAATACACAATAAATCCAATTTGAATTAAACACATTTTTCACTTGTACTTTCTATTTTTATATTAAAAAGCTTACTATTTATGTTCAAAATTAATAACATTCAAAAAGGTTTTAGAGCATAATATTTTTTGGCCTTACATAATTGTAATAATAACATCTAAAACAAAATATAATCATTATCAATATGAAAATTAGTCAATAAAATTGACTTTGTAAAAAAGATATTAACATTTTCCCAATTAAGAATTACCTCCCTTTACTGTTAACACTATTAATAAATTACTTCCCTTTAATGAAATATTTAGCTGTTTTTGTTTCTGTTTATATTCGTGATATTCACGACACTCCCCACAGACACAAAAAGTAAGTATTTCCTACTGCGAACAAAGTAATTCATGTTTTAAGGAGTGCAGATAAGAGATTGTCTTCCTGATCCTCATAAAACACTTTTATTTTTCTCCTAGCATTCTGAGCAGCCTGACGTTGCGGTCTAGGCTGTATAGTTCTCTCATCCCTATGATCTTCCTCACACCTAGCTGCTTTGGGGGTCACAACATCCGCAGGACACTCAATTGGATATAGTAGATTTAAAGGGCGTCTGAGTTCCTTTCCTGATGATACCATCACTGTTGCTGCACGTACTGCTCCATCGTGACTTTTTATCAACTCCGTAATCTTTCCCATTCTCCACGTACCCCTTGGTAGGTTATCCTTAACCAACACAACATCTCCTTCAGTTGCTGCACCATGAAAAGTCACCCTTTGTGTTTTCAGTTTGGATTGATATCTCTCTCTTAGGTTTAACAAGTAATCCTCGCGCCACACTGTCCAAAATCTTTCAAGGAGTTTTTGTCCTTTCTTCCATTCCTGAAGTAAGCGATCACGTGATCCAACACTAGGCTTGTATTCCTCATCCAAATCACTATCTTCAGTGGCATTATGAGCTAGTCCAATTTTAGGATTCACACTTAAGAAATGAGCCGGGGTCAGTGCGTAGTTTGACTCAATGTCTTCTCCCACATAAGAAATTGGTCTTGAGTTTATAACAGCCTCAGCTTCAATTAGGCATGTTAACAATTGTTCATATGTGAGGCAAAGTTTTCCCATCACCTTTCGTAACGCTCGTTTTACTACACCGACTAACCGTTCGTAAAATCCCCCATCCATGGGGCAAGCTGTATGATAAACTTCCATGAAATTCCCTGGTTTGCAATATATGTGGTAACGGTTTCATCTGAAACAATGTCTTTCCACATCAACTCAGTTACTTCACTTGCTAACTTGAAGTTGGAAGCATTGTCACTTATAATTTGCTTAGGGACTCCATTCCTAGCTATGAATCGTCGCAATCCTAATATGAATTGTTCTGATGTCATGTCCGGTATAAGTTCAAGACGTATTGCTCTGGTTACTGAGCAGGTAAAAAGACATACCCACACCTTTTTGGTCTCAGAATTGGTCTTGATGAATAGTGGGCCAAAGTAGTCAATTCCTGTATATGTAAAGGGTGGTGTCTGTATAACACGTTTTGCTGGTAGATTAGGCATTTCAGGCATCCTGTAAGGTCCTCCCTCATGACGAAGACACACATGACAACCGTTTAGTAATTTTCTAACAACAGCACGTCCATGGGGAATCCAAAATTTTTGTCTGATCTGACTTAAGGTTTGTGCAACACCACTATGTTGATTCTGCTTGTGAACTCCGAGAACCACTAGTTGAGTGAATTTTTCTTTCTTTGGCAAAAGAATTGGATGTTTGGCAGCATAACTCAGGTCTGATTCTCCCAACCTGCCTTTACAGCGAATAAGTCCTCCAGAGTCAAGGTATAAACCAAGTTGCATTTTCAAGCTGTTCTTTGAACCACCTTTAATAGATCTGATCACATCTTTGAAACTTGTCTGTTGAACATATATCAACCACATTTGTTCAGCTTTAGAAATCTCATCAGATGTCAATGTTAAATCCACCACCTTTTCTTTCTTGAGCTTTCTGATAAAACGCAATGCTAGAGCCGTCACTCTAAGTAGTTTCATTACACTTGAGAACTTTTCACAATCTATACCTAGTGGAGGTGAAACATCATCTGAGCCACACTCACTTGTACCATTAATATCTGTTGCCAGTAATTTTGCTTCATAAAACACTGTACATTTCCTCTCTTCAATTTTAATTCTTTCTCTTGTCTGTTCAGTGATGTCAACCTTCTTTTCCTCTGGCCATTGGTCATCTTGCTTGCTTAGCCATCTTGGTCCATGCCACCACAGGTTATTATTTTCCAAATCGGGAGTGGTTGTACCCCTAGTGGCAACATCCGCGGGGTTTTCATTTGTATGAATATACCTGAAGTCAACGTCCATGGTATGTTTGCGAATTTCATTTATTCTGTTTTGGACAAAAACAGTTAATGTCTTAGTAGAGTTTATCCAATGCAGAACACACTGTGAGTCCGTCCATAGCACAGTTTGACATGTAGGTAACTTCAATTGTTCTTTCACATATGAAACACTCCTTGTTCCAATTAAAACTGCCAGCAATTCAAGTCTTGTTATGCTCATTTTGTTCTTGGGAGCTAATCGTGACTTAGCAAAGAGTAGATCACATCTAGTCTCTACTCCATCGGTTTGATAGAGATACACTGTTGTTGCATAGGCATGCTTAGATGCGTCACAGAAGGAAATAATCTTGTACGTTACAGTACCTTCCAGTCCAATATATCTTTGTAACTGTATTTCAGACAAAGAGTTCATGTCTTCAGCAATCTCAATCCATTTTGACATTTCCTCCGTAGGTAAGACTTCATCCCATTCATTTCCATTCTCCCAAAGTTTTTGTAGGAATATCTTTCCTTTCAGTGTCACAGGAGAATATATACCTAATGGATCAAAAGTTGAAGCAATCTGACTTAATACTTTTCTCTTGGTGATATTCCTATCCTCACTTTTATCCGCTTTTCCTGAACTCAAACTAATACAGTCCGTTTTCACATTCCAGTTATGTCCAAGAACCTTGATCACAGTACCCTTTGCACGATCAGCTTCTGGTATCTGATCCATTACTTCCTCACTATTGGAACTCCATTCTCTCAAATTCATAGAAGCCTGTTCAAATTGCCACTTTCCTTCTTTGTAGGTCTTTACTGCTTCCTCTACAGTATCTGCACCAGTAATCACATTGTCAACATATATATCACTCCTCATCCTTTCGCTTGTGTCATTATCATACTTTCTCAAGTGATGATCTATTGTCGCACCTAGCAGAAACGGGCTAGATATTATCCCAAATGGCACTCTACAAAATCTGTATTCCTGCTGATTGTGTTTGTCAATGCTGTTGAGTTTACAGTCCTTTAACCACACAAAACGTGTAGCATTGCTCTTGCGATTGAAGTCCTAATTGTAGGAATGCTTTTTCTATGTCAGCTGTCAAGGCTACCTGTTTCATCCTGAATCTTAGCAGCAAACCACACATATCTTTTAACATGACAGGTCCTCGAAATAAGCAATCATTAAGACTCGGGTTTGTAGGTTTTGTTTTGGCTGAGGCATCATATACAATCCGAATCTTTGTGGTATCCTTAGATGGTGTTATGACACAGTGGTGGGGAATATAGTGTTTCAAACTTGCCTCTCCTTCTTTGTCCTCCTGAACTTTCTCTATGATCCCAAGCTTCAACTGTTCTTGTATAATGGCATCATATTTCTCCATTAGCTCCTTATTCCCTTGCAGCTTTCTCATTAAGGACTTAAAGCGGCCTATTGCCAAACTTCTATTGTCAGGAAGGTCATTTCCATCCTCCTTCCACGGCCATGTAACATAATACCTATTGTCCTGATATTGCACAGATTGCTCGAATTTGTTGAGTGCCTCCTCGTCACCCTTGTCCTCAATCTTTTCTCTTATTCCTATTGTTTCAAGGTTCCAAAATTCTTCAATATTTGGCTGTTTTGGTAAGGATGCATCAACATCAGAAAGCAGTGTAGTTTCCCTCCTTATGTCATATCCATAAGAAAGAATCAACATGCTAGGTTCCGCGTCTTTATATGTATTTGATGTGCGGCCACTCAATATCCATCCAAACTTCGATCCCAACAGATAAAGTCCCTCCTGAACTTCTATCTTTTTTGGTAACACAACGTCTAGGTAGTAATCATTACCTATCAGTAACTCTATTGTGGATGTCTCAACGTCTGTAGGCAGGCTGTCCGCCAGATGGAATGAGTTCAGCAAATACTTCCAGGTTGCTTCAGCCTGAAAATTCACTGGCCTTCTAACTATTGACCCTGTTATTTCTGGAACAACATTTGCGTTTACTGGAAGAACTTCACCGCCTTTAAGTTTCAGTTCAATCTTGGTAGTTGGTGTTTTTATGGTTTTAGGTTTATTTGAACCAAATGTCACCAGTTTAACCTCTTGTTGCTCTCCTAATTTCAGGTTGAGTCTTTTTGCTAGAGATTCCGTCACATATGTTCGTTGGCTTCCAGAGTCCAATAGTACACGGATCTCTTGGGACTTTCCAGTGTTAGGGTTCATAGCTGCAGTTGTAGCCGTCTGCATTAACACCATCTCATGTGAAGAAACCAACACATTCTCAGCTGATGAGGTCTGTTTTTGTACTTCCTCTACTAAATGAGCACTTTCTTTTCTCTCAGAGGGAAATTGCTGTGGGCACAAACTTCTGTGGTGATTGTTTTTCTTCTTGCAGTAAACACATGTCTTACTTCTTGTGCACTCATCCACCCTGTGTCCTTGTCTTAAGCACAAAAAACAGCAACCTCGGATCTTTCTCTTTCGGGCCTCTATTGTCTTGTATCTTTTACACTGATCACTCCAGTGTCTTTCTTCACAGTAGCGGCATAAGTCTCTATACTGGCTTATAGGTCCTCTTTGTCCATTATCTCTTGTACCAGCAAACAAAGCTTCTGCCGAACTCTTTAGTGTGACTGGCTGATCTCCATGGTCGGTATCCCTGTTTACAGCACTTTTAGTTTCACTTGCTGCTTGTTCAGATTTTTCACGTGCAGACAGGTATCCTCTTAGAAAGTGTCTCAACCTCTTCACATCCCACTTCACTTCATTTCCCTTTTGAATCTCTAATTGCAAAAGCACTTCTTTGGGTAGTTTTGATGTTATAATTGAAACAAACACTGACTGGTTTGTATCTTGTCCCAAAGATTCTAGGCTTCTGAGATGTTTTTCCATTTTGTCATATATTGCCCTTAGACTCCATGTCTTATTTGTTGCTGGAGCTAAATTGATAAGCTCTGTATAGTGAGAGTCAATGATTGGCTGTTTTTCACCAAATCTCTCTTTCAACAAATGAACTGCAACTTCATAATTTTCCCTTGATATGGTCAAGCCTGCAACTGTACTCTTTGCTTCTCCATGAATTTTACTGAAGAGATAGTTCAGCTTCTCTATTTCTGACAACTTTTCATTTCTGTGTATTGTTGCTTCAAATGCATCCCAGAATTCACTCCATTTCAGTCGTTCACCACTGAATGATGGGATATCTAACTTAGGCAACTTGACTGAGGTCTCTTTCACTTTACTTTTCGTAGTCATTGCCATAAGAGTGTCCTGCTGATGTTCTAAATTCTGTTGCTGCATTGTCATTATCTCGTGCACTTGTTGTTGAAGCTGCATATGCATATTTAACACTTGACTCATGCCTTCTTCAGGTGCTTTAGTCTTTGTATCCACTTCAAGTAATGATAATTCAAATATAGCATCAGTTACATCAGATTGTAGAGCTATATCCTCCTCTATGATTCTCTCTATGTCCTTTAATTTTTCCTCTTTTTCCAAAAGAGCAGAAAGCGAATTCTGTGTAACTTCCAGCTTCTGTGTAAGCTCCTTCAGTCTAAGCATACACAACCGAATTTTCTTAGAGTCCTTCTGTTCAATCTCTTCACCCTCATAATCACTCAGTAACACACTGCTGTTTTCAATCTCCTTCGAAATCAGTGTCCTGTACCTAGTTCTTGTCGCCTTCAGACTTGTAAAGGGCATTTTATCTATTTGAAGTTTATCTTCCTAAAACTATTCACTTTATCATATCACTGGATTCAATGTCAATTTCAACGGCTCGCGGGACCAAATAATGTGGTGGTTGGTACTTGAAATTATAAGTAAAACATTTTTTTTTTATTTACAATTTAATTTTCCTTTCCTTTTTTTCACCACATTAGGAAAAACACATAATTCAAATGATTAAAATAATTGAATGCGAAGCACAAACACACTTATTTAACACTAGGATAATTAATCTTTTTTCTATTCTTTTTATTTATATTTTCACACTTGGATTCTTAATGGATCATTGATATCACAAACTTTTCACGTATTATTATATATTTATCCTTAGGAATCTTGATGGCGCATTTTAATCCAATTGAATAGCACTTGAATACACAATAAATCCAATTTGAATTAAACACATTTTTCACTTGTACTTTCTATTTTTATATTAAAAAGCTTACTATTTATGTTCAAAATTAATAACATTCAAAAAGGTTTTAGAGCATAATATTTTTTGGCCTTACATAATTGTAATAATAACATCTAAAACAAAATATAATCATTATCAATATGAAAATTAGTCAATAAAATTGACTTTGTAAAAAAGATATTAACATTTTCCCAATTAAGAATTACCTCCCTTTACTGTTAACACTATTAATAAATTACTTCCCTTTAATGAAATATTTAGCTGTTTTTGTTTCTGTTTATATTCGTGATATTCACGACAGTAACAGCACTAAATAGAAAATATTTGTGCTCAAACATTTTTTTTGACCGTCTCGCAAAGTTCTACAATTACTTTTCTCCATTCCCGAATTTAACAGCTCTTTAACTTCGGTCCTCAATCTCTACTTTATTTAATCTTGGGCAGCGTTCATATACATGTATTTTTAAATATCAACATTATCTTTCCTTATATCAGGAAAAAACAATATTAGTGATGCTAATAACAATATGATTAGCTCTTCGCGATAACAAACACAATTTCACGAACTCTGGAGGTTTTCCCGAGTATAAGGGAACCCCCCCCCCCAAAAAAAATAAAAAATTAAAAAACATTAGGATAAATGTGTAGGCCGTATAAGGGTACACTTTTCTGTAAGCGCTATATATCCCAGGAAAATTCACGAAGAAA
>CM037780.1:25198418-25219932 GCA_021229015.1 Solen grandis | reverse complement strand
GCAAACAGGACTTCACTGAGATGCTTAACAATTTACAAACGCTTAACAGGAAGGCACTTTACGGTAACACTATTAAAAATGATCTGCAATCTAATGAAAGACATACATATTTGGTTTAATTGGTAATAAATGGAAGAGAAAACTCAGTATATTTATAATTCAAATGAGCAATTTTACACATCTCACAAGAGCGTACATGCAACTTAACAATAGCTTCTTCTGACTTGCATTTTACCTGATTCACATTACCATTCCCTTTATCTCATGATCATTCATGTTCAAATTCATAACCTGATGAATATTAATATACGGAAGGGTTAACAATAAAAAGGATTTTTCTTAGCCATGCATGCAAACTGTGCAGAATCTGAGCTACAGTACTGTATGAGCAACAGACCCCGATAGACAGCTCCTGAGAGAAGTAGATATTGCATATTATCTTCACCCTATACACAATTTTCCAGCTGTGTATCCAACTGATTTGTGCCATCCTGGGGACCAGTAAAATGCAGACTGACAAATCTCACAATATAGTTTAACAGTGAATATCTGGTCACTTTACACTATAGCAAATCAAACACTCAATCGCTTTAAAAACACACCTCTGTTATTTATAAGCATAAAGATATTTTAGAAGAGGTCAATTTTGAAATGAATTTTGACAACAAGGACTTATACATTGCTATTTCATGTGGAAATTTTATTCCACAACATATTCAACAACAGTATATAGCACATTTGGTCTTGTCCTTGAGGCATAAGTGTATGAATTGCATTGTCACTAAAGGTAGCTAAAAAAATAATGCTTGTCACTGACTTGTGAAAATTCTTTCTTTGGCTTACTCACTTTCAGATCAATATTTATGTTCCATTAAAATTTCCCAATTAATTTTCCATAATTATAAGCAATGTCTGTTGTGGTCAAATTCCATTAAAATTGACTAAATGCTTTTACGTAAATTAGTACCAGAGGTGCGTTTTTAAAGCTGTTCAATGTATTGCAAGTGTTTTATCACTTTTACAGCAAGATGCTTGATCAATGTGAAACTTTTAACTGCCAGTAACGGTGACTGATACTCCCATGTCCCACCTTGCCAGGTGTAGGTTCGGTGATGTGGCGAGACATGAGGGGTTATGTATGATATATTCCTGTATGATTATATTCTATGAAGCATGAGTATGATAAGATATTATGTCTAAGCAGAAACTACTGGCACAGGAATCATCTGATAGGGTGGAACACCATTACTTGACATGTATGCTAACATGAGTTGATCATTCGACAGCAGGCTATACTTTTTTACTGCTAGCTAAGTTATGCTAAGTAATGAAAGAAAACAATTGCATTAAAAGGCAAAACAAGAATCTCAGTATTTTCAAAAAGTAAACATGAGAAATCGAAATGTTTTCTTGGTTTTAAAGCAATACCTCAAATATTTCAGGGAAATACTGAGGTGGTCCGAAAACCAAACATGAGATTTTAACATTATTATGTCAAAATTCATGACAGAGTTATGTACTTCTGTCTACAGTTAGAAGTAATGGTCATAAATGAGCATTGCAAATTTCAAAGCAATATACCTCAAAGCATTCAATGAAAAAAATATGGTGATATGAAAACCTTCACTGAGATTCAAAGCCCCCAAAAAGGGCCATATTTGCAAGAAATTTGGTCAAGAATTGCCTAACGCCTTTGTTTGCAACATATGCTAGTGTAAATACATGTATATGAATTACTTTTGTAAATCAATAATGCCAGATAAGCCAAAAAATAAAATTGTGGGGGAGAACATACAAGTCTCTTGCTTACAGGGCAGGTGCTCTTTACATTTAGCTAATGGGACTAATTAACAAAATTACCATTACCATTGAAAATTATTAGTGCAGGGAAGTGAAAAATCAAAACATTTATTTGCTTAATTTTACTAATTCAAATTTTGGTATGGGTTAGGCAGGGCAAGTGATATTCTTAAGAAATTTATGAATTTTACATCCCTGTCCCCCAAATCTTCAGCCAATCTTAGTGAAAATCCCATCTGAAAAAAAATATGAGAAAAAAACACCTCATTGGCCAAAGTAATTAAGAACTTGACCTTGTTAAATTGATATTTTCCTTTTTTGGATTCAAAATCCCCACCCAAGTGCATTGGCAATTTGTCAAAATCCCCACCTCATGTGCTTACTCAAGTCTATTTTCTGGAACCTGGTACCATTCTATCTGTTAAATTCCCACCAATCAGGAATGTTAGTCCTCTGGCAAAAGTCCCATGTATGCCTGTCACCGTGAGCAAAACAATGATGGGTACATCAACAATCAGATTTCTATGAACCTAAAGTCAATGCTGTTTTGGAGTTTAACATTATCTTGGTCACACAATGAACACAAGCAAAATACATGTTGAGGATCATATGCATGAGGCTCCTGATCTAAATTAGTTAACCATTTCCCTCATATAGACTCATTTTGACGCACTCAATAGGTACCACATAAAGCCTGATCTGCAGAAAGCCAAACTTAAACCTTACCAAATTTAATTGTAAAATCCTCATTACCAGACCACTGAGGAGCAGCGAACAGCATAAAACCTGTTAGTTAACTAAAATAAGCAAACGTGAAGGCTTCGATCCTCACATGAAAATCTGAAGTGGCCAGACTGGGATTTGAACCCACAGCAGTGGAACCACAAAAAATAAACACTGGCAACTCATTCTATTAATTTTACATATCACCGATGGGATTATACATTTACATTTGCTTTTTATTACTCATTTGAAAAGCGGAGCTCCCATTCAATGCCCCATTAACCCTTATACTACCAGGTCACCTAGCATATATAAACAGGCTATTTGCCAAGGAATATCTTAAAAATTACAAGCTATTACAGTACTAGCATAAAGTGGCTCATGCTTCCCTTTCGCTGCCAACAGGACAGGTTAATCCGTCCTACACATGGGACGGCGGTCTAGTATTTGCCAACAAGGCGGGTTTACCCGTTTTGGAGGTTTCTGTACTGGAAACCCTGCAAAATGGGTGAACCCGTTTTGTTGGCAACTGCACTGTCTCATGAAAGGCAGCAAAAGGGTTAATTAGAAGGGAATTCTTGATTTAAGGTCTCAACAATATCCTTAAATGATCTGAGGTGTTTTCTTTGCAATTTTCTTCATATCGCTATCTCAAAATTTGAAAGGACTTGTGATAATTTTAGGAATTTTTACAACACTGGACGATGACGCAAGAGTCGAAAAAGCATGTAAAAATTTTACTCATCGCTTCCGTGGCCGGAAAAAAATTTGTGCCTAGGATGAGTGAAAAACTACATTTTTTCCTATTTTTCTTTATTTCACTGTTTCAAGGTGGTATTTTATACCCCCTGCAAAGTATCCAGTGACTGACAGAATGATGAAGTGAAATATAATTGGTAATAGTTGGTATCCAACAAGGAATTAACCCAGTAAACCTTACCTGAAGAACAATCAAGCCCTGCTTCAAGTCTGACTCCCCCTGGAGGATGCCTGGACAGTCACCACTGGGATTTTCAGAAGAAAACGTTATCTTGGCCATTGTCTGGAATAATATGTTTAAAGAATTATACATGCATGGATTCAGAGTGTGTATGGTTGTGTCACTTGTGTGTGTAGGGGAAGGGGGCGGGTCTGGGTCATGATCCCCCTGGAATTTGGCTATTACATTAAGTGTAAAGAAAACCATTGGATTGGAGACTCCCGTAAAACTGATGGACCCTCTCCTAAAAATGGAAACTGAAAGCATCGAAAGAATAAAGTCACAAACACCACCCCCTCACAAATAAGCAATTTTCATATATTGGACAGAGAAGTCATGGACCCCCCATCTCCCCCCGCCCCTACTGAGTTAAATTGCTGCACAATCAATAAAACTCCTGACAATGACTTTTACACTGACTAGACATACAGGAACTGAATCATGGAAGCCGTGTGATTGCAACAAGTGTTTTTAACCAGCAAACTATATATCAAACTAATAATCTCTACTGAGATTTTCTCCGACGTTTATTTTTTCGTATTGCCATTGGCCTCATCTGACTGAAGAAGGAAAATTTGAAAATGTCACTTGATGTTTGTATTTTTTGGAGTGAGAGGGGATGCATGTTTCTTGATAGTCTATTAGGAGATCAAATATAAGTAGGTACAGGAATGGCAACTAGATTGTAATAGATTTTGTGTAACAATCAATCGTGCTGTCATTTCTTCTTGCTTCTAAGGTTCTCCAAGCTAGCCTACTTAGCATTGAGGTTTCACTTGATTTGTAGGAGTAATCTGCATACACCCATCTTGCAGCACATCTCTGAACCAGCTAAATCTTGTCAATGTATGTTTTTGTGTAAGGGGCACCATACTGTTGAGGCATTAATCTCAGCAGAGATTAATCAAACTAAAAATTTAATCTGCATTTAAAAAAAAACATTCAATAGTAATCTTAGAGTTTGATAAATGCACGTCCATCAACATGAAAGCCAAATCAGATTGCATTCACTAGAAATCACTATTCATTACAATCATAGCAGCTGCCGGGACCATCAGTCCTTTGATTCTCTTTGAGAGGACATGACTGTGAACAATTTATACGAATTAAATCGACGATTTCTGAATGACAACTCGAGAACAATTCACAAACTTGTGGTTTAAATATCAAATTTATCAGTACATGGGAGATTGACAGGTAAATGCCTGGAAAACAGTTGAATTTTCTGATTTTATTCAAAACTGTCCCTCCGAAACTCACCGGTAGAATTACAGATATATCACATGCGTGGAGATCTTACAGGTTAGTGTTCGATTCGTGTAAGTGTAAGGCCACACATAGACATATTCACCATGTCTGTGGGCCACAGTAGAGATTCTGCGAGTGTCACGAGTACTGTGACGTTTTCGAAATACATATACAATATCTAAACCAATCCAATTTCAATAGGATATTTCCCTTTTTTCTCGAATTTTTCAAAGCTAACGTTATAATTTTGCAGAGATGTCTGGCATAAGTTCCTCAAGTTCACGTCACGTGATGTAAACTCTATACAATAAATGGCGCTAATGTCATTTTTTTTTTTAAAAAGTAGGGGCGTTTCTCACTCATATAATACGTGGTTGTTTTGACTGTAGAGCATATAAGCATAAGGTAGATTCCTAATTATTTAACCATTTGAGCAAAAAAAATACTGCCATACCGGACTGGCCTTGCGTTCTTGCCGGGTCGTACCAATACGCCGGTCTCCAAATAATCGACGGTTAAGTATAAAATGCATGTATTTTTAGCTACCCTTAATAAACAAATAAACGCGAGCGTTTATATAAGATTACAAATAAAGGTTTTGTTGTGTTGTGCAAAAGAGGACACAATAAACTTTAGTATTCAAAATATATTGGTGTTTTTTACATGTCGGACAGCTTTGTTAGTTGTAAATTTAGTTTTGTTCTCATTGTGTAAGTTTTGCAGCAGCAAAAAAAAAAAAAAAAAAAAATGCCGCCGGTAATAGTCAGGCAAAGTACCTGAGAAATTTACGTGAAAATTTTTCAGTGTTTTCCTATCCTGAATATTAAAGTTCATCAGTTTCTGGATGAGGATGCGACATTTCTTCTCGTGCTGTGTCTTTGCATTATGCCATTTTTTTTCATGGAGATTATTTTTCAATTCAGTCTTTCATAAATAGATCTCCGAATTAATTGATTTATAAATAAGTTACAAATTTTATCATGAATAAGTAGGCACGTTCTAGGCCAAGAATACGTTTTTAAGTTCTTGGATTTGACCTCAATACATATATATTAACAAGAATATATTGCACATTAATCTCTATAGTTTGGACATTTCAAAAAAGAATGAAATTTTGTTTCAACTATGCATGCATAATGTTATGTCTTTCAGTTTCAATATACTAATTGAGAGCTCAATAGAAATCATATACGGGACAAATATATTAGTATTTATATTTACAGATATTGACAAATATACATGTATGTTTAACTTATATGGTTTTTGTTTGTAATGATAGTGTTTTATTTTTCTAAGCTTAATTCTTTTAGTACAAAGCGCTCACACGACTAACCAAAATACCGGAATACTACCGGAATACCCCCAAAATACACTTATTCTTTGAGATACGTAGGAAACTGCTGACCATATATACGAAGGTTATCGGAAAACGCCGAAGATATGTAATATAGAAGAAAGTTTGTACCGAATAATTGTTCAAGAAAAACTTTTAACGACAGAAATAATTATTAAACTTTATTGAGTAATATTGTTGTTGCTTTTGAAATGGAGAAAGTAAATGAATACATAAGATTGTGTTATTTGCATTATTTAATTTTTCTTTAGAATTACATACATAGTATATTTAACAAATATAAATGCAATCATCCAAAAAATATTTGCAATTGCTTGGCTTAATTGAAATTGTCACCAGATAAAAAGATTTAAGCACATCAATCATATTTTCAACTGGTCAGCAGCTTAATTCTCACCTTTTTTTATATACGAAGACAACTGCTGACCATATATATACTGACGGGCAAAAGAAGCGCCCCATTCCATGTTCTCGACAACGCAATTGTCAACGTAGCGTTCGTGACGTCGCCTGTACACACGGATACGCCCGTCGGCGTTCCATACATTGAAACGCGACTCGTCGCTGAACACCACGTTCTGCCAACGCTGACCGCGATGGTTGCGGGCCCAGATCAGACGTTGGTGACGGTGGCGTAAAGTTAGAACTAAACCACGGTAGGGTCTACGGCAGGTAATCCCGTGTTCCCTCAGTCGTGTCGTCTTCTAACCGTATAATGACTTATTGGGCGACCACGGTTACCGACTACTAAACGCGACGTCGATTCCGCCGTCACAAACCTCTCACGCAAATGACGTTGACGTATGAAATTATCTTGTCTTACAGATGTCACACGAGATCTTCCCGAACGTGGCCGATCGGTAATACGAATGTTTAATCAGAAAATCTCTGAAATTGTGATTGTCTATCGACTAGCACATGTAACTGTGTAAAATGTGATCGATTTCACCACGTGGTAAACATACACAAGGTGCACGTGGAAATCATGAGCAGCCACCGGAAATGGACATCGGGCTGAATAGAAGCGCACGCTTTTTTCTTTGTCGTGATTGTCGGTCAATGTACATGTATACAGACTACATTTCACTTAAATTTCAATAGGTATGAGGAAAATAACGCCAAATTCCGTTGGGGCGTTTCTTTTGCCCGTCAGTATATAAAGAAGGATGTTGAAAAACGCTGACAATATATAATATAGAAGGAATTTTTGTATTGGTGTTAGTTCAAGATATAGACATATTTTTAATGATAATTAAATTTGGGAAATTTCATTTATCTTGATTTTTAGCTCACCTGAGCACAACGTGCTCAAGGGTGAGCTTTTGTGATGGCCCTTCGTCCGGCGTCCGTCGTCAACAATTTGGCTTGTTAACACTCTAGAGGCCATATTTTAGGCCAACCTTCATGAAACTTAGTCAGAATGTTTGTCTCCATAAAATCTTGGACAAGTTCAAAATTGGGTCATGTGGGGTCAAAAAGTAGGTCACAAGGTCAAATCTTAGAAAAACCTTGTTAACACTCTAGAGGCCACATTTTTGGCCAAATCTTCATGAAACTAGGTCAGAATATTTCTCTCCATAAAATCTTGGACAAGTTCAAAATTGGGTCATGTGGGGTCAAAAAGTTGGTCAATATGAAAAATCCAACATATGTTGCTCATTTATAATCAGGTGAGCGATTCAGGGCCATCATGGCCCTCTTGTTTTAGATTTTATTATAATTCTCTATTTAGTATTTTGTGAGGGGGAAAAACAATGAAATAGTTAAATGCAACATACTGATGAAAGTGCCTGAGGGTGTGATTAACTATGGTCACTGACACGCTTATTTTTGACATGGATTACATGTAAAGTTGCTATGAAGTGATGTGAGGTAGAGGAAAGGAACATGGTGTTGATGTAATGATAAGGGGGGAGGTGACACAACATTATAGATATATGTAACGCTACTCAATAAAGATTTTAACAATTTTAGCAAAAGAACTGCACATCAACGTGTGATATGTCAGCGCGAGTCTCGACGCAGTGTTTATGAAATCAACTACAACAAATACACATTGAACTTGATCTCCTAAACAAGCAGGTGAATTACATACACAACAATTTTGAATATTTTTTATTTTTTTATTTTTGCTTTTCTTCGCATACTTACAGCTTTATTAGTGGTAGGGAATTCTGTCGTTTTTTTGATTTTCTAAACATGAAATTAAATGTTTTCCTAATTTAGATGAATCGTAAATTAAATCATATAGTATCTGTATTTTCATGGTCGAATTATTTTAGAAATTTATTTAATTTGCTGAATTTACTTTTTGGTTGTTCCGATGAGGCAAATCTTAATTTACATTTTTTTTCACTTGTCGATATTTTTGGAGATTTTAAAATAGATTTTGGTTTGAAAAGTCAAACAAAGACAATCTTCGGACATCAGTTTCACTTTCAACTGATTTGTCATTTAAATGAGGAGTAGCAAGTACATTATTTGAATTTCTTTTTTTTTCACTTTTTATAATAGAATATGGTGCTGGAATGACAATTTTGTTTTCTTCTATGTCTCCCTTACAACCTTTTTTTTTTGTACTGCATTTTTTAATTTTTGCCCTACAATTTCTACGTAATTGGGTAAGATTAAAAGTTTTTTTTTGTCATTCTATTGGACATCATCGCTCAATAATGTGATAACATCGGGCAGTAGAAGGGCATGTACAGGTTTCTTTTGGGATTATTGTTACTGAGTAATTAGTCCCATTAGAACCTTGGACCATAAACGCACACATCTGTGGCACTAATTAATACTTAATTATTTTCTTCAATCACTTTAATGGCTAATGCTTTTTGACTGTTGTACTCCTTGGGTTTTGGCTGGGTTATTTGTTCATGGTTTTGGATCTAATATATTTGATAATTCTACCTTAAGTTGATTAATTTATTCGGATGACAAAACTTTTGGAAAGGTCACCGTTTCTGGATCTATAGAGATGCATATTTAAAATTTGATCTCAAAGTCCACTCACTCTCACTGCAGAATGCGCGTATCAACTCTGACAGAATTTTACCCTGCACATAATACAGAAACAACACAATTTCATTAATAGATATTTCTTTATAGTCTATAAGACGTTTTAACATTGCATTTAAGCTTTCACTAACGTTATTTATTTCTCAAGAATTCCCTTTCTTCCAGAATCCACCTAGCCAAATATGTTTTATACATGAATAATATATTGTTTTTGAAGTAGATTAAAAATGATTCACTCCATGCTAATTTTAACTCGTCCAACAAAGTATCAAATTCTTCTTCTGATTCACATTGTAATAATCTTTTTACATTTGCTTCGTATATTTTCTTGTTGTCACGTTTACCTCGATGTTCAGAGACCCAAAATTTTATATCGCTGAAAATGTGATTCCAACAGTTCACAACTTTCGCATAGTTAAATTATATTTTTTGATTTCTTCAGGAATGTCCATCCCAATCGACAGCATTTCAGCCGTAATAATAATTATGATAGCATCTACTGGTTGATGGACATGAGCAAGTTTCTTTAAGAAAAAAAGTAACTGCATATTTCCTATCTTTAGTAGCCATTTACCATGAATGCTCCCATTTTCTACACCACTTTCTTGTATTACTGTTACAGCAAATGATTTTTGAGATTTATTACCTGCATTTTGTTTCTGATTGTTTTCTGCTATTTAATTTTCCTCAATACATCATTTTTCTTCCTCCTTTTCGGCTTTGATATCTCCTTTGATGAGTGAAATCATTTTGTCAGGATGGCATATATTTTTCGGAATATCTATTAAATCAGGATGCATGCTGCGTATTTAAAGTGTTTAGTTAAAGTCCCTTCACTCTCACTGCAGACTGGCCGACAAAAAACACAGACAGGTGCTACTGTAAAAGATATGTTCTGTTCTACAGAAAACGCAGACAGGAACAATCATACAGCGAGATCCCACGGGGGAGGGGCAATTAATCAATGTGTGTATATTGGGAATAAACACTGACTGAGTTATTCATTTGATTGGGGAAGAAATCAACTAGGAATGTTTGATACTGAATATTGCACATTACAAATGTCTTGATTTTTCTTTTTAGTAGTTCTCCATTTTATTTTACAGAGATTTAAACAAGGTATTTCTTCATGAATTCAACCAGTCTGCCAAGGGCTATCTCACGCTCTTTCTCATTGAAGTTGGGACATGATTTGTCTATGAAGGCATGCCCACATGGATACATAAACAAAGTGAAATCCTTGTTTCCCTTCAGCTTCTCCTTCAGAGCTTCTGCATCTTCAGGGGCTGAGAACCCTTTGATAACGTCTTCCTTGCCAGAAATGGGCCTGAACAGGAATGGTTATTTTGCTGACGTCAAAGAATTCCGCTGATGGAATTCCATAAAAAGGTGATGTTGCAGAAATTTCTGGAACCTTTATGGCAGCAGCTAAAGATAAGGCTCCACCCATGCAGAAACCAGTTACCCCTACCTGTAAAGAAAATGCGATTTTTTTTCTTCAGTTTTATGTAATTACATTAATCATCTGGATCTTTTAGTTAACATTCATAACCCTTTAATTCCTAAACATTCATTAACAAAATGACTTTGTGAAGACTAATGCACTAAACTTAAAAAAGTACATGATACAATGGGTTTTTCTTTGCTGTGCAGACAGTGTAGAATCTAAGCTACAATATTGTATGAGCAAGCAGTGAAGAACTCTATCGGGAAGCTCTAAGAAGGGCCTGTCTGATCTGGGTGTTTATGCTAAGGCATCATAACACATCTATATGAGGTGAAGGTGTTAATGTTTCAACAGCAAACACTAACAGTGAATAATAATACAGTTGGTTTTTTTTTGCCTATCTGTAGGGTATGAATTTCAGCTCCATTCCCAATTGAAAATTGGAAATATTTTTCACAATTGAAAAAAAACACCAAAAAACAGAAACTTTTTTTTTAAATTAAAGCAGTAGAACGTGCATGGGGTACATACCCGAATGCATAAATTTTTAAATTCTGGTTTCTTTGATGGTGTTTTTTATGCTATACATTTAAAGAAAGCATTTTGTGCAGTATAAGAAATTCACAATCACAGATTCTAAAAATTTAATGATTTTTAGTCTATCTATTTAGTTATTGAAATGCTTTCGCAAATTGTGTGGGATATACATATAACAAGAGCTGTCAGAGGACAGCACGCTCAACTATTCAAAATGCTTGTTGGTAAATCAAATGAAATCTATTTCAATTCTTGCCCTTCACATACGCTGCATATAATAATAGTCAACAAGGGTCAGGACTGCCACAAAATACGCCCATCACAGTATGGGGACTCTCAGAAATAGCTCAGAGAAACAAGCTATTGTCTCCTAAATCCCATTAGTTAATGAATGTTACTTAATAAAACAATCCTGTTGAAAGTTTGAAAAGGATTGGTCTAACGGTATTGAAGTTAGAGCCCAGACAATCACAATTTCAAGTATTTTGTGTACGTCAAGGGCCATAACTTCTAAGTCATTCACGCGATAATGCTGGATATTGAACTCATCCGCGATACTATGGCCATGTACATGTGTGAAAATTTGAAAAGAAATGGGCAACGTATTGAAGTTAGAGCCTGACAATCACAATTTCAAGTATTTTGTGTACGTCAAGGGCCATAACTTTAAGTCTTTCACACGATAATGCTGGATATCGAACTCATCCGTGATATTATGGCCATGCACATGTGTGAAAAGTTTGAAAAGGATTGGGCTAACGGTATTGAAGTTAGAGCCTGGACAATCACAATTTCAAGTATTTTGTGTACGTCAAGGGCCATAACTTCTAAGTCATTCACGCGATAATGCTGGATATCGAACTCATCCGCGATATTATGGCCATGCACATGTGTGAAAAGTTTGAAAAGGATTGGACTAACGGTATTGAAGTTAGAGCCCGGACAATCACAATTTCAAGTATTTTGTGTACGTCAAGGGCCATAACTTCTAAGTCATTCATGCGATAATACTGGATATCAAACTCATCCGAGATATTATGGCCATGCACATGTGTGGAAAGTTTGAAAAGGATTGGGCAAACGGTATTGAAGTTAGAGCCCGGACAATCACAATTTCAAGTATTTTGTGTACGTCAAGGGCCTTAACTTCTAAGTCATTCACGCGATAATGCTGGATATCGAACTCATCCGAGATATTATGGCCATGCACATGTGTGGAAAGTTTGAAAAGGATTGGGCAAACGGTATTGAAGTTAGAGCCCGGACAACAAATGTTCCGCCCCATCTTAAGATGGGCGTATAAAAATGATATACATTGATAGTCTGATACCCATTAATATTTTTATGAAGTCTAAAATCAATCCCATGCCTAGTTACTGAGACATAAGCATAAAAATACTGTGCATGAAAAACTTTAACCAAGTATCCAAGTTAGAAAAGGGCCATAATTTGTATAAAATTCAGTCCAAAAGTTATCCTACTTGGTTTTCTGATGCCCCTGAATACACTCCTTAACTTTCTAGTCAATTCCATTAATAATTTCTGAGATATAAGCTGGATAGTAGCTTGAATGCCAAAAATTAACCAAAAGTTAAAAGGGGGCCATAATTTTTAATATATTCCATCAAGTGTTATCTTCTTTTACAGTAGGATACCCCTAAACATATTAAAGATGTTTCAAATCAATCCCATGTCTGGACTCTGGAATATAAGCATGAAATTAACTTGCATGCAAAACTTTAACAAAAATTTCTAAGTTCAAAATGGGCCATAACTTCTAATATATTCCATCAAAAGTTATCTACCTTGATAGTATCAAACCCCTTAACATATTAAAGATATTTCAAATCAATCGCATGCCTGGATACTGAGATATAAGCATGAAAGTACCTTGCATGCAAAATTTTAACCAAAATTTCTAAGTTAAAAAGGGGCCATAATTTGTAATATATTCCATCAAGAGTTATCTACCTTGGTTGTCTGATGTCCCTAAACATATTCATAAACTTTCAAGTCACACCATGAATGGTTATTGTGATACAAGCTTGATAGTAGCTTGCATACAAAACTTTAACCAAATATTCTATTGCATGCAAAACTCTAACCAAAATTTCTAAGTTAAAAAGGGGCCATAATTTATATTAAATTCAGTCAAGAGTTGTCTACTTTGGTTGTCTGATGTCCCTGAACATATTTATAAACTTTCAAATCAATACCATAAATAGTTATTGAGATATAAGGTTGATAGTAACTTGCATGTAAAACTTTAACTAAAAGCTGCAACGCCAACGCCGATTCAAGGGCGACTACATTAGCTCTCATATTTTTCGAATAGTCGAGCTAAAAACTGCTATAAAATCATCAAAAAGAAAACATTGTTACAATTTTCGGCTTTACATGAATTTCCAATATACAAACTTGTGTTAATGTAGTAATGGTTAATTAATTTTAAGATACTATATGCTATTTAAAATTTGCTTTTTTAATGAGAAGTTTTCGAAATACCCTAAATTATCACAATTATGCATTTTGACAGATCTAGGGGAATCCAAAAAATGACGTCACGGCATTATCAGAAGTAATTTGGGGAGGTGTTTTCTTTCTCTTTATTTTTTTTTTTAAAAAAGAAACAATATTTTTGATTTTATATGATGAATCAAAATTGTTACATTTGATTAACAATAAGTTAACATGAATTAAACTTCTTGATGAAAAAGCATCACATATGATTGCGTGTTACGACGAGAATATCGGAAGTTGGGAAATCTCTGCTAACATTTGCCATAATTTTTGCCAAGCCAATTAGGGTTTCTCTACCTTAAGTGTTTGGTTTGTTATTTTATTGTGTTAATGAAAAAAATGCCTCTTGAAACAATATGTTTCACATACTAACTTGCTTCTAAAATTTTCCCTATAAGGTTAAATTATTTATCCCTTTCCTGAAGTAAGCAGAAAAAAAACTGTAATGGAAAGGCACTCATTTACTGTTCAACAAAGCAGCTCAATGCACATAGAAACAAAAGGGCTAAGATGACCCTTAAGTTGCTCACCTGAGAAATATTGCCAGCACTGATTAAGAAATGAAGACGTTAAGAGAGTAACAAGAGTGTTCTCTTGAACACATGTGTCACCTGCTGAAGCCTGATAGAAAAAGTTAACGGACTGACTTAGAAATAGTGATCCCTATGTGTCACCTCTGCTTGCAGGTGACACAATTAAATACCGCAAGTATGTGTGATGTTCTGATACTTCAAGGGCCTAAATATAACTATATCTGTCAAATATCAGCCATAATCAAACTAAACTGAGATATTGTTGCCATAATCATTATGAATAAGTTAAATGTTGATTGCTTAATAATTCAATTAATTGCAAATGCTAGAGAAGCAAACAATTCAAAGAAAAAATCTTGCATTATTTTTTTACAATTCAAGGCTCATAACTCCTGACTGAATTGGTCTAAAACAACCATAATCAAACTTAGCTGAGAGATTATGCCCATAAACATTGTCATAAAGTTTCGAGATGACTGCTTAAAAAATAAAAAATGCTAGAGTGCAAACAAGAGAATTCTGTCATTCTTTTATATCAAAAGGGCCAAAACTCCTCACTTATACGTCCTTACCACCATAAATGAATTTGGTCAAGACTTTATGGCTTTAAACATTGTCATGAAATTTCAAGATGATTGCTTTAGAAATGAAAATGCTAGAATGTAAAAGTGAAATCTGGCTTTCTTTTTTTATCAAAAGGGGCAAAACTCCTGACCTAATACATTGATGACAGCCATAATCAAACTTTGCCAAAATTTCAAAACTATAAACAGTGTCATGAAGTTTCAAGATGATTGCTTAAGAAATAAAGATGCTAGAATGTAAACTAAACTAGAGGGCCAAGATGGCCCTAATATTTGCTCACCTGAGCCTTTTGTTACATTGCCATACTGAATACAAAATCCATGCAGAAGTACAGCAAAATAATGGTAATTCCACACAAAAACTGTAACTGTGGTCCTTTTAATATCCTTGAGCAGTTTGGAATGCCCTACTTATAAAGAAAATTTCACGGGTTGTAACTCTGCAAAAAATGAATTATCTCTTAAGCATGTTGAAAAAAAGTTCTGAAAACTCTTAGATTTTGAATAATGGACACAGTCAACCTCATTAAAATCAGCTCTTCGTTTTAGCTAAGATACTCTATTCTACTGTGATCGGACAACATCCAGTGAAAGGTGTTCTTAAGTCTACCTTTACACCATGAATAGCAATGAGAAAATGATATCCAATCTGAATGCCTGTTTCAAAACAATTTAAATTTGAAAACTGGAATACCCTGGTGATATCTGCAAAATTAGATTTCCATTTGCTGCCATTAACTTGCGAACATTTTGAAGCCGACAATTTGATTGGCTAATCAAGGGTCAATTTGAGACAACATGTAATGCGATGTCATCAGATCCTACTTAGCAAGGGTTATTTAGGATATGGTTTTAATGGGATTGGACACAGGTAAGTAAGTAAAGTAAGTTAAGTCTGTATTTAGTATGGATAACATATTTGGGTTGAACCAATCTTCCATATGGTCCACATGAAGAAAACAGTAAAATGTATATACAACATACAGTTACAACAAAATTATTACAACATGTATAAACAATGATATATAACAGTATAGAAAAACAATAGGCCATTAAATTGACCATTTACTAGAAAATACCTTTGAATAATTAATTAAAAACACACAATACATATACAATTAAGAGTCCCATTCTGGGAATTTCCAATGAATATAAGACTTTTTGAATTGATGAAAAGAAGAATCTTTACGAATATATGCAGGTATAGAATTCCAAAGTTTTGGGCCTGAATAAGAGAGACTTTGACGAAATAGTTCTACACATGGTTTGGTACCTTCAGTAGATTATTTGATGATGATCTTAATGTTTTACCGACTAACATATTGAAATAAGTTACATAGATATGAAGGATTTAAATCATTCAATGATTTGTAAACTAAGATGCTTTTTTGTAATTTATTCTATCTTGAAATTTCAAACATTTCAGCTCAGTGAATAGTTCTTGTGATGGAGCATCAAAGTCTCTATCTAAAATAATTCTTGCAGCCCTTTTCTGAAATTTAAATATTTTATCAAGAATACATGTTATTACAGTTTCCCTAGATTGTACAGCAATAATCTATTTCAGCCTACAGTACCTTGTTACAACCATTGCTAAGAAGATATTTCGCTGCCCCTTGAATATCCTTCACGGCACCATCCCAGTCCAGATTGTTCATCAAATGGCCCGCTTCTTCGTAGTCTGCAGTAACTGTTCCCCTGTACAGGTCAGGTACCAAGGTGATAAAGTTGCCAAGCTTTCCGATATAAGTAGCGGCCTCTATGATCTGCTCATTCATTCCCCACCATGCCTGCAATGATTAACTAGAGATTTGTTTTCGTAGAAAACTGATGTCTCCCCCGACCCCCTTCTCCTCACACACACATATACACTAAGGCACACAGTGACATTTGCAAATAGTTAAAGTTAAAGGGTTGACTATTGACTATATATTGATAAAGCTCCGCACAGAGTAATGGACCTTGTTTGTGAGACTTCCTCTCATCAATTTCTTCCCATAACTAAAATTTTGTTTCAATAGCATGGGTAGAACAAGAGTTATCCTGCGGTCAAGAAATTGTAAAAAGGGGGAATAACTCCAACAAGTGCCGGTAGAACCAGTGGATGCTTCCTGAACTGTGCTTTGTCACTTAATGAGTACTTAATTATACTATATGAGCTCCGGACAAAAGTATGAAAAATAACAAAGGGCAATAACTCCTAAATTATGTGACTGAGAGTTATGATTCTTGTGCACTGCATTTCTTGTCAATGAGATCTATCTACCTATGAAGTTTCATGTTGATACCTCTTATAGTTTTCGAGTTATGCTCCGGACAAAATTCAAGTATGAAAACTAACAAAGGGTAATAACTCCTTAATTATGTATTTGAGAGTTATGGTTCTTAAGCACTGCACTTCTCTTCATCAAGCTCTATGAACCTATGAAGTTTCATGTTGATACCTCTTATAGGTTTTGAGTTATGCTCCGGACAAAATTTAAGTATGAAAAATAACGAAGGGCAATAAGTCCTAAATCATACAAAATAGAGTTATGGTTCTTGTGCACTGCACTTCTCTTCATCAAACTCTATCTACCTATGAAGTTTCATGTTGATACCCCTTATAGCCTTTGAGTTATGCTCCGGACAAATTTTAAGTATGAAAAATAACAAAGAGCAATAACTCCTAAATTATGCAACCAATAGTTATGGTTCTTAAACACTGCACTTCTCATCTCTGAGATCTATCTACCTATGAGATTACATGTTGATACCTCTTATAGTTTATGTGTTATGCCCCGGACAAAATTATGACGGACACACAAAGTGACAACTATATGCTCTCCCTTTGGGGAGCATAAAAATATTGAGGCCAGAGTTATGAACCTTGTGTATGACACTTTCTCTCATTAATTTCTTTCCATAAGTGAAATTGAATATCAATAGCATGAGTCTAACGGGAGTTTTCTTAAGGACATGAAAGTGTATAAAAGCTGAAAAACTCCAACAAGAATCACTGGAAATGGATTATGCTCTAGTGTACTGCAATTCTTGTCCATAACGTCTACCCACCTATGAAGATTCAAGGTTATATGTCTCATAGTGCATGAGTTATGCTCTGGACAAAACTTAATTGAATATGAAATTAAACAATGGGCAAAAACTCCAATAATATGATTCGCAGAATAAATGTTCTTATGCACTGCAATTCTCCTTTGTGAGGTCTATTCACCTATGAAGTTTCAAGGTTATATGTCTCATAGTGCATGAGTAATGCTTTCAAGAAAAAAAAAGTATGAAAATAAACAAAGGGCAGTAACTCCAAAAACAGTATGTGCAGAGTTACGGTTCTTGTGCACTGCACTTCTCTTCCATGTGATCTTTCCATCTATGAAGTTTCAAGGCTATATTTCTTATAGTGTGCAAGAAATACTCTTGGCAAAAAATAAGTATGAAATTTAACAAAGGGAAATAACTCCAAAAATATGATTATAAAGTTACGGTTCTTGTGCATGACACTTTTTCATCATGAGGTCTATCCACCTGTGAAGTTTCAAGTTAATAGCTTTTATACTTGAGTTACGTTAAAAAAAATTTTTGAGATTATGCTCTGGATAAAAATTTAAGGATGAAATTTAATAATGGGCTAGAACTCAAAAACCTAATGTGCAGAGTTACAGTTCTTGTGCATGATACTTCCTCCTTGAGATCTATCCACCTGTGAAGTTTCAAGTTAATCGCTTTGATACTTCTTGAGATAGGCTTCGGACAAAAAAGAAGTATGTAATTTAACAAAGGGCAATAACTCAAACAAGAGCTGTCAGAGGACAGCACGCTCGACTATTCAAAATGCTTGTTAGTAAATCAAATGAAATCTATTTCAATTCTTGCCTTTCACATACCCTGTACATAATAATAGTCAAAAATGATATACCTTGATAGTCTGATACCCCTCAATATTTTTATGATATCTAAAATCAATCCCATGCCTAGTTACTGAGACATAAGCACAATAACACTGTGCAATTTGTATAAAATTCAGTCCAAAAGTTATCCTCCTTAGTATTCTGATACCCTTGAAGACACTCCTTAACTTTCTAGTCAATTCCATAAACAATTTCTGAGATATAAGCTGGATAGTAGCTTGAATGCAAAAATTTAACCAAAATTCTAAGTTAAAAGGGGGTCATAATTTTTAATATATTCTATCAAGTGTTATCTTTCTTTATAGTATGATACCCCTAAACATATTAAAGATGTTTCAAATCAATCCCATGCCTGGACTCTGAGATATAAGCATGAAAGTACCTTGCATGCAAAACTTCAACCAAAATTTCTAAGATAAAAAAGGGGCCATAACTTGTAATATATTCCATCAAAAGTTATCTACCTTAATAGTATGATACTCCTAAATATATTAAAGATGTTTAAAATCAATCGCATGCCTGGATACTGAGATAATAGCATGAAAGTAATTTGCATGCAAAACTTTAACCAAAATTTCTAAGTTAAAAAGGGCATAATTTGTACATATTCATAAGAGTTATCTACCATGAAAGTATGATACCCTAAACATATAAAAGATGTTTCCAATCAATCACATGCCTGGATACTGAGATATTAGCATGAGAGTACCTTGCATGCAAAACTTTAACCAACATCTTTAAGTTAAAAAAGGGCCATAATTTGTTACATATTCTATCAAGAGTTATCTACCATGAAAGTATGATACCCCTAAACATATTAAAGATGTTTCAAATCAATCCCATGCCTGGATACTGAGATATTAGCATGAAAGTACCTTGCATGCAAAATTTTAACCAAAATTTCAAAGTTAACAAGGGTCAGGACTGCCACAAAATACGCCCATCATGGTATGGGGACTCTCAGAAATAGCTCAGAGAAACAAGCTACTGTCCATAAATAAGCAAAATAATTCCAAAATCCCATTAGTTAATGATGTTAATCATAAAAAAAAATGTTGATACATTTCTATTAATTAACTGCAAGATCTGACAACACCTCATAGGGTCTAAGGACATGAGAATGCTGGATATCGAACTCAGCCAAGATATTATGGCAATGCACATGTGTGGAAAGTTTGAAGAGGATTGGGCAAACAATATTGAAGTTAGAGCCCAGACAATCACAATATCAAGTATTTTGTGTACATCAAGGGCCATAACTTCTAAGTCATTCACGCAATAATGCTGAATATCGAACTCATCCGCGATTTTATGGCCATGCACATATGTGGAAAGTTTAAAAAGGATTGGTCTAACGGTATTGAAGTTAGAGCCCAGACAATCACAATATCAAGTATTTTGTGTACATCAAGGGCCATAACTTCTAAGTCATTCACGCAATAATGCTGAATATCGAACTCATCCGGATTTATGGCCATGCACATTGTGGAAAGTTTAAAAAGGATTGGTCTAACGGTATTGAAGTTAGAGCCCGGACAATCACAATTTCAAGTATTTTGTGTACATCAAGGGCCATAACTTCTAAGTCATTCACGCAATAATGCTGAATATCGAACTCATCCGCGATTTTATGGCCATGCACATATGTGGAAAGTTTAAAAAGGATTGGTCTAACGGTATTGAAGTTAGAGCCCAGACAATCACAATTTCAAGTATTTTGTGTACATCAAGGGCCATAACTTCTAAGTCATTCACGCGATAATGCTGGATATCGAACTCATCCGAGATATTATGGCCATGCACATGCGTGAAAAGTTTGAAAAGGATTGGACTAACGGTATTGAAGTTAGAGCCCGGACAATCACAATTTCAAGTATTTTGTGTACGTCAAGGGCCATAACTTCTAAGTCATTCACGCGATAATGCTGGATATCGAATTCATCCGAGATATTATGGCCATGCACATGTGTGGAAAGTTTGAAAAGGATTGGGCAAACGGTATTGAAGTTAGAGCCCGGACAATCACAATTTCACGTATTTTGTGTACGTCAAGGGCCATAACTTCCAAGTCATTCACGCGATAATGCTGGATATCGAACTCATCCGAGATATTATGGCCATGCACATGTGTGGAAAGTTTGAAAAGGATTGGGCAAACGGTATTGAAGTTAGAGCCCGGACAACAAATGTTCCACGCCCGCCCGCCCGCCGTGAGTGTTCACATAATATGCCCCATCTTAAGATGGGCGTATAAAAAGGGGCCATAATTTGTAATATATTCCATCAAGAGTTATCTACCTTGATTGTCTGATGCCCCTAAACATATTCATAAACTTTCAAGTCAATACCATGAATGGTTATTGAGATACAAACTAGATAGCAGCTTGCACGCAAAACTTTAACCAAATATTCTATTGCATGCAAAACTTTAACCAAAATTTTTCTACGTTAAAAAGGGGCTATAATTCATATTAAATTCCATCAAGAGTTATCTACCTTGGTTGTCTGATGCCCCTGAACATATTTATAAACTTTCAAGTCAATACCATAAATGGTTATTGAGATATAAGGTTGATAGTAACTTGCACGCAAAACTTTAACCAAAAGCTGCAACGCCGACGCCAGGGCGACTACAATAGCTCTCATATTCTTCGAATAGTCGAGCTAAAAATGTGATGTGCACAGTTACGGTTCTTGTGCAATGCACTTCTCCTCCATGAGATCTATCCACTTGTGAAGTTTTAAGTTAATACTTTCTGAGTTATGCTCCGGACAAAAAATGTGACAGACAACTCCAACAAATACAATATGTCTCCACCATATAAATATAAGGGGGACATAATTATTCAATTAAGGAGCTCGT
>CM037780.1:25175090-25198318 GCA_021229015.1 Solen grandis | reverse complement strand
TTTCTTGATTCCAAAGTTTCACTGTTGAACTTTGTATCTTAATATTGATACAAAATTAAAAATTTGAGTGCTTTTTACATTAACATCTACATTTGATACCACGCATTGTTATAAATACGTTATGATGAAGAAGTATTGACAGCAGCTGGTTTTATTTTGACGTTTTAAAATGATTGATAGTTTGAAATAATTTGCATAGCAGAAATTCCTATCGATTTTTAAAACAAACGAAATATTGCTATATCTTAAATGAACGTTTTTAATAGGTTTTGAATAGCTTAAATTTTTCACAGAATTTGCAGCATAGCGTATTCTCGTGAAATATTCTTTCAATTTGGAGAAATAATCATGATTATGCTTAAATTCAAATAAATATTCATGTTTTGTCTTGGCTTTCGATATCTCAAAATTGAAAAAATATCGATAAAGCATCAATTAAAGTGCTTTGTAAAATCTTTGATATTATATACAGGTTTGGAAGATCGAGCACAGTAATGGCGGAAAAACTGTGCACTGCTTATATTTTAAAACTGTTTATTGATTGTTGATGTTATGCTAAATAAAAGTATGAACATGATTTGCAGCCCGATACTTTTACATTTCTAACTAAATGCAGTCGTTAAGGAAGTGAAACCTTTATTTTAGTTTCTTTGGTACTTTTTATTTCATACTTTTAAATAAAGAATTATTTGTGATTAAAGAAATTCCTTACCAAAGATTCTAAAAATAGAAATTAAATCTATCTAACCCTGTATTGAAATACTTAAACAAATCTTGCGGTTGTATAAGTATAAAATGCTATAAAACCACTAAATTTCCAATTTTTATCATAAAATTTTATAAAATATGATATAATGACTTAATTTGCAGAATAAGAAAACTACAATTCCTGGTAAAGTACATATTGTTTATGCAAATTTCTCAGCTGTGCAATAATCATTTATAGTTAGTTAGTTAGTTAGATTTATTTCAAAGAGCCAGAAGGTCTTCCGACCCATGCGGCAAACATAAATTACATAATAATATGAACATAACGGTAATGTACAAATATATATAAACGCATGTAGATCACATAACATAACATACTTGATTGATTCAAGAATAAATTGAATGAATTAATCCGGGACCGGATTCCCTTAAACGAAATATAAGGGAAAGTGCCGGAATATAAAACAAAGTAATACTATATATAGCAATACGAAAAATCAGTATTATAATATAACAATAACACTGTTTAAACATGAATATATTAAACCAGTTTCCCTTATCGAAACGAAAAATAAGAGAAACCGGGTAAGGAATAAAAAGAACGTGTGATTTAAAAGCAGAAAAGGTGTGAAACTATGAATGGAAGTGAGAAAAAGGTAAATCTTACGTAATATGATTTCTTACGGTTGTGTAAAAATAATGCGGACCGGAAGCACATGGAAAACTACATAAATAAGACCTGATCAATGTTAATTTGATATTTTGATATTTTTCAACCATTTTAGAAATCGTGCATTGGTCAATCCCGCTAAATACATAATGTTTCGGTGTTGTCATCACGAAAATCGTTATACAAATTGAAATAACCATGGAGTTGATTTGGATAGAGAGAAAAGAAAGAAGAAGATGTGAAGGATCCAAAATGTCAAGGTAAATTTTGCTCTAACTCAGACATTCAGTATACATAGTATAAATACAAACATTATGTCAGTTCTTACCATATTCGATAATCATCACAAGTCCATACCAAATACATGAACAAAAAATATTAAAAATGACTTTAAAAATATAATAAATAAGTAAGATAATATTTGGTCTATTCACTGTATAACAGATTATTCCTAAGTTCAAAAGCTTTTGAAATATACAAACCTAATTTTCTTACAGTGTAACTGTTGGTACTGTTCATTAGCTCTGTAAATTTGAACATATTTGGATTTAAATAATAAGAAGGTGATATAAATTCTTTCCTGAAGTTTTCATACAATTTACATTCTAGCACAAAATGAAATTCATCCTCTAATGTGTTACAAGAGCTGCATTTACGTTCATCTAAAGGAGTAGCAATAGGTTTCTTCCATCTACCAGTTTCAATGTGTAGCCTGTTATATACTGTAACAAAAACAATGCATATTAGGTGAACTGCACAAATATCAAGTAACAAAATTATGATAAACTGACAACCTATTTTTTAACTCGTAAAACACCGAATATACTGACTGCTTCATAGTTCTTTTAAGGTACAATGCGTCAACAATCTTATAATTACAATTAATGTGTTTTATTGCATTTTTTTAGAAAGATAATGCACATTTTTTATATAAAACAAATCTCACAATTGGTATATGAAATTTCCTCGAAAACAAAGTTCACAATGTTGTGTGTACAAAGACAAATACGAGTATAACTACAGAAGTATTTGTTAAATGAATCATTTCTCATGTTTTTAAGAATTAAAAATGTAAAAATTCAATAAAAGAAAACCGAGAGTTTGCAAACAACTATTTGATCCATTACATGCAATCTTAGTACGACAGAATCATTTCAACAATTATCCACTTTACATGAACGTCAACTTTGACACGTTGAAAAATATGGGGAAGTTCAAAATATGACGTCACCAAAAGAAATTCGGGGGGTATTTTTCTCCTTTTTCTTAGAATATGAATAATATTCTTGCATTTAATTAGACACAAAGTGTTACAATTGGTAAACGCTAATAAAAATATAATTAATGAAACTTCAATGAAAAGAAATTACCCTGCTGATCATTGATGTTATTCTGCCTTAAGAAAGGATTAGTTATCAAATAGCTATAGCAGGATAAGTAAATGATGTGAGCACATATTGCCGTTTACTATAGGTTTTACTTGCGTATATATACTGCAAATAATACGAACGGTTAAAGAACCGCGATACATATGACTTCCATTGAAGAGAAAAACAAAATAAAAATCACATAAAATGGCAATATGCCTTGTATGAATGCGAGAATTCGAAAGAGATCGATTGGTAGAAACAATGGCTTATATACAAATTATCCAACAAGCGCATCGTTCAACACAAAATGACGCAATATTTCACAAACATCGTTGGAACTCCAACAAGCGGTTGTATATTTCCACCAGGCAGTTCGATTCGACAAACTGTTGGATCAACTCTTTTCCAATCAGTAACCAATTCTTTAAATGTTCTCAACTTATAATTCTGTCACGCAAAACTGATGATGAATACAATGATAACGAGCTATGTAAATGTTTACTTTATTAAGGAGAATCAATTCTTGTTTATGGATGTTACGTGAAACTGATTATATGATGCATTTCTATTATTATGTATTTAACAACTGAAGAGTGGATTTACAAAAAATGTCAATTCCTCATGAATAAAAAAGTGACATGGCCGGTTAAGCACCCCACCCACTCTAACCTAATGTCACTCGTTACAACTTATGAATAGGAAAATTAACTGAAATATTTTACGTCTAATACAGTCTAAAACAGAAACTAATGTAGGCAGCAAACCGTATTATGTATGGGATTTCCATTTTATTACAGCATCTTCTCGTTGAAGTGTATTATAAAGTCATTATTATATCGGGGTATATTGTACATGTCAATTGCACTTGTAAGAAAAAACCTGGTTGTGCGATTTAACAGTTTACAGAATGCAAATGCAAGTTTTTATTTGAAGTTTACAGAATGTTACCCTATATCGTATTTTAAGATACTAATACGCATGTGTTGTAACTCTCCGTTTTTTTCTGTTGTTTTTTTTCTTTTTTGTTTATAAAGAAGTATCTAAGGGATCTGGACAGACTGCGGATGAATTATTACAATTTGATGGCACAGTTGTCCAAAAGTGACCGTGAAAATGCAGATCTTCAAGAAAAAAAAAATGCTAGACATAATGAGGAAATAAAATGTAGTAGACAATTCTGCTGAGGTAAGCCCTTTCTGATATATTATTGAAGAAACAAGTTCCAAATTATTTATATGGATTATATAATTAATTAAATTGTCAAAAAATACCAAATTTGACTTTGTTTACACTCTAGCATCTTCATTTCTTAAACAATCTTGTTCAAACTAGCCAGCAATATTTATAGCCATAATGTCTCAGATGAGTTTAATTATGGTTGAAATAAGCCAATGAGCTCAGGATTTGATGCCCTTATCAAAATAAAAATGCTGAATTTGATTTATTCACGCTTACATCTTCATATTTTGAGCAATCTGCTTTAAACTTACTGACAATATTTATAGCCATGATGATTCAGATAGTTTAAGTATAGGTGGAATGGGCCCTTTACATGACGAGTTACGGTCTCTTGAATTATAAATAAAATGCCAGATTTGCAATCCAGTGATATGTAGTCTTTACAGGTGAGGTAAAGGTTACTGTTTGGCTTTATTGCCAAAATTACTGATAAAAAAAAGCATTTAACCCTTTCACTTATGAAAACATTTGATGCTTTTTACAGCAGACGCCTTGAGAAAATATTGTGATAAATGGAGAAATCGCTCGCAACAAGCAATTTCTCCTTTTGTCACAACGTATTTTACTAAGTTCTACTTAAGTTTTGTTTATTTTATTTCGTTTTCTTCAGGTGCTTTCAAATTGTCTATGAGTTTAATTTACACTCTAGCATCTTTATATATTGAGTGATTTTCTTCAAACCTGCTGACAATGGTTTCAGATGAATTTGATTATGGCTGATATAGACTGATTAATTCTTTCACAGGAGTTATGGCCTTGAATTAACAAAAACATCATATTTTAATTTGTTTACAATAGCATCTTTATTTCTTAATTGATCTTGTCTTGTTCAAATGTTTATTTCTTAGACAAGTTGGATTAAGGCTGAAATCAGCCCATTAAGTCCAGATGTATAACCCTCTTGATTATCAAAGAAGCCAGATTTTACTTAACTTACACTTAGCCATCAGGCATCTTGATTTGGTAAGTGATGCTCGTCAAATTTGCTGACAAGGTTTATAGCCATCATCTTTCAGATGATCCATACTGTGTCTTCAGAGCAATGGTAGGGTGAGAGACTTAGAGCCATCATGGCCCTCTTCTCTTTTAAAGTGCAAGACCCAGAACTTATTAGCAATTTGAATATACAGTAGTTGTTCAGAAAGCTACAGAAATGAAATCTTATTAATTCATCCATATTGGGCTTTCTGACACCTATGACCAGCATATGCTCCAAAAACCTGTGCAGCAAAGGCTAGTAGGGGTCAACTGCTGAAGATCCATTAACCAGACTGCTTCTCACACAATCTAGGCCTATGCTAAATACTACAGATTTATCTCCGAATATAGACTCAGTTTTGCTTGGCAGCTCAGTTATGTGCACATATGCAAACTTTAGAACTTTTAACATCCAAAGTTCTTGATAAATTTTATAAACAAAACGGGCTACTAATTGTGATTGATGTCAAAATATCTTTCAGAAAAATGATTCGCAGACAGCAGGCCTTGAATAGAGAGTCGTCGTACACCAGTGAGGAGAGACAGAAGGTTCAAAAGTTTTGAGGTAGACTTTGTCTTCGGAGGAGGAGGTAGTTTCAGACGAGGAGGAGTTCTTTGTTGTTTAGAGGCTGACCTGGCGCACGCCAGAGTCAGATACGTACATGAGGGAGCTGGACAGCAAAGCCTCCCAGCTCCAAACAACTCGGGCAAAGAATGAGAAGGGTCAGGGGTCAAGGGTTTGATGACTCAGAAAGGCTCCCTCCTTCATCTATTGAGGTGTCCCAGAAGTGGGCACTTCTTTAACTCTTCACCACACGACAAAATTAAGACTTCCATATTGAAAATATATGCAGACGACAAATAAACTGTAGCTCAATTAATGAAATTTCTGACAACTTATACTAATCCCTCTCGACGGTTCCTGGGTTGGACCAGTACTTTGCGCCTGGGAAGGTCATGAATTATTCTTGCCTCCAACGGGGTTCGAACCCACAACCTTCGGATCCGTAATCGGATACGTTACCACTGGTCCACGGCGCCCTCGAACTTTTTTTCATGTACACAATAAAGCCCACATTTTTCTTCCGATTCTTTTGAATCTCACAAAAAGCATTTTTATCATGTTAAGGGTTTACTCTTTTGATAATGAAAATAATTCATCAAAGATTGTTGGAAAAGGAACCATTTGAACCTTTTGTAAACGTGATTCAATCCACATTTTTTATCGAATTCTTTTGAAACTTCACAGATAGTATTATGATCTTAAATAATAAACCTATGGAAAATGAAGAAAAATTGTTAAACATGGGAAGAGGAGCATTTGAAATTTTCATTAATTTTTTCTTGTTTTACAAGTTTGATAAAGTCCATATTTTCCATCAAATTCTTTTGAAACTTGCACTGATTCTTTGTATCATTATAAACATAAATCTTATTTAAAATGAAGAAAAAATAATTTGTAGTGCTTCGTTTAGATCTATCTTCAGAGTAATAATGGAATAATCAGCCATGGCAGGTAAGGTATTTCGATGATTTGATGCTACATGTACTGAAGCGTACAGTTGTAAAATCATGAAGTTTACATTTTTTGTTGTTTCCTTTACATTCCACTCTTAGAGTAGTTCTGCATTGTAGAAAAAAAAGTTACTGAAATGGTTGACAGTGGAGCGACTCGGGGCCTCATGGGCATCTTATTTATAAGAAAAGAAAGAGAATGTTTCACACTGATACGTCAGTTACGAATAAGATGTTGCAGACAAACTCTGTGTACATGGAACATTAAAAATCACCTGAATTCAACTGTTACATGTATTGGAGTCCACAATGCTTCCATAACTAAGCTTATTTGTACTAGCACCATTGTATTCTGTTAAATCGGTAACGACGTATTGGAATATAACCTAAACAGAAACCCCTTTTATTGTAAATGCTGTGATGTTGAGATTGTAACATTTTGTAAAAAATAAGCAAGTTGGACATTCAGAGTGTTTGCCATCGAAACATCAACAGGATATTTACTGTTCGTTCACAAACTTTGGACTCTTCTATTTTACAAATATATTAACTTTTTAACTTGCTTGTTAGTTGGACTGAATATTGCTGGTTTAACACTGTTCTGCAACAATCGGCAATTGACAGTTCTTGTGTTAGTCACTGTAGATTGCATTGTTACGTGTATTCATTTTGTGCATAATTTTGTCACCTTGAATAAAATAATTTCAATATATCATTCTTAATTTGTTTTATATCCTTGTCAAAAACTGCAGGAATGCATTCGCTCACCACCTGCAGGTCACCAATTTGGTTAAATTATGTTCCCAAATGAGAAAAAAATAAATGCCACTACATGCTTTTGTGACATTTTGTGAAAGTTAACTTCAAATTTACTTTACTGGACTGTGGTGGTAGTCATTAAGTGAAATTTTGTGAACATTCTGTTGAATTTCTTAAATGTTAGTAAAATTAAGTTCTACATTTGAATGTTTTGGTAGTCCGTAAATTCGATGTTACATAACATTTAATGGAATGTTGTATTGGAAGTAAACGTACAGTAAAAAAAAAGGAATTTGATAAAAAAATAAATGCTGAATGCTAAATTCGAAGTAAATTTGCTGATTTAAGTACAATTAAATTCATTTTCATGTGCTTGCATTCCAAATGCAGGTGTAGTTTACTTGGCATTTAATTTCCAAGTAAATCCCAAATTTCGTGCAGTGTACCCTCATATGCTTAGCGCCAAGCAAGGGAGCTATACCAGTACCATTTTTCACGACTTTGGTATGTCGCGACCGGGGATCGTACCCACGACCTCCCGAATTCAGGGCGGACGCTCTAATCACTCGGGCACCGTGACCGGTCCCTCATTTTTGTTCTTTGATTCTATGATTTAATATGATTTTATTTTTTCTTTAATACTGTGAAGCTGTGAGGTTTTGTTTAAACATCTGGGTATTGTCAAGAAGCCACCGACTTTTATGCTGATTTTGTTAATGCTGCTATTAATTTGCTTACATTATTAAAACCATTGACTGTGATATAAATAAAGTATGTTTTTTGTTTATTTTCATTATTAAATTATTATACAGTGAGGTTTTAAATGGTTACAATTAGAATATATTAGAATATATTTATTGAATTAAAACCTCTGTTAATAATGAAAAGACATAATCGGATTACACGGATGGATAGATAGACTGGTAGAGAGAATGGGAGATATATCTCAAGTTTTCAATATCAAAGATGAAGGAATCCGGTATTAGAGTGTCAAACAAAACTTTAGACATTATTTTAATCTTAATCCCAACAGATCAGCAGTCAAATTTTTTTTTATATATTTTACATTTAAAAATATTAGATGACCAACTTGATAACAGACGCATTGTCAATGTTTAGGTCTTTACTGGTTATGCTTGTGATATGATGGGCCCTTGACAGTTTTTTTTTTGGTAAAATTTCTTACAGACAGAAACGTCTATTATATCATGAATATTCCAAATTAATGATTTTCATATTAATCATGCATACGTTATTCAAGAATTTAGTTTAAAAAAGTCAATAAGGTACTTCTTCCTGAAGATGAATTGTTCGAGGAAAATAAACCAGCTGTTGCGCCTACAGTAAACTCAATATATGACGGATAAAAAAACAACGTTTCTTCTGAGTAACGGTTTACACGAAGAAACAACAACTACTCTTCCCAAAATTATCTACACCTAATGCGCAACACACCAAAAGTACGATAAACGGTATTGGTGTTGTTTTAACCTTTTCACAGAAGCACAAAGCAACATCGGACAAAACGGTGCTATTTTTAGAACAGATTCACGTGTATAAGAACTGTTAATAACAGGCATCACTTTTACCTTTGTGTTACATTATATCTCGGAAATGTTAATTGTCTACAGATGTATATGTATTCAGTTATTCAGTGAATGTTTCTCAAAATAATATTTGTGTAAAGCATAAAAAATTTATGTAAAGCATAAAAAAAAAAGTTTAAATTCTCTGTACTTATGCCGAATATACTATACTGCTAACTGCTTTTGTTTTTATAAACACAAACTCTAGACACACATGCACACGCGCATATAATTATAAAACTAGAATGACGTGTCCAATGCTCCCGTTCATTTTTTAGCAATAAAATAAATTCAAACCAGACATTTCTATTCCATGGCTAGGTCAGCTGCTCACAATCAGTATCACAAATAAAACCACGTGTTCATTTGTGTAAACATGTCAACCATTGACTACATGTAATCCTTATGTATTTACTTGATGGCTTGAAAGTCAGTTTGAATACGTATAGTGCACACGCACTCTCTTCATACAAAGCGCATAATGTCTACATCGCCTCTCCAAAGCAGCAAATTCACACAAGTTACACTTTAGTTTTACATATAAAGAAGACGAATATTTCTTATTAAGTGCAAATTACGGGTCCAGGCCATCGATTAGTCTAACTGGTTCTGACAATGTCCATATCACATCAATGTCGATGTAAGACTGACGGGTCAACTTTCTTATCCACGCTTAAATACAAAATAATAAACATGGGAGCATTGGAGACAACTGTCTAACCAAGGAATTGGTCATGTTGGAATTCGGAATGCCTCTGACAGTTTTCCCATAACCGATTCGGGTCTGACGTTGGTTAGTTTTCGGAGCAATCGATCGAATTATTTAATAATGGTATTTCTTCGGGAAAGGGGGTTGGGAAACATGCTTTACCGATCTTGAGATGAGAGTTCAGAATCATGACTTTAAACATGTGCAGTACATGCTTTTTGGAAACTCATAACGCGTATTTAAAATGTTTATCACGGGTAAATTGCATGTTTTATTGTAGTTGAGTAGCAGTATGAATCCTTGCGATTCATTTTACCGCTGACTGACGGATTCATCGACAAATAGACAGAGAGACAATAAGATAGATAGATAAGATGACCATAAGAGAGAAATTGAGGAAATGTAAAAAAAAAAACAAGAAGAAAAAAATTACCAGAAAATTCAGGAGTTCCTAACAAGAGAAGCAAGCCTTAAAAATGAAATACAGAAGCTACAGAAGAGAAACCTAGATATGGAGAGACACTCCAGGAAATACAATTTACTTCTATATGGTCTTCCAGAAACCACCCATGAGAACATATATAAAACTATTAAATCTTTCTTCAAAAATGACCTTAAAATTGCAACTGAAAATGTAGATCATATGATTTTTGCAAATGCCCATCGACTCCCCTCGAAAGGATCAGGCCCCAAACCCATAATTGTGAGGTTTACGCGCTGGACAGACCGTGAAGTTGTACTTACCCAAGTGTACTCTGGTATACTTCCTAAAGGAAAATTTGTACAAACTGACCTACCACCAACCATGAAAGCTGAAAGGCACCGGTTAATGCAAGAGGCATATAAACTGAGAAATGGTGAAGAAAAATACAGAACCAGGATTATTGAAAGTGGTATCAAACTGTATTTGCAAGTCAGGAAAACTGTATCAGAGCCATGGGTTAATTACACAGTATAAATTTACTCTGGACTGAAGATATAGATATAGATCTGTCTGTTTCACTTTGTATGTTGACATTTTGTTTGGTGAATATGTTTTTGGTTTTACAGCTGTTGGTTACCCCATAAAAACTCTAGGTGAAGTATTTCTCCCCCTCTCTTAGTACTTTTTATTACTTTTCAAATGTAAAAACATTCATCATCCCAATATTTATCTTCAGATAGGATTAACACATAATAAATATTCTACTGAAAAGATCCAATCATTCACATTTGGATTCATTGATTAAAACAATCCATAGCCTGTTTTTTTTTTCCTGTGAAATAACAAATGTTTAAACCATACTATTAATATGGAAGTTTAGTCCATTGCTTTTTATCCTAAAATGCATAAAAAATAACAATACAGTTTTGTTTTGTTTTCTTCTTCATGTATTGCTCCAAAAGAGATGTTCATTTTTGTGTTTATGTCAAACCTTTACATGGTATTTTTGTTTCCAGAAAAAATATTTGCATAGACTTTTATTCCATTTACTTTTCAGCCTATGATGCATACATAAATTAACAACACACTGTATTTTGATGTTTGTTACTCATGTATTCTTCTAAAAGATACATTTATTTTTGTGTTTAATACTGTTTATAGTAAAATCTTCACAAGGACTTTACAATGATTATAAAATTATTTTTCCCTTTGGAATAACAATATTCAAACCATAGAATAGAATCTAATTCCATCAACTTTCTATACTAAAATACACTAAAAAAACCACACACAATGTATGTCTTTTTGTTATTCATGTAGTGCTCCAAAAGAGACAGGTTATTTTGTGTCTATAGTGAAACCTTTACAAGGACTTTTATTTCATTTAAGTATATCCCTATAATGTTATATATATATATATATATATATATATATATATATATATATATATAAAATTAACAACACAGTGTATGTGTATTGTTTCTCATGTATTGTTCCTAAAACACTTGTGTGTGTGTGTGTGCTTATGCAAAAAACCTATAAATTGATTTACATGTACTTACCATCACATATAATGCATACTGGAAGACAGAAGGGAAGGAGAAAGAAACACACACACACACACACACACACACACACACACACAGTGTACAACACAGTGTATGTTGATTCAATTTTGTTACCAGTATATTGTTCCAAAAGACACATTGTGTTTTTATAGAAAAGAAATATAGATATATTCACAATCCATATTATTTATATATGAGCTTTTATCTTTAAAAAGTATTACTTTTTCATTACTTCGACATCATGTACATGGTGACACAATAAACTCAGTTTACTGACTGTAGGTGACTCATGTTCAACATATTGTTTACATTCCTCGGGAAATCCCTAATTCTAATTTTACAATCGGATGACGTCATATGGTATATATATAGATCTTCAGTATTTAATTGTCTTTTAAACTTTAAGTTCAAAAAACTATTAACAACTTAAATACCTCTATTAGGAACGTCATCCTAGTCACTTGTGTTTAGTATCAGGCGGACGATTGTTGAATAAGTAATCCTTATTTCCAAACGAATATTGGTAAAACACAAACACGTGTTAATTTGTTTTTGGAAGGGTTTGGGGTAAAACAGTATCACAGTTGTATTATTATCATCGTTGTCGTCTTCTATATGGCTGCAACCGGTCATTTGTTTATCCTTTTTGTTGATATTTATGTATGCTGTGACTTTCTCCCTTTTGTTTTGTGTATGTTTGTGATTAACCACCATGTAAATAATTTTTCAAATTTCTATATAATGGTTCCAAAGAACGTTATGTCACTTTCAGATGCCAGATATTTGATTTTGTTTATTAAAGAAAACTTAATGAAATATGTCAAGGTACTCAAGGATGAATAGAGACGATATCATAATAGGTTCTTTTAATTGTCAAGGATTAGGAGGGAGGGAAAAAAGGAAAGATGTTTTAAATTTCTTGAAACAAAAACAATATGGTATATTCTGTCTACAAGATACACATTTTACTGAGAAAGAGGAAAAATATATTAGAACTCAATGGGGATATGAATGTATATTTAACAGCTTTAACAGCCAGTCTAGGGGGACAGCAATACTTTTTAATAATAATTTTCAATATAAGGTTTTAAATGTAAAGAAAGATATAAGTGGTAATAAAATTTTTATTGATATTGAAATTCAAGGTAAAATCATATCTCTGATTAATATATATGGTCCTAACAAAGATAATCCTGCATTCTTTGAAGAAATTAGAAATAACCTAGTATCCTGTAATAGTGATTACATCATTTGGACTGGTGACTTTAACTTGGTTATGAACTATGAAAAAGACACAAAAAACTATATTCATTAAAATAATCCTAGAGCAAGAGAAAAAGTTTTAGATATATGTGCAGAGTTTAATCTCATTGATATTTGGAGGGAACTAAATATAGAATCTAATAGATATACATGGAGGACAAACAATGGAAACAAACAGGCAAGACTTGATTTTTTTCTTATATCTCAAAGACCCTCAGTTTTCGCAAGAAATTAAAAACATAATATATGAAACAAAATTACAGTATTCAGAACCAAATCAAAACTTAGATATAAGTATTAATACGAACTTAAAATTAAACTTAAATGATCAAACTTTTAATGAATATTAGAGGGAAAACTATATCCTACTCTTGTTATAAAAAGAAACAAAGAAATCAAAATGAAAAACATTTGATAGAAAAACTAAACAACTTAGAAAAAGATGAGGAATCAAACAAAAATGAAATAATGGAGAAAAAAATGAGCTAAAAGAAATCAGAGAAAATGAACTAAGAGGGTCTAATGATCCGATCCCGGGCACAGTGGTTAGATAAAGGGAAAAAAATAACTAAATATTTTTGTAATCTTGAAAACCGTAACTATATCAGTAAACATATGCCTAATATTATAAAACAAAATGGTAGTAAAACAGAGTCTCAAGTTGAAATTGTTAATGAAACTAAAGCTTTTTACGCAAAACTGTACTCAGAACGTGAAACTAAAAATATAAATTTGCAAGAACACATTAAACATACATATGTGAATAGATGAAATGAAACAAATAGGAATAAATTAGAAGGTAAAATAACAAAAAATGAAGCATCAATTTCCTTAAAAAATATGAAAAATAATAAAAGCCCTGGATCGGATGGATTTACGGTAGAGTTTTTTTAATTTTTCTGGTCAGAATTAGGAGATATTTTTATTAGGTCAATTAATCACAGCTTCAATACTGGGGAATTATCAAGTACTCAAAAGGAAGGGATTATTACATGTATACTTAAGGGTGAAAAAGATAAACAATTACTAAAAAATTGGAGACCCATATCACTGTTAAATGTAACCTACAAAATAGCCTCTGCATGTATTGCAAATATAATACAAACGGTACTACCTTATTTAATAAATACTGATCAAACGGGATTCATTCAGGGGAGGTACATTTGGGAAAATACTCGTAAGTTATATGATTTAATGCAATATACTGAAGAAAATAATATACCAGGCTTATTATTATTTATTGACTTTGAAAAAGCATTTGATTCCATTTCATGGTCCTTCCTTAAAAAAACATTCAATTTTTTTAACCTTGGTAACTCAATCATACAATGGGTAGATATTTTCTATAACAATATAAAATCTTGTGTGTTAGTTAATGGGAAAATATCAGAATGGTTCAATATCTGTAGGGGCTGTAGACAGGGGGATCCCCTCTCTCCGTATATTTTCATTTTATGTGCGGAAATTCTGGCTATAATGATAAGAGACAATAAAAATATAAAAGGTATAAAAATAGGAACTACTGAACATATAATATCCCAGTATGCAGACGACACCTCACTAACTTTAGATGCTACGAAAATATCACTTGAATATGCCTTACAAACGTTACAGTTCTATGCAGAAGCCTCCGGCCTTCACATAAACATTGAAAAAACAAAAGCTATTTGGTTTGGGAGCAAAAAAGGAAGTGATGAAAAGTTATTCGAAGATAAAAATTTATGTTGGGAAAAGGGTACATTCAAAGTTTAAGGAATAAACTTTACAGTAAACCTCGAAAATATCAATGATATTAACTTCCCGGGAAAAATTAGAGAAATAAAATCCCTTCTTGTAAATTGGTCAAAACGAGTATTAACGCCATTTGGGAAAATTACTGTATTAAAAAGTCTTGCCATTTCAAAAATAAACCATTTATTATTATCACTACCTGATCCATCTCAAAAAAATTATTAAAGAACTTGAGTCAGTATTTTTTAAATTTTTATGGAATAATAATCCAGACAAAGTTAAAAGAAATATTATAACTAATCAGTACGAAAATGGCGGACTGAAAATGATAAATCTAAGTGCATTTATAGATTCCATGAAAATAACATGGATAAGAAGACTCCTTATAGAAGATTTAGTAGAACAATTTTCCCCTGATGTAATAAAATTTTAAAATATGGATCAGACTATCTTCAAATAAATAATATAAAAAATGACTTTTGGAGAGATGTTTTTAAAGCTTGGAATTCTTATGTTAAAAAAATTACTATTGAATCATGGGAAGACTTGTTGTGTCAACCAATATGGTGTAATCCACTAGTGAAGGTCGGAGGTCACTCGGTGTTATACAAAACATCTTTTAGAAATATATTCAGAGACCATATTTACCTAAAACTGTAAAAGTCCTTATTAATGATAAAAAGGGTTGTCAACAAATTTATAAAATAATATTTTATAACAACACGAAAAACTGCTCTTCAAATTCAGAAAAAAAGTGGGAAACAGAATTAAATATAAGTCATAATTTTAATTGAAAAAATGTTTATATTTCTATTCACAATATTTCAAAGGACACAAATTTAAAATGGTTTCAATATAGAATATATTACAGATTACTAGCCACAAACACATTCTTAACAATGATAGGAATAAAAAATGACGATAAATGTTCCTTTTGTCATCATGTAAGTGAAACACTATCTCACCTTTTTTATGATTGTAAGCTAATACGCAACTTTTGGTCAAAAATAATTGAATGGTAAAAAGCATCAAATATACAAGTTGATAATTTTATCTTTTCAAAAACTGATGTTATCTTAGGAAGAATTGGAAAAAGTGAGTCAAGTTTTATAATTAACTGGATTATTCTCTTGGCAAAAAAATTCATCTATTATAACAAGTGTCAACAAAATATTCCAGATATACATGTATTTGTCAAATTTCTTAAGAGCTATTTTGATACAGAAAAAAGAGTCGCATATAATAGCAATTCATGGGATAATTTTGATAAGAGATGGTCAAAATATAAACATATTTTTGAATACTAATTAACAGTTACATTCCCTTATCATTTTGAGTTTAAATAGTAATACGTTTATTTAAAAAACAAATAATTTTGATTTGTAATTGTATCACTATCTGTGGTGGTTTATATTTTTTGTATATATGTAAGTATGTATGGTTATGTGCAGGTTCTTTTTATTGTTTCCTTAATTGTTTAATAAAATAATTGATAGTGGTAAACAGAATAACTCCTACGAAAATAATATCTAATAGGTAAAAAGTCTTTCTTGCTCTGCTATTTTTCTTTCTCACATCACGTTTTATATGACCTCTTTTCCATCAAAATATCAAAATACATTATTTATTTCATAGGAGGTATTCTTTTTTCCATACAAATGGAATACCCCCGTATATGCATGTCCTTGTTGCTATATTTGTAATGCACCTAATAATATGCTTATCGCTTATATCATTTATATATTCATATACGGTGTATAGTGTAAGGTATGTTGGGGGGTGGTCCTCCCCGACCCACACATACCTATGACGGGGAGAATAAAAGCAATTACCACTGAAAAAAAAAAAAAAAAGATAGATAGATAAGTTGGTAGCTGAAAGAAGTTGAGTAGCAACACGAGTCCTGGGGATTTATTTACCGCAGATTGATAGACGCATCGACAGATAGTCATTAAGATAGACAGATAGATTTTATTCTGTAGATATTTGTGGACGAGCTGTGGAACCTATAATTATCTTGGCCGAATGATAGAAATTTCTGATAGACTAAGGCTTACTTTTCTCCGATATTTTGCAGATAAACTTTGTGTTGAAAAAGGGGTTTAAAATTGTTTCTTTTAGTGAAAATATAACATTTAGCTCGAACGTTGAACTCAAAATAAAATAACCCAATATATCGATATCAAATTGTCATGTGAACCAATCTCTTGCTTAAAGTCCATACTTACATACAAGTGTTTGATTCCTCGAAGTGTCACATATACATATACGTCGTCCATATTTCCGTATTTTTATAAACAAGTAGACTCTAATACTGCTAGGACAGGAATAACTTTAAAAGTTGTTTGCGAAAGTTCAGGTGAAGACCTTAAAAGATTTTCAACATACCAAAATCCCTTATTTTGCATCTGTTGCATAATCTAAAACTTAAAAAATCACCAACACTAAACACTTTTTTCGGTTTCAGAGGGAATTAACATTTAACTAGTTCACACTGCACATGCGCGTTTGCTTCTATCGTCTTAAATGAAAACATTTGATAGAAAAATACTGAGATTTGTGTGGATGTTACTAACAAAAATGTGCTTTGCTCCTCTAAAAAATTCGTACTCAAAGCATAATGTTCTCTTCAGTCAATTTGAAATAATTTAAAGTCTTTATAGCAAATAACATCATCGCCTAGATTTGTAACTGCTCTACTGCTGTGGTTTAATAAATAACAATATTTGAATGTGGAAATTTTATTCACATCGTCCCCAGTAAGTGAAACAAAACAGTTTATTTGCCACACTGACTTTAATTCCCAAATAAATAGTCTGCATTTTACAGATTCAAAAAGCTCCCAAAAACGAATTTAAATGATTGATAAGCAGAACACGTATAGTCTCTATCTGTTTTGTAAATGAATTTGTTACGGTCAAGAAGATATATACGTAAGCTATTGGAAGAATATAAACAATATGCACCCGACACACACGCACACACATTTATCTATAGCACACTTGGCGTAATGTCATAAGAAGTGAGGACAAAACACAAGTCTTATTCATGTATAAGTTGATCATACAAAGACTTAGTGTATTAGTCGAACAAAATATCACCTTGGATAAAAAAAAATCAGTAACATACATCATTGCGCAAGAATTTCAATTAGAGTGCAGTTTTTCTGTATGTATTTATCGTCTCTTTATAAATGCCATTTTGAGACTTCCGGGAAGTGTATAAACGGACAACCTGTCTCCTGACTTCCCAATATAGCGCGCTAATATATTACTATGCGCATACTTATCAAGAACGGAAGATAGCCGCCAATTTGGACACTTTTATGATTTCAGGTTTTCTTTGTTGTTGTTTTTTTCTGAAATTTGATGACTAGATACTAGACACAGTGTTATTGTTCTATGTCTTACCTGAGTATTCTTGTGTCGTTTGAAATGCGAATGCTGCTCAAAAAGAGTTGAAAAAGACAACGATTATGCAATGCTTATTTTTGAATGGTATATATTTATATGATAAGGGGGGTGAACGGGTACAATGTTGTATAAAGTCAGGCATGGGATTATTATGGTGTGGTATCAATTCAAATGTGGTACCATCTATGGGGTTTTTTGTTCATGTTCTGTGTGGTATTATGAAGGGTGTTGTATCATGTTCTGTGTTGTATAATGTAGGGTGTTGTATTATGTTCTATGTTGTATAATGTAGGGTGTTGTATTATGTTCTGTGTGGTATAATGTAGGGTGTTGTATTATGTTTTGTGTGGTATAATGTAGGGTGTTGTATTATGTTCTGTGTGGTATATGTAGGGTGTTGTATTATGTTCTGTGTGGTATTATGAAGGGTGTTGTATCATGTTCTGTGTTGTATAATGTAGGGTGTTGTATTATGTTTTGTGTGGTATAATGTAGGGTGTTGTATTATGTTTTGTGTGGTATAATGTAGGGTGTTGTATTATGTTTTGTGTGGTATAATGTAGGGTGTTGTATTATGTTTTGTGTGGTATAATGTAGGGTGTTGTATTATGTTCTGTGTGGTATTATGTAGGGTGTTGTATTATGTTCTGTGTGGTATTATGAAGGGTGTTGTATTATGTTCTGTGTTGTATAATGTAGGGTGTTGTATTATGTTCTATGTTGTATAATGTAGGGTGTGGTATCATGTTCTGTGTGGTAGTTCGATATTTTAGACGAGATGAAGAAAAGATTATCTTGACCGAATGAAGGAAGATTTATGACGCACGTTTATAATATGATCTAACTCTTCCGATGTACATTATGCAACAGAGAGAGATCAGAATTGTCATCAAGTATAAAGATCTTTTCTATTATCAAAGAAAAATAATAATGACTAGATGTTGCTATAAAATAATTTTGTTATGTTGTTAATAAAAATAAAAAAAAAAAAAGTAGATAATAAGTTTGGTAAACACATTCTAGTAGGTATTGTGGCTGATTTCTGCCGTATCGACATGTTTGAAAGGCCGCCAAACAATCCTTTGGCGTATCGGTGCGCTAAAACATGATTCAGGTGTGTCGGCAAACTTGTGGCTTTCAAAACGCGCCGGCACGAAATAACGATAGAGGAAGGGTGCCAATACGATAGTTTCATACACAAAACAACACAAAGACGATAATAACATGTATTGTCCCGGAAACCTTCGGCGATTTATATATCGTTCTTGTTTTCTGGCACGTCCTTGGGTGCCGATACGATATTTTCATACACAAAAAAACACAAAGACGATAATAACATGTATTGTCCCGGAAACCTTCGGCGATTTATATATCGTTCATGTTTTCTGGCACGTCCTTGGGTGCCGATACGATATTTTCATACACAAAAAAACACAAAGACGATAATAACATGTATTGTCCCGGAAACCTTCGGCGATTTATATATCGTTCTTGTTTTCTGGCACGTCCTTGGGTGCCGATACGGGAAGACAGTAGATGAATGCACCGATACGATAGTGTTTGTAAATGTCGTTATCTCGTTTCGTCAGATCTAAAACAAAACATGAAATATAGATAAAAAATACCTGATTGATGTAAATGCTTTAGAATTAATTGAAGTCAAATCTCCAGACCAAGCTTTTCGTAGACGCCGTCCGTATGCCGTCCGTACAAATATCTTAGTATTCAAATTTAATCAATACTTGATTATATAACAATTGATATCTGCCAAGATCCCACTAGATATCAATACAACTAGGATAGGAAATAAATGTAACAGTTGTTTGCATGAAGTCCTTAAATGCTTTCGAAATACCAATTCTAAGCGACATGTTTAATTGTTTGTACACTCCAGTTGAAGATACATTTTCTACTTTAATCCTCTAATAGTAGTTCTCTTAGCATAAACTTGTCTTCAGATAATTTTAAATAATTAAATGTCTTAATAACAAACAACAATACCATTTAAACTTATTTCTATTTTACCGATCATAAAAATTACAAATACAGACAATTTGCAATCTTGAAGTTTGGATTAAATTTTTTAAAGACATACAGGTTGATATTCAAAATAAATACTTGAGAGAAAAAAGTTATAATTCATAAATAGTAGGTTTAATAGGAAACGCTAATGTGAAACAAAACAATTATTTTGCCACAATGGATTAAAGTCCTGGGTAAACGTAGTCTGCCTGTTACACGTATTATTGTTTCGGTTTGATTATATCGATAATCGGTCGAAAGGCTCTCAAAACGATTATCGATATAAAAAATCAAATTATCGATAATCGGAGTATTCTTATAAAAGCGCGACCTGGTTTGAAAATGTATTTATTATGATCGAAAGAAAATATATACAGAAGCAAATGGATCAACATTACAATGGATCCACACACATACACATTAATCTATAGCACAACTGGTGCAATATCATTAGAAGTGAGGAAAAAAGGCAAGACTTATTCATGCAACGTGTTTATTCGAACGACCCTGACTAGGTATATAAACCGAATAAAATACCAAATTGAACATGTAATCATAGTATTTACTGGAACATATTTCAGGAGCAAAACTCGTCATGAGGCACCAATTAAGAATGAAATGCATGCCATTCGTAAGGTCAATCGCGAATTCCGTATAGGTTAGTTCGTAATTGCATTTTACTAGACGATATAAATAGAAAGGCGAAGCTTGGGAAGTAAGACTGAGTGAAGCCATATCCGAAAGTTTGTGCAGTTGAAATTCGTTTGCAGTGAAACACTTGTGCTTTAAAATAAAGAGGTGGGTGAAACATTTATTCTGACGTATATATGATATGCTTTGTGGATAAGTTTTTAATTTTTAGTTTATATTTTATTTAAAAATCATGGATCGAGTATCGCTCCATCGGCAACAACCATTAACTGATAAATATTGCCAATAATCGGTGATATCTAAATGTATTTTGAAATTATCTGCCTTTTTTGTTCAACAATTTGAAAATAATTTGGTGTTTGCCAAGTAATTACAAAATTAAACAGCCAATCTGTTCCTTTGAAACACTGAATTATTTCAACATGAATTCCCCTTATCAGCTATCCTTCTATCCTGAAGTAATCTTCATGTTTCAATTGAAAATAATTTTAACTATATTTTAACTCTCCTCCATTTAAATACAGTTTTTTTTTATCTCAAACTAATCTCCATTTGCTGGCTCCTGTGTTAAACAAGTACGCTGTGTTAAGGTCATACAAACTTCCCTACCGAGCGGGAATTTTATTCTAGCACTACCAATGGTGCTCCTTAAATTATCATCGAATTAGAGGAAAGTTGGAATCTTTATGGATAAAAACCTGAAGATCTGAATAAAAATTGCACATCACAATTAATGATCGTCATGATTCGGGGATAGAACAGACAAAACAGATTCACCCTTTACGCGTATAATTTTACATTTTGAAAACCCAACCTACAAGAATGAATCGTTTCATACATTCTAAGGAGTGTATGAGAATGCTATATAAGCTGTGTTTTCAATTTATGGAATATAAGAAAACAAAAACATTTCAACTATTTTTTTATTTGAAGCTTTTAATGAGTTAATTCTTATATCAAAAACTTTCTTACAATACAAAACTAGTCTATACAATACATATGATTTTGGTATAATACATTAGAATACAAACTTTTCTTAATATTAGGTGCAAAAATCACATAAATACAAAATGATAATCACCTTCTATTTTACTTTAGTTACGCGCCGAACCTAAAGCATCCTGTCTATTGTTTTAAAAAACATCAAGTTTCAATATTCATACCATTTGGTGATAATGTAATTATGTAGCACAGGATGATTCACAGGATTATTCACATATCTCAAATAACATGACAAAGCAGACAATGTTACTTATAGCGTACTATACATCCGTTTCTGTCAGTTATATAAGTATTGCAATACATAAAACTAATATATAGATATACCGTTAAAAATTCTAATTAAACATGAATATTTGTAATTACCGAATACATGCTCTGAAACAGATTGCTGTTGAAAACGAACATTTTTCAACAATATGCCCAAAATATTACGATATAAGAACAAGTTAATGAAACTATTAATTATAATTTATATCTTAGTCTTTGGCATAGAAAAAGAAAGAAAATGAAGCCACACACACACACACCGACACACACACACAAATGTGGGAATAAACTGACAGCAGTTAATGGCATTAATAGATATATTCCATGTGCTTGTAGATAAATGTCAGCGTTGGTATTTTGATAATTGGACGCCATTAGCCGCAACTGCTTAATAAACAATCAGGTTAGAATCTATTCGAAATTACTATTGCAGTTACATAATTATAAAATCATATATTTGGATAACGCCCAATGGTATCAATTCAGTGGTAAGAAGTTGTTTGGCAATATCTTTGAAAATTGTGTTTTATAAGTGTATTCGTACGGTGTGAAAATATTATTTCATGATTCATAATATAATTACGACATTTTCTGTAAGTGTGTAATGTATTTATACATTGTTTTTCTTCTTTTGAAATTAGTTGACTTTCTTTTTTTAATTAATCATGCTGATAAACACTTCAACTTAAATCTTTTTCATTTTCAAAAACTAAATTCGAGAAAAAAATACTAGAGAGAGAGAGAGAGAGAGAGTTACCGACATTAATATTTCAACAAATAAAATAAGAGCACGGCATTATTAGCAACTCCTCAATGATTCTTCAGAGATCAGGATGAAGAAGGTATAATAGTTTTAGGGGTCAATAACGTAATTCAAGTTATCTTACGGTTTAGTCACAACCTCCAATCAATATCAACCCTCCACGCGAATATAAAAAAAAAAAAGGGGAATTAATTTTTAAAATACAAAAAGGCAATAACCATGAAAAAAAGTACATCAGTATCAATCACACATGCAAATTTGTAGAACTTCTCTAAAATATGAAAGGGAAAGTAATCAACACAAGCAATGTCTTAAAATACACAAAGGCAAAAAAAAAAACAATTGTACATCAATATCGATTAAGCATACAAGCTAAAAAATAAATCATATTAAAGGAGGAGTCATCCACACAAAAATATAAAAATGCAATAACTCCAGAACAAGTTAAGCAACTCAAGTTATCTTTCCTCTGTACACAACTGCACATCAATATTAATTCTCCATGCCAGTCATGTTATCCGTGAAAGAAATGTCTAACGGGCGGACGCCCTTATTTTGGATGGTCAATGTTGTATATTTTGTCTTAGCAT
>CM037780.1:25124990-25174990 GCA_021229015.1 Solen grandis | reverse complement strand
CGCACTGATAAAGTGTGTCTCTGGAGAAATCTGCGCACCCACTTATCTGAAGGTCCAGTTGATGCATTAACCCTGGGATCTCCACCTCTTTGCAAAATAATTTCAAGGGCAATTCTTTTAAGAACTGGTCTTGTTAATGGTACACCTCTTGAAGCCATAAATGTTGCATAATTTACTACAGTTAATTCATCTGCAGCATCTAATAAAGGACTCTGACCAAACTGTGTTGTGTATCCTTTATACTGTCCATTAATATGGTCTTTTAGAGTGCTGTATGGGATTTTTAATTCGTTTGCAGCTTTGTGCAAGGAATATCCCTCATTATTTATGAGTTTTCTGGCTGTTTCATAAGTCTCAGGTTGGTGAATTTTTTGTTGCCGAGGCATAGTGATCAATCTGAAGATAAAGGATTTTTTTTTTTTTAATATTAAGCATTTGATTGAATTGTATAGAAAAAAATAGTAGAGTGTAACCTAGGCTCTCTCTCTCTCTCTCTCTCTCTATATATATATAGTGTGTGTGTAACTGTTTTACAAATGAATAGAAAAAAGCAGTTAAATAGAATTTAATTATGCAGTTTTCTTTGTGTATCTTTTCATATATTAATATATCCATATTTTTACCAAAATATATTTTAAACCCTCAAAAATGAACAGATATTCAAGGAAAATGCCGTCTGTTGTACCAGCCCCGGAAAACGCATATGTAAAAAATTTTGACAGCCAGTGTCAAAATCGGTCACCGTCCGATTTAAACATATTTAGTGGTACTTTAACTTTACAAACAGTAAGGACAATGTTTAATTATTATTATGAATTGTTTTTTATAAAGAGTTTGTGGGAATTTATACGTGCTACGTTGATTTATCTAAGCATCTTTCAGTTTCACTTTCTCTTCCGTTTTCGTTTTCGTCTGCTTGTTAACCGTAACAACTTCCGGAAAACTCTTCAGAAACGAGATAAAGAACAAGGACGCATGTAGGATCAAGAAACAACAACGATAGATTCTTATCAAGTGTATGTTTATTAATAAATATCACAAAACCCTCTATCTGGGCGAGCATGCGCCTGGGCGAGCATAGGTCCGGTGAGTCTACATTTCCTATCAATGTCATAAATTGTCAATGGTAATTAAAAACAAATTAAAAAGAAATATCAAAAACCATCGACAGTAAAAAATGTTATTATATGTAAAAATATTATTCCAAAAGGACATCTTGAATTCTCGACAGTGAATTCAAAATTAATATGTCAGGAGAATTGTGAACATGTGACAAAATCTATACACCTAAATATCAAAACCATCAAAGCACTGTCCATTTCATTATCCGTCCGAGTTTTGTAACTTGGGGTATGAATTTTTTTTCTAACCTTTATATCCTTCCATATAGACAGTCCCTACAGTTTTTGTTGGTTTTTTTCTTTTGTTTTTTAAGGGGGGGGGGGGGGTAAATGGACATGTTATATTATAACCATCAATGGTGAATTTCACTATCAGATTATCAAGAATGCCTCTCTTCCGTTTGTTTGTTGGGTTTAACGTCCCATCGACAGTGTTTCAGTCATTTGGAAACGATGCCTACTTGAAACATATATAGTGCTGCCACACTGCAGTATCATGCCGTAGACATGAGGCATGATACAACACCCATTCACATTATTCTGAAACCGGGCCAACCAGTCCTAGAACTACCCTTATATGATGAGCGCCAAGCAAGGGTGCTACACCAGTACCATTTTTTACGACTTTGGTATGTCGCGGTCGGTGATCGAACCCACGACTTCCGCTCCCGAGGCGGACGCTCTAACCACTCGACCACCGGGGACGGTAAATAACTTCCATACAAATGATCGTTGAGAAGTGAAACAAACTAATAATAATAAAAATATAATAATAATAATTTAATGATAACAAAGTAACTAAAATCAGGAGGCCTCAAACAATTCAGTTATTTATTTTGCAAGAAACTTTACTTCTTGAATGTTTTAGATTTTAACAACAGCAACATAAACTGATAGCTGTCCTAAGTGAAAATTGGCTTCCAATTTTGTGAGACTTTATTCTTATTATCTTTATAGATGCCCAAATTAATTTCGTTCAAATATATCAATAGTTGGGTTTTTTCCAAAAACTTTGGTCGAATAAAACGTATGAGTCTCGTATATATTAAACATACATTATAATAAATAAATGATAATAAAACAGTGATTAATCTAAATGTGAGCCCAGCGTCAGAGACAAATATCGAGAAGATTTGATACATTGAAACCCGAAATATCACTGTTTATGATTTGCATGCACGGTTTAATCCTTTTAATTTCATTATGGTTAATAATCTAGGGTTTTTCCTCAGGTGCGTGCGACTAGCCTTGATATCAGGCAGTCGAGGAGGAACATGCTTTGATTTTGCCCAAATGTCATAACCGCGTTTACATGCACTGAAATATACACGAGTGTGAATATCCTGTCGCGTGCATTTGATTGACATATCAGCCAACAACATACCACAACATCCACGTGTCACCAATACTTGACCGAGATGCGCCATGTTTGAATTAATAATAATCGTGCATTAAGTTTATCAAATTAGTGAAAAGTACTGATTACGGCAATAAAATTAGAAAGGAAATGAGTCATTAAAAGACGTAAATGAATTGGCCCCGGAATGAGTATAATGGCAAAATGAATGGTAGCGATTGAATAAAGAAAATAAAACAATGGATTTACTTCCAAGAGCAGAAAATCAAGGATTGACGTTTAAATGTCCAAATGTTTTTGTTTTTTTTGTTCTTTTTTTTTGTTGTTTTTTTTCTGTGCCAATGTCTGTTAGTCTGTCATTTGGGTCATCGTGTTATAATGATTGAAATCCAGCACGGGTAATATTGTTCGTACTGGCCTCCATTATAATATAAAAAAGAAAACATCTTTCCTACATCTTCCTTTAACATTTCTTTTTCGTATTTTGAATTAAAATCATTGTTAATTTAAAATAAGGCACAGTTTTTGCAAGACATAACACAAAAACGTGCATTCAGGTTTTGAAAAAGACAATAAATATCTCTTTTTTATCTTTTTCTGTTTTTTTCTTTTTGGTTGTTGTTGTTTAAATTTTGGGACACTTATTTTATCCTGGATCTCACTGATTTAGTTTGGGGACTCATGATTTCAAACATGTCAGTCCTTGGTTTCATAATAGAGAATTGTTTAGATTAATCATTGATAAAAACAAACATCACTGAACAAATAAGAACAGCAAAAAAAAAAAAAAAAAAAAAAATCACCACCACTTCAACAACAACAGAGTATTTATCGTGGTAATATCATTTCCTAACATACATATCACTTTAATCTACTTTTTGTCTAATATAGGTTATATGCATCCCTTTTGTTTTTCATTTAAATATACATGCAACTCTGCTGGTCGAGGTATCATGCCACTTACCTTCTTCATGATATCCAGTGAGGCAGCACTACATATGTATCATATAGGCAAATGTCCCAACAGACTGAAATACTGTCAACACAGCTATCAAATGTGTAATTTTGACGTAGACCTTGTACGTGTTTTTCAGTATGTATGACTTAATATTTTAATGGCTTTTGTTTTTTTTATCTCAACAGGGGTGAGGACATTTGTATGACGATACAAGGCACAAAATACCGGTGTTACTAAGGAATCATCGAGAGAAATTTGTGTAAGTTTTAGGAATTTGTTTTCAATCATTTTCAAATGAATACAGTTTAGTTTGAATTTACTGTAAATATAATTGATTAAAACTAGTAAATTGCATGTATAGCAGAGCTAAAGATGGGGACCACTTTTATCAAATTCCGCCTTTCGTTGTCCCATAGAATACTTCATATATACAGTACTATTGAGACGTGCAACTGAACTGAACGCTTTTTTTTTTTTTTTTTTGCATTTTTTTTTTGTTCACTACGTTTTTTTCTTTACATAGGCGTATTCCTTTCTTAAAATATTGTCCCTAACTTGCTATTTGAAGTCCATGGTTTTTCTTTCTTCCCCAAAGGAAAAATGGCGAATATGGCGTTAAGTCTGACAATAAATCCTACATTTATCTTACCGGTATAGCAAGGGATATAAATCTTCTTGGATAATTTACTTAATTCTAAAAGAAAAATTAGATTTGCCTTTCTTTAATTGTTATTTTTTTTATTTTCCCTAACAGCATGGCGACCAGCTGGGATTCCATAGAGCTAAGTTCGGACTCTTACACTCCGCCCTACTGTGATGACCACAAGAGCAATCTCATCATAACGTTCTGCGAGGAACACCAAACATTAATATGCGAACAATGTACCAAGTTAACACATCGGAAATGTGTAATGACCTCGCTACGTGATAAAAGCAGTAAGATTAATATATGTCAGGTGGACAATATGTTGACGAAGATGAAAGAAATAAAACAAAATGTTGAGAAATTACTATCATCCCGGGGTAAAGAGGCTGATATTTTGATTGAAGAGGCAGAAAAGTCTGTAGGTGATGTCAGGGAATTTAGGAGAAGAATAAATGAAACGATTGTTGATCTTGAGAAAAAGGCGTACAAGGCATTTGAAGACGCTAAAAAGGCCAAGAAATCAGATTTGAAGGATCACGTGACTGCATGCGAAAATATTTTGAAGCAAGTTAACAAAAGTATTAAGGAAATGCAAGACTGTCAGGCCTCAATGAATAAAAAAATTATGTTTATCGGACTGACAAAGTCATCTAGTAAAGTCGAGGAAATGGAGAAGATTGTAAAAAAAGTAGAGTCGGAAGCTTCCATATCATGTCACCTGACTTTCCAACCAAACAAAGTAATAGAAGATCTCTTACAGCAGGTGACTGAGCTCGGTCACGTGATTACAACCTTTCAAAGCAGTGATGTATCCAGCGGAGAGAATATACTTGAAATGACAATTTCTAGTAAACAAGGCATCAACATTAACACAGATTGTATAACTGGTTCAACAATTCTCCCCAGTGGTGATCTTGTTTTATGTGACCATGGTAACAAGAAGTTACATCTGTAAAGCCCCACCTTCACCTCTAAGGAGAATGTAGATCTACCATCATGGGACGTCTGTACAGTAGCTGATACAGAGGTTGTCGTCACGTTACCAGGACAACAGAAGATTCAGTTTGTCTCTGTACAGCCGCGGCTGAGACTCGGAAAATCTTTGAGAGTAGACAGGAAATGTTGGGGTATAGACTGTCATGGCGGCATGATGTACGTCACGTGTCACGACTACCCGGGTAATGGAGAAGTACTGGTGATGACGATGGATGGACAGATACAGAGGAGACTCGGGCTGGTACAAGGACGGTACATGTTTATACGCCCATACTATGTACGTGTCAGTCGCTATAGTGACCGTGTTTATGTAACAGACTGGGAAACCGACACCGTAACATGTCTGACACAAAATGGTGATTTGGTCTATAAGTATAAACACAAGGATTTATCTGGTCCTGGAGACATTCACGTAGACAGACAGGACAACATACTTGTAAGTGGGTTTGGGTCTGACAACATTCATCGTGTAGATAAGCTCGGTACTCACCACTCCATACTGGTCAGTAAGAGTGATGGGGTAAAATGGCCGTGGTGTCTCTCATACCGGGACACTGATGGGGCGTTGTTTGTAGGAATGTGGAGTAAACCTGCTGGTAAGGTGTTCTGGCTGAAGAAGTAATGAAGAAGTAATATGTAGACTGTTTTATCAGGATTAATATCACCATGACAACCTTGAAGTATTGTTTCAAATATATCAAGTCAGACACACTTGTTACATGGTGCGAGTATTTGTGAGTCAGGCCGGAACTCGAACCGGGGACCTCTTGATTGTAGGGCTAGTTTATCAACAAACAAGGAATTTATCTGTTTAACATACATTCCACTCCATATTTAAGACTGTAAGATAATTTTCATGTATTTTGATTGGTTTGGTTGCAGCAAATCGTGTTTCATGTTTTCCACGTGATCTTCGTGTCTATATTTGTCGTATAATCTATTTTTAGCTCAACTCGACTCGAGGTTACACAATTATCCTGTACAAAACATTCATGTATTTTCCGAACATGATGATAGACTTGGGTGCTAGTTTTCCTACTTAATAGCATATTACAGTTTTTAAAACTTCTACTGTTTATACACGTGAATATATAGCTTTATTTTTACTCTTTATTTTCACATATTATATGTAGCAAAATGTGCTGAAATCGAAAATGGAAAAAAAAATAAGTCACCGCCCTCGTTTTTATGATACGTTCGTATATCGATGGTTAACATCTTTAATAAATGACTAAAATAAACATCTCTCTTTGAAAAGAAACAAAAAAAAATAATGCTATGAGATAAGTTGCTATGAGATGATTGTTCAAATTATCAGATTATGTGGTTCAAATATCCGCCGGTAGTTCATTTTTGTCATATATGTGAGAAAAAAGGAGCTTCATTTTCTTGTTTTTTATATAAGTATTCCATAAAGGTTCTTTTATCAGAACATTGAAAAAAGTCACCGATTTCATATTGAAGTGAATGAGCTGTTTCCATGGTAACAGGGACAAGGTGTGTTCTCTCCTTCTTGACGAACTGAGCAATAATTATCTATTTGCGATTTATTTTTGTCGCATATTTACTGACAGTTTTCCATTCTTTTAATCGTGATATATTTTAATTTGTTCAATAATTCAATAATCACATTATATTTAAAAAAATCTTTTCGAGTGCTATATTGCGGAATAATGCACGGCGTTAAGTTCAGATGCACAGTAATCTATAATCACGAAGGCCGGAGTCGTGGGTTCAATCTCCGGTCAGGACATACCATCGTCGATAAAATGGTTCTGGTATGTCTTCTTTGCCTGGTGCTCAGTATCAGGGTAGTTCCAGGACTGGTTGTCAAGGTGATGAGATAATGTTACTGAGCGTACTGCTGTCAGATGCATTGTATCTGGAGTCAGTGTTATAAGTATTTCAATAGATAATTCTATTACTTCAAAATACAGAATATATAATGCGTGTCATTACTTATTTCATAAGTCCGTATACCTTTATTAATGTTCATGGGTGATTTATTTTCGTCGATTTCTTGAATTTCTATCCGCGAAGATTCATCACCATGAAAATAATTCATTGAACAGGTCCTATGTTTTCTTGAACATAAGTCCATTAATAGCCTTCCATGTACCAAAGGTATTGCCTGTTATACAGAATCATCGAAATTTATTGTCAACGAAAAATAATGATTTTATAGACACCGTGATCAGGTCTACCTGTGCAAACGAAAATAAATCTAAACAGCGTAATGACATATCCGTTCATGTCCTTTAATTATGCTCACCAAAATAATTGACTAAGTGTTCATTACGAATTCATGCATGATCATTTACTCAATGGAGAATAATAAAGACAGGCACAGTTGTTTTTGTGTTTTCCATTTTGTGTGTTTGCCTTCGTATATTCATGTATTTTGCATGTGTGAAGTAGAAATATCAAATACATTTCGAATGACTTATTGACCTTTACTTCAATATGGCTAACCAGTTTGTCTAAATTCAGAGAGAGAGAGAGAGAAATGGCTGTATTGATTGACTGTTTGTATATATTTTGAACATTGATGGGGACCCATTTAACAGTAAACCCTGTAAACAAAGGCCACTCATGGAAACTTTAAGTTATCCTTAATGTGGACGTTGCTTATTTCTGGGAATCCAGTCACTTGCCTTTTTTTAATCTTTAATCCTGCTACATGAAATGTTTATCTAGGGATTAATATTCGTCGATATGTTTATCATTATTTTTCGTGGAGCACTAATTTTCGACGATTTCGTGGAGGGTTTTATTCATGAATATTAATCCACACGGAGACCATTCTCTTTTATATAGACCTCACGTTTTCTACAACATAGATCCACGAAAAAATGTACCCTCGAAATTATCTTGGGTACATAATCAATGAAATTAAATGTCAATGAAAATTAATGATAATACATAATATAAGTCCTCCACGATTATCAATGATTATACAGTTTGATTTATGATACATTTAGCATCGTGTTTGTGTACTTTGTAGAAACTAATATCTGTAATTTTACATCTGCTGTTACCGACTATAATAGGTTTTATGTACATGTGTATATATAAATAAAGGAATTGTTGATTGAGCATCGGTGTTTTGCATATGTTTCAATCCGTTATATTTAGTAGACAAGCCTTAAAATGGCGGGTGAGTGTCATTAGAATAGTTTCTTGATTAAACAATCGATTATCATTTATATTAACTTCTTCCGATAAAATTGACAAAACAAGTATCTATTCAGTTAAATCAGGTGGACAATATAACTTACTATCGTTTCTGGGAAGGACCAGTACTAGACCCCTCTATCAGTGAAAGGTCAAACCAGTATACAGATTTATTTGTTTATATTTGTTGAACTTGGAGACTGTGTCTAAAGTATTTGAGTAGGGGCCTCCGTGACCGAGCGGTAACAGTCGTGGACTACAAATCTCTCAGCCCCTTACCGCTGTGGGTTCGAATCCCGGTAGGGACTTCGGATTTTTCATGTGAGGAAGCCTTCCAGCTGGCTTGCGGTAGGTCGGTGGTTCTACCCGGGTACCTCTGTGTACTCGGGGTCTTCCTCCACCTGTAATTAGCTGGACGTCACTATATGATTGAAATACTATCGCAGCAACGGTAAACCCTAATACAACTACAACTACAGTATTTGAAACATATACTGCTGCCACTGCAGTATCACGCCGTAGACGTGGCATGATACCACACCCAGTCACATTAACCTGGCAGTGGGCCAACCAGTCCTGCAACTATCCTGTATATATGTTGAGAGCCAAGCAATGGTGCCAGTACTTTTTTTCGACTGTGTATGTCTCGGCCGGGGATTTAACCCACGACATCCAGATTCCGGGGTGGACGCTCTTACCACTTGGCCACGTCTATCGGGACTGGTCAATATAAAAATAAATCATGAAAATCTATTTACTGTATGGTATAAAGCGCAAATAATACAAATTCTATGGCACATCAGCACGATCAAAATGTGCTCAAGGTCACTCATAAGGCGTACCAGGGAAATATTTTCTCGGGAAGCTCGAACCCGGCCAGACTGTCATGCTTTGAATATGTCTCAGTTTTATGTACTGATTGTCCTCTATGTACGCCTGTGTCCACAGCCACGGCGGAGTGATCTTTCTCCAGGATGGGAGGATTTTAAAAGATCTTTCACCGCAGAACTTGACTACCGAAAAGGCTTCCTCATAACTTAATGTGCAATTTATTCGGAATAAGTCATTTTTCCCGCCAAAAAGAATCCCGTTTTGATTTAATATTGCAATAATATAAGTTAGAAACATTATACTATACTTTGCACTAGATTGTCCTCAGATGCGTGTGTGTTACCCCCTGACTGCCAATGATTACTTGGAAATTGGCCCTCCCTACGCCCCTGATTCCAGCATGAACATCGACACACACACACACACACACACACGCACACACACGAAAGAAACATGTCAGTCATGAAAATTAAATTTACTAATGATACATGCATTGTAATAGAATGTTTGGCCATATGCGGGAAAACTTTAACCTGGTTATAACTTCTGGGCTATTAAACTGTCCATCATCAAACTTCACATCACAAGGGCGATATTCCAAACCAGGGACATTACTCTTAAGGGCCGGTCAGACAGGCTTCCGCGAGTTGATCACGAGTGTATCGCGAGGAAAAACTGTCAAACGCGAAGTAAACGCGGTCACAAGTGAATGACACGCGAATGAAACGCGGATGACTCGCGAATAACAAGTGCGCACACGCGCGAAACATTTTACACGCGCTCGGAACCCGATTTTATTTTTGAGCTGCTCAAAAATTAGGCGCAATGGCCACCGCGTGTCGCACACGTGGTGTAAACGCGGTACAAACCCGGACCAAACGCGATAACACGCGGTACACTCGCGGATCACAAGTGGACGACAAGTGGTCACTCGCGGGCATACGCAAAATTTCTTCGTGTGATTGCGTGTGTAGCACTTGTCATCCACTTGTGATCCGCGTGTCTACAGCATTCCTAGCACCTGTGATAGCGTGTGCTCCGCGTGTATAAGGCTTTCTCAGGGATTGTGTCACGAGTCATCCGCGGGCCATTCGCGTGTTTTCGCGTTGAATCGCGATTGAACCACGACTGATTCGCGTGTCGTCCACGACCCAATCTCGTTTGTACCACTAGTTATTTCTGCTATAAAAAGATCGCGTGTTGGCCATTTTCATCAGTTGTGATCAAGACGTTGAAGAGGCAACATGGATCCGGCACATCGTAATGCTTTGGTTATGCTGTTCCAGCAACATCAGAACCAGCTTCTTCAGGTTCAGCAAGCCCTAGATGGTAGAAGAAGAGTGAGGAGAAGACAAAGAAGAGTCAGAGCCATATGGATGCGCCAATGGATCAACCGCAGGCCACAGCTGGGGCTGTATGACAGACTGATGGTGGAGCTGAGGAACGAGGACCCCCGTGCCTTCAAGAACTTTATGAGAATGCCTCCGGTGATGTATGACGAACTGGTGGAAAGGCTGACACCAACACTGACGAAGGAGACAACCAATTGGCGAGCTCCCTTGGACCCAGGCTTAAAGGTGGCCATCACCTTGAGGCACCTTGCATCAGGCTCGAAATACAGGGAGATGCAGTATGGCTGGCGTGTCCCACACAACACCATAAGCCTTATTGTTCGTGAAGTTTGTGAGGCAATTGTGCATGTATATCGTGAGGAGATGCTGGCACCCCCAGAAACCCCCCAACAGTGGCAACAAATTACAGACGATTGGCTGAACAGGTGGAATTTCCCTCACGGCAGCAGCAGCATGTACCAGAGCCGTCACCTTTATGCCCACCTTCTTGGACTGCCTGTTCTTGCTGCCCTGGCGGGGCTCGGGGGTGCTGCTCTCTACCTCCTCGGTAGCAGTTTCAGGCTCCGAGACCTTCGCCCTCGGCCTGGGCCTTGCTTGCCCCTTCTTTTTCTTGGGCGTAGAGCTGCCCTTCTTTGTTTTCGGTGCCATCTTTACTCTACCGAATATGGATCAGTACTGATCGAGAACACCGGACGCGGCGGCTTTTATACACGCGGGCGGCAAGCGGAGCACAAGTGATCGGCACGTGATTCACACGCGGAGCACAAGTGATACACACGCGCTGCGTGTGATCACTTGTGACCCCATTTTCTGATCACAAGCGCTCACACACGGAGGACTCGTGGTAGACACGCGATGGACACACGGAGCACACGCGCGCGTGTGGTCCACTTGTCATTCGCGTGTCCAGCACGTTTGAGACAAATTGGCTGATTTTCACCGCGTGTAGAAAAAAATTGCAAAATTAATAGCAAAATTACACGTGATCAACTCGCGGAAGCCTGTCTGACCGGGCCTTTAGGTCCATTTTGGCCAGATTTATATTCCTTTCAAAATACAGTGAAAACTTGAGACAAATTAGACAAGCGTTGGCATCCACTTGAGGTTCTCTTCTTTTTATTTCTACCGATCAACGAGCTACTTTAAGGTAATGTAATCTTGATTGGGAAGAAAAATGTTCTGGTAATGTCGATATTATTCGTGAATGTTCGGGATCGGTCGCCCTGATGCATTCTTTTCTCATAGTTAAAATACAATTGTCAAAAAGAGATAACATATCACATTTACTTTATCATAAAACATCCAAAAACTCTGCAAGAGAAATTGTCTGATAATGTTTTTTTTATCGTTACCTTGAACGAAGACACACAAGTACGACCAATCCCGAACAATAACGATAATTACCGACATCGCACGAATATTCATCTTTCCCATTAAGCATCTTTCCCATTAAGATTTACATTTCAATTTCATCTAAATGGAGAAAAAATAGTTACAAAAGGTAAATAATTATTAATTTATTATTACCTATCCTAAAGCGTGCTATATTACAACATAATATCACAGTTGACGTAGTGTATTCTTATATCTTTATATACGGCTCTATATATACATTGTACTCATGAATTATTAGTTAGGCATTCCATTGGAACCGTGGCGGACACAGCACGGATCAGCTGACCATTAAAACGGCGCTAGATTTTGAAAGTTAAATTCGTTCTGTCATGTAGAGATGACACCATGCTCCTCGTCTAAGCGTAGCGGTTTATCTTGCGAACACGATGAGTCATTTTTTCCTTTTGTAACTATTCAAAATACTACGAGTGGTTTTATTGGTCAGAAAATAACTGATTAATATTCACGCACACGAGGTTTTGCCTTCTGAAAATATCAAAGTATATACGGTGGTGATAGCAGAATATGTTATGAACCTTGGGTTCCGACGATGCATGGATCTATGGTGACTTAAGATATTTAAGACATATTCAGGGGTTTTTAACCACCAGTGAACTATAGGGCGGTGGTTATACCCGGGTGCCCCTTTGTGCTCGGAGTCTTTATCCACCAACGTCTGAGACCCACGTCCAATGATAATTTCAACGTCTGAGACCCACGTCCAATGATAATTTCATCGGCCGACTGATAGATGGAGTGAAACGTAACAAATCAGGCGTGGGTCTCAGACGTTGTTATCCACATGTAAATAGCTGTACTTTTCTTTATAATAGAGGTAGTGTTATAGCGACGGTAAAGCCCCTCACCGTGTGGGTTCGAATCCCGCCAGGGTCATTCGGATTTTCATGTGAGGAAGCCTTCCAGCTGGCTTGAGGTAGGTCGGTGGTTCTACCCGGATGGGTCCGTGCATTCGGGGTTTTTCCCCACCTTTAATAAGCTGGACGTCGCTGTATGACTGAAATACTGTCAAGCGACGATAAACTCAAATACATGTTGTCAAGTCAAGTCAAGCGACAGTAAAATCCGACACAACGAATCGGTCTTAGGCAGCAACATTTAAATTCTTCAATAATATTACTGGTATATCTTCCTGACTGATAGGCCCGGTTTTAGGAAAATTATTTCCTGATTCATATACCCTTAAAATAACAAGTCAATGAAATTTTTATACGTTTCATATCTCCACCAACCATGAACATTGTATGTCTTAGAACAAATAAAACAAGGATTTTATTCTCTTTTTTTTTTTTCGTTTATATTAGATACAACCAGCTCTTTTGTCAGAGAACAGTTGAAGTTTAAACAAGATTCCGAATGGTTAAAGCCTCTGTATCGGAATCTGGAGGTCGTGGGTTCGATCTCCGGCCGCGACTGAAGTCGTAAAAAATGGTCAGGCATATGTAGGTGAGCAGCGAGTCTGCCCCACCAGTGGTGCTGTGCTAGAAGTATTTGCATTTCGAGTTACTCACTTAAATTTTGCGGAAGGTTAACTGGACCGGTGGGCTAGAAGATTTCGTCATAGGTCTGGTAGCCAAGGGGTTATATATAGATCGTCCGACACGGAAGCGAGAGGTTGTGGATTTGAATCCGGCAGCGACATATGATAGACGTTTTAATATTCAGTGTAGTTACAGGACTGATTGGCCCGGTGTCAAAGATAATGTGACTGGTTATGGTGTTTTGCCACTTGTCTACGGCGTGATACAGCAGTGTGGCAGCACTATATCTGTCTAAAGTAGACATATTTTCAAAACAGTGAAATAATGCTGGTGAGACGTTAAACCCAACTTTATGTATGATCTATATCACGTAGTGTGTGCCGCTTTCTCATTCTTCTATAAAGAAATAAGGTCATTTCCTCAATTACCTTTGTCATCTTTCAGTTTGCAGTTTTGAAACCCTATACCTCTAAACTAGACACACCGCTATGATCTGTATAACGTATAACATGTGTGTGTCTTTACCTTCCGCATGAATACAGCTCCAGTGTGCGAACATGATACCATGTCATGTCGACATTTGTCCCAATATTTTACAATTGCATTTGTTTCTTCTGGTTAAACCTAAAAAATACAATATGCTGCTACATTTCGACCTGTACAAATGAGCTGAAAAAATCCAACGACTGAGACATGTGTGTCAAACATTTATTTTACTACTTTAAAAAATTAAAACCGAATACTATATTGTAATAGCAATAAAATATAGGTAGGTGTGTGTGTGTGTGTGTGTGTGTGTGTGTGTGTGTGTGAGAGAGAGAGAGAGAGCACGCCGTAGCCAGGTGGTTTAATACCTCACCCCATTACATTTTCCAGACATTGGGTTAAGTGGTTTAATACCTCACCCCATTACAATATCCTGACATCGGGTTAAGTGGTTAAATACCTCACCACTTTACATTATCAAGACACTAGGTCAAGTGATTTAGTACTTCGCCCCTTTATATTATCCTGACACCGGGTCAAGTGGTTTAATACCTCGCCCCTTTACATTATCCAGACACTAGGTCAAGTGGTTTAATACCTCACCCCTTTACATTATCCAGACACCGGGTGAAGTGGTTTAATACCTCACCCTTTACATTATCCTGACACCGGGTCAAGTGGTTTAATACCTCACCCTTTACATTATCCTGACACCTGGTCAAGTGGTTTAATATCTCACCCCTTTACATTATCCAGACACCGGCTGAAGTGGTTTAATACCTTACCCTTTACATTATCCCGACACCGGGTCAAGTGGTTTAATACCTCACCCCTTTACATTATTCTGACACCGGGTCAAGTGGTTTAATACCTCACCTCTTTACATTATCAAGACACAGGGTCAAGTGGTTTAATACCTCACCCCTTTACATTATCATTTTTATGCTGAGTGCAATGCAACGGAGATATACAATGTACCAATACTCTTTATAACGACTATTGTATGCTGTGACACGAGATCAAACCAACATGGTTACCCAACAGACACTCTTACCGCTCGGTTACTGTGACTGAATATTCATATGTTAGTTAGAGAAGACCATTTTTTTATCAAAATTGTCGCGAAAATGCTTGCATGACCTATATATATTACTTTTTTGATATAAGTAAAGAGAGGATTATTGTTAAGCTAATCTAATGGCATAGAAGTCATCAAAGTTATTATCATCGCTAACCAACATTCCAATTAATTTGGATAAATATTTTACCCGGCGCGCGCCCCCTCTAAAATTACCCAGCCATACACAAATGTAGACACAACCCCCCAACATACTCACAATAATGCAAACTTTTACAGCTTAGAATTAAAAAAAAAGGATTCGAAGGGGAGTTCCCCCGGATCCCATGCCCAACCTGAATTATATACCCCTATCACTGCTCGGGCAAAGCGGCAAGCCGCTTGCATTATTACTGCCCACATTTTTTAAATATAGCGTCTCCCCTAGCCGGCTCTTGCTACCAACACTCTACCGATTTATTTGTCGATAAATAAGATGTAAATAGCCAGTGAAAAAAGAATTTCAAAGAAATTGACAAAAATGTAATGAAAGTAAATTAAAAACCATCAACGGGATTCGAATCTAGGCTTTAAATTATATCTGCTTATTGTGTAGCTTATATATGTATATACACTGCGACTGAAGAAATCACAGTCAACGTTTCCTAAAATTCAAAAGATAACACGCGCTTGCTCACATTAAACGTTTTACCTTTTTACATTTGGGTGTTTTTATTGTTTAAATAGGAATATTGAAATGTTATAATCTGTAAATTGATAATCATGTAAAAACTTCTATTTCAAGACGGACATTCCTAATATATGTTTATGTCACTTAAATTAAATGAAAAAGTGTTTTTTCCCCGCTGTTGTGTTGTTAACCATGACTTTGATTGGTTCAAGAATTAGGTCAAATCCATTTTATACAGCTTACGCCGAAAAACAACAACAACAATTACAACAACAAAAGAAGCCATTGAACATCAGTGTGTGTGTTTTCTCTATCTCTCTCTCTCTCTCTCTCTCTCTCTCTCTTCTGACGAGGAAGCAAATCGGGAACTCAAGATATAGAGGTAAAATTTGATACATTGGTTTATCTTTCTTTAAATCTATCTTTATTTCCTAAGTTTCGCCAAATCCTTGAAAACAATTATATATAGACTGAGGTTTCTTTATCTCTGATAAACATTGCAAATTGATATGCACTGAAAATTCATGACAATAAATGAAATTGTGTATTGAAATAAATAATTTGTTACTGTAGTTTTCAAGTTTCAAGGATATGTTTCATATACATCTGCATTCTCTCTCTCTCTCTCTCTCTCTCTCTCTCTCTCTTCTTCAAATTAGTTCAGGTATGAGATGAAAGTAATTGTTGTATATATGTGGACTGATGAAGTGGGTAAGTCTATGATCTTTGACTAGGAATTTAATTGGGTGTATTACAATAATCTCTACAGACGCATGGTGACACAATGCAAATTTTTGTGATTGTAAAAATGTATGGTTTCTCCATTATAGGCAATAGTGTTACGAACGTTATTGAACCCCGTAATTAGAATTATAAAATTATATTTAGAATTTCTTTTTCCCTGTTCCGTTAAATGACTGATCACATTCACTGCGTTCACTGCACAGGCTGAACATTTTAATAACACTTACGAATTCGCTCCCGGATCTGTTGAAGATGCCATGTTGCGAATCGTGTCATTTGGTACCGCACGCATCTGCTTTCTGGATTCCGTGTTCTATATTTATCCGATTCGCCTAAGTGGTGTTTAAGAAAGTAGCGTTTTCCTTTGTAATGTAACCTATACTTGCCGGTTTTATTTGTCAGGAAATAAATACTTGGCAACATTAACGAGGGAGAGAAGAAAAAAGTTTATCCCTATTATCTGCATGTGGACGAGCTGCTTTAAGAGAATTCTACTCAAATATGTGTAACGCACTTGTGCGTCGGATGCGTTTCCACATAGACCCGCCCACAGGCGTTAAGTTATGAAAAGACGATTTTATACTGACACAAAAACCACATAATTTTACTATAAAATGTAATATATAGTTAATATAAAACACTACGAAATCACTGATTTTACCGAACTCAAATTTTCTGAAAAAAAAAATTCAAGAATAAATGTACCTACGAAAAATTTATCTCGCCCGGGGTTTAACTTTAACAAATCTCTTGACTTTCCGTTGGCAGTTGTTTGGCCGGCATTCGCAAGATGTCATGCCGATGCCCTAATGGCTGTCCGCAGGAAACAGGCGAATAAAACAGCACATACCACCTTACTTCTCTAACTGAGAATATAAACTATAATTCTGTTATCCCTAGACCATTTGTATTGATTTCCTTCAGAAAATGACCTACATGTGTTCTTATTTGATAAGTTCGAATACTTTTATTATCATATCTTGGTATGGCAACTCAAGGGCTTCTAAACTTAAAATCAAATTTCAACACATTATCTCCTCCAAAATATCCATTTTCCTGATAGAAATGCGAAGTGTTAACTGAATTCACAGAAGCTGTTTATACTTTTATACTTGGAAGATTACCGTTAAGTAATCGACAACACTTATACCGATGCCATTACCATTCTGCCCGGGCATCGGGAGGTCGTCCAAGAACTGGGGATACCAGGCTGGCATCTGTCTGGTGATTATCCGGTATCCCCTGTGATCGGGGGGGGGGGGGGGGGACACTGTTTTTTTTTTACTCACAGTTAAAATAAAATTGCCAGAAAAAGAGATAACAGACAAAGTTATTTATTTACTAAAAAATGTCAATTTTTGTCGGATAATGTAGTTATTTCGTTACATTTACCTTTACTTAAAATAAGCTACGCGAATTTCAATTCATCTGAACATATGTAAAAAAGCAAACTGTGCAGTTTTTCGGTAGATCATTAAAGCGTCTGACCTCACCTAAAGCGTGCTATATTACAACATATATCACTGTTATTTCATTCTTTTGAGCCGTATCATACCGAAGATTCTGTAAAAAGACGGAGTAAGACAGACAGACAGACAGTATACTTTATTGACGTAAACTTTACAGTTTCTTGTCATATAAACAGTATAATTTCAATGTAATGACATCACATGATCAACAAGAAGTATATAGAAAAAAATATAAGTAGATAAACAAATGTAAATATTGGAATGTATAAGAACAGAATACCAGATATGGAGGATGGACATACACGTATTAATCATCCTTCTTTATCTGTAACATATTTCCAAAATTCATATTATTAGAATGTCTAAGCTAAAGAAATGGTGGAAGTTGAGATACAACAACAAAATCATCTTGAATCAGAATAAAAAGGAGAACATTTAAAATACATTGTAGCATATACAAATGAAGTATGGTATGAACTCATATTTTTTTAAAATTTCTATTATCTGAAGTTATGATTTGATATTCTGGACATACTATTACAAAGTGATACTCATCTTCAATATCAAAACTGTTGCAAATATAACAATATCTCAGGGATCTTTCTGTCCTGTTTTGGCCATACCTACCGGTTTCTATTCTTAGTTTATGGGAAGAGAGCCTCATTCTAGCTGAAGCAATCCTAAATTTATAAGGTAACAAATCTAAATATTGTTCAAATCCAAAACAAACCTTAAAGTATTTATAGGTACATAATGACTGACAAGTATCTATACTGTTACACCAATTTTGCTTAAAAACATCTAATACTCTAGCTTTGAATATAACATGAAAATTCTTAAGATCTACACAGCCAGGATTATTCCAAACATGAAAATCCATAATCATCCAATATAGCTTTCACTTTCACAACCCAATCTGTTCTACCATTGTTAATATTTACCAATAAGCTGTTATATAAAGTAACAACAAGTATATTATTTGACATTAGAATCTTGCACCAATATTTAATAATGCGTGTATATATATATCTTTATTTCCTCCAATATTGAAGATTATAAACATTGATATAAACATGAAGCACAAACATGTGATACAAACATCAAGCACAAACAAATCGAAAAACTACCTATATATTGATATGTACATGTATATACAGCTAACTGACATACAACTAGTTACTACAATACTACTTGCTTACATGAATTATTATATACCATCCAATATAACGATAAGAATGAATAAAGATTAGAGAATAATACCTATCATTTATATACGTTTATAACGTTAATTGTGACACAATTAAAGGGATAATAGAAAAATACTCAGACTAAAATTGATAAAAATAAGGGACGAAGATAGAGAAACTATTCAAAATATTATATGAATGGCTTAAGTTTTGAAGAGGGGGAAGGCAGATGTATTTAGGCAATTGGGCATAAATCCATTTAATCCCCGGGCCATGAAACGTGAATTTACTAAAATGTAAATGTAAGTGTAAATGTATATTGCTAAACACCACATTTGAGATAAACCTTGTCGAAACGAAATACAAGGCTTATGTTATGGAGTTAGAAACAAAACATAGGAAGCATATAGACAAACACAAATATACAAAACACATGTAATCACAAAACTATGAATATATCGCAAACTTAATTATGAATAATCAAACTCAGCATGCACAACAGACGGATACAAAACAGCATAGCCAATAAAAGAAGAAGCAGCAGCAACCTACTCTTATTCTTTTTGTGTTGAAGCAAGTAATGGCATAGAAATCATAATAACTAAGCAAATACATATAAACAAAACACATGTAATCGCAGCACTATAAAAAAAATAAAAAAAAATAAAAAAAAAAAAAAAACATTTTAATTAGTTTTGTGTTGTTTAAGCAAGACATGACAGAATTTGTACATTGTGCCCAGAAACTTGCTATAATTTTCTTGCAAAATATCAAGTAAGACTGGACAAGTCACACCAAGAACAGTGTTGATTAGGGTGTTCCGACTCATTTTCACCACAATATTTTTAACACGCACGCCATACACCTGCTCTATAATTTGTAAAAAGTTCGCCCTTTCATCTAACAATGCCGGACAGTCTAACAGTATATGATCAGTCATACTATTGTCAAACAGCTGTATGTTGCATTTCGGACAACATTCGTCAAAACGAGTAGAGTATGCAACAAGTTTTACCGCTGATCTACAGTGCTCAAGTTGCCACGGGCTACTTAGAGCATACGACCAAATATCACTGTAATGGTACTGCGAGTGTAATGAACGGAAACGCCCATACATTTCAGAGCTGGTACCTTTTTCCCAAGCCGAAACATAAAAGTGCCATATTGTTTTATTTATTATTTGTTTCCATTGATATTTGTTTGGAAATACACCTTCACTTAAGAAGTTATCCAAATAAAAACTCAGATTAAACTTCTGTAGAATGCTGTATATATCAGAAAAGAAACCTTTGTCTCTAAGATGAAGCTTATATGAACTCAGTCTAAGTAAGAAAATATATTTGACCGCACAATTCCTGTTCAAACGGCACAGTTGACCAAGAAATATGAGTTTTTTTTTTCTATTTCAGCCATTACAGGTAATGCCTTTAATAGACTCAATGCAATATTGGTACTCGTTCGTATTCCCAAATGTTGCATATTCTTTACGCACAACCTGTGTGCCCGCTCAATTATAAGTAGTTCGCTTTGCGTTAACTCGAATAAACATTCTACTCCAAATAACGCTTTGGGGAGAATGACATGGTCATAAATGCGTTTACAGGTGATTGGATTGAGCCCATTTTTATGGAAAACACACGCGGCTATACCAAAGAAAGTACGTCTCAGTTTAGAACTCAATTCAATTGCACGTTTAGACTGTGCATGACGAGTGTTGCACTGAACACCGAGATGTGTATAACTTGACACTTCAGAAATAATGTCCTCCCCAATTTTCCAGCATCGGACGGACCGAGCTGCCGCATGTTTACTTTCATTAGATACTAAAATTGCGCATTTAGAAGAATTATATTGAAATCTCCAACGGAATGCATATGCATGACAGATGTTCAAAAGGCGTTGTAAGCCGGTAATTGACAAGGAAAGCAATGCCATGTCATCTGCTACCGTGGGCGCAGCAAAACTGATAGTACCTATATTCAACCCATATCCTGAGTCAGCCAATTCCCCAATTAGGTCGTTAACGAAGCATAAATACAGGAATGGCGAACAGATGCCCCCTTGTCTGGATCCGCACATGATAGGAAACCAATCAGAGGTATAGCCTTTATACATTACCCGGCTGTATGAGTCAGTATGTAATTCGACTACAGAGTGCCAAAGCTTTCCTGATATACCCATATGAGAGAGTTTATAAAAAAGTCCATTATGCCACATTCCATCGAATGCCATTCGAACATCAAGGAAACATGTATATAGTTTACTCCCTAGATCCGTACAATAGTTAACACACTCCTTCATTAAAAAACTTGTCATTAAAGTACCCATACCTTCCTGAAATCCACCTTGTAAATTATGAATTGGTATTGATACGCTTTTATTTAATCTATTTAATAGTATACTTTCATAAAGTTTGAGAATGCAAGAGGACAGCGTGATAGCCCTATAGCTTTTAGGGTCATCCTTACGCTTGCTTCCACCCTTATGAAGGGTTATGATATTACCTAGTTTCATTTCATGAGGAATGTAAGAGCTAAAAAACATTTCATTAAAAAGAAGAGTCAAAACACAGAGTAGTTTCTCTCCGCCATGGATAATGTGTTCATAACAAACATTATCAATCCCACACATTTTTCCTAATTTGAATTTTTTAATACATCTGTTTAACTCTTCCTGATAAATGCGTTTATCATTGGTAACACACCCCGTTCTTTTCTTTAACACATTAACTTCATCATCTATCTTTTGTTTAAAATCAGAGTCGAAGTGCTTATCACTGTTATTACTGTATATGTTTTTGAAATAGGAACCCCATCCTTGCGCTATGGCATAAGGATCTCTTACCAGCCTACCATTAAACTTTATTTCATTACCCTCCTTGGACGACCTTGACCTTTTACTATTAAAAAGGCGCCAAAATAGGGCACTGTCAATACAGGCGGCTTGATCTATTTCATCAAAGGATTTCTTTAAAAATGCATTTGTAGACTGCCGATGCAGAGCACGAAATGCACGCTTAGCCTCTTTATATTCCCGATACGAAGTATGGTCACTGCCTCGCGGACGGCCGTTACTTTTCCACGCATCTCGTTTATGTTTCATTACCTTATGTAGTGACTTAAGGTTGTCACACCAGTACGGTTTCAAATAGGGCTTGAAATTGGTTTTAGGAAAACATTCGTCAGATGAACATTTAATAATGTTGACTATAGATCTATATAGATTATCAATATCTGAAACGTTACAGTTAAGGTTATCAAACTGGTGCAATAATACTTCGCTACGTTCAGCCAGGATACTTGAATACTGATCATATTGTGTTTTTGTTATTTTTTTCCAATTAATGTGTTGCCGAGAGCAATTCTCAGGCGATGGAATAGTTGCAGAGTTTACCGGTAGAGAGCACGACACAAGGACTGGTCTGTGAGACGACACATTTAGACTGTCGTCATCTAATATTTGACATGCTTTTATCAAGTCTACCCATTCACTCTGGACTAATATATGGTCAATAAGGGAGTGATATTTGCCATTGTAGGACACAAAAGATGCATCCGCCCCTGTACATTTTGGTAAAGTATTTATTGCTATTAGGTTATTCAATGATAAGAAATTGTTTAGAGCTGCAGTGCGGGCATCGCTGGGCTTTAAGAAACTTTGCCCTTGTAAATGAGTATTGAAATCCCCCATTATAACAACGCGACCTTTATGACAATAGTAACTATACAAATCATTTAAGTTGTCAAGAAATTCCATGTACGTTTTGAGGCCATAATTGGAACAAGGGGCATACACTTGTATCACATAAATAAATTGGTCAGTACATAGAACTTGTATTTGTATACCAACAATACAATTACTTTCAATGTCTAAAATAGTGACTCTATTGTCTAGAGTCTTTTGCCATAGGAGTGCAACACCACCTCGATCAGGCCGACGCCCTCCTGTAAAAATTGAGTGTGACAAGTTACACACACCAAAACCTTTGTAGTTTTTATGTATACTATCTAAAAAAGAAATATTTTCATTTTTTAGCCAGTGTTCCGAAATACCTATTACATTTATTTTATCACTGTTAAGTAGACAGCTTAAATAATAGGCGCTCGACATGAGGCCTGTTGCATTCCACGTGCAAAGTTGGAGATTAAACATCAAAAAGAACAAACAGTTAAGTACAAAACCCATAAAAGGTAGTAATACAGTTATGATACATTGGTATCGTAGCCATGCTGGGCACGTGGCTTGTACCTATTACGTCTCTTATTGACCCATGGTCGGCATGTGATATCATGTGGCCAGAAGCCGTCACGGATCATATCGTCGGAGTTGCCCGGTTCTGCGTTGATCCGTATTACCGCCGTCTCTAAGTGTTTTGGTCTGAATATATTTAGGGAAGTCACTTTAATACCCTTGTTTCTCACATAATTCAAAATTATGTTATCGGTAACGGATTTAATAAAACCTCCTACAAAGTAACGTTTTGTGTGTTTGTGAACGTATTGTTGAAAATCGATGTCCTCGACAGACTCAGTCGTCGTCTGGTTATGCACATACTTATTAACGCCTGCATATTTACTGGAACGGTTGTGCTCGTGACTGCTGGACCGAGAAGTGGTGTTAGACCCATTGCCGGTAACGACAGGTATAGAGCTGTGTGGCGATTTGGGAGGCACGCGTTCGATTTTCGTGGACTTATTAGCCGAGCTGGAGGCGGAGAGTTGATCGTGCGACTGTCTATCACTAGTGCGGACCTCGGATATCTCGGGGCTACTATGGGCGGCCACGTCAGAGTTGGTACTTTGTGAAGAGCCAGGTGAATCTGTGTGATGAGAAGATGTTGGCGCCAATGGGTTCCCATTTGACAGTGACGAATCACAGACATCCTTATCATTTACTTTAGAATTAATCTTTGATTCCAGTTTATTAATTCTCTTTTCAAGCTGTTTGTTATCATTTGTAAATTTTTCGCGTAATATTGTCATGTCGCGCATGGTTTCATCTCTTGTTGAAATCATTGCTTGGCGTGCAAGTTTTAACTCATTTTTAACACTTGAAGAGCCATTACAATTGTCGTCTAATGCACGAAAAGCGGCTTGACAACCGTCCTCTATTCTTTTAATAAGATTGTTAAAAGAATATGATGTTTCATTTTTTAAAGAAACGAGCGATGAATGAAGTGTTTTTATTTCTTCCCGAATGGTTACTTCGAGGTTATCTTTTTCTTTCCTGAGATTAAAAACATCAGTTTGAAGTTGAGTCAACAGTTTGTTTATATTAACGATTTCAAATTTTTACAGCTATTTTGCTGAGTTTATTATAGATTTGATGTCCTCAAAAGGACCACCATCCAACACAGATACAAGAACATATATGTCACGCGCAAGTTTAAATGACACGGACTCGCCAGAACGCGTAGTTTTACGTTTTTTCAAATCGCACGAAATTTTATAGGGATAACCATCACAAAGTTTGATAGATTCAAAAAGAGCATCCCTCAATTTTACCAAGTTTTCTTCCCTGGAGTTGTCGTCCGTTAGCAACTGGGAAATGTATTGATCTTTTGTAAGTTGGTGAAACATGCTTTGTAAGCCCTGAAGACGCTCGTCTGTGGATGCGGCGTCACTGAATATATCATTATTATCGAACAAAGTCATGTCGATCGATGATTGTGACCCACACAGGCCATTAAGTAGTCCGCTAGATGTGTTTGACTTTGACGGACTCCCGTACCGTGTTTGCCCGGGGGAGGGTTGGGATTCATAATACTCCTGATGTGTGGCCATTTTCATGAGCGATGGTCACTATGTGTCAGAAATTTAAAGTTTTCTTCTTTTTTTTTTCAAAATAAAACACAGGCGCAAATGCCTTTTTTAGAGAGAAAAGTATATAATATTTTCATGGTTTCACATATCGTGATTAATATTTTGTTTCATATACAAATATTCCTTGTTCCTATTGTCATGTAGTTTGGCGCCAAAGTGCCAACACAAAGGAGTAAGGACACATATTATTAAAGTCACAATAAACACAGTTTATCACAGACTGGTATTATCTATACCGTAAGGAAGTTTTCAGAGTTTATTTTTCCATACCTTATATGTCCAAATATATCCAAAATTTAAATAATCCTTAGATAAATCGAAGAAAATATCACAGAGCAAAAAAACACGTCCATTCATTTTCACGCATGCGCATACGATCGATTAAGGTTTAAGCAATATATTTAGAGCTTTCAAGCATTTTCCTACTAGAAATTCCTGGTTTAATGTAAAAGTACCATTATAATTAAAGACTGTTCCTAAATAATTAAAGTTGTCAACCACTTCTAAAAAATTTGAGTCATATTTCCATTTTTCGCTAAGAAGTAACCCCCGCTCTGTTTCTAAAGACTATAACTTTTGTCTTGTTAACATTGACCTGTAGTCCCCACTTATCACAATATATTTTTAAAAGGATTAAGCTGTGTTGTAACTCCTCTGGACTATTACCTAATATTACCATATCGTCTGCAAACAATAATAAAATAAATGATATATCGTCAAGTGATAATGCACTTAATGTTTCGTCCTGCAGAAATAACTCGAGATCCTCAATGAAAAGGGCAAAAAGTGTCGGCGAAATTACCTCCCCTTGCCTCAAGCCAATTGCACAATCAAAATAATCTGAAAAGGAATTACATCCTCTTACACAAGATTTGACTTGATTAAACATATCCTTAAAAATCCTTAACAATTTACCACTTACCCCATTCTTATATAATTTAAGCCATAAAGCATTTAAATACACACTATCAAACGCACGTTTAAGATCAACAAAAGTACAGTATAATCTCTTCTTTTCATTCAAATACTTTTCAACAATAGCATTCAATACAAACATAGCATCAACAGTAGAACGACCCTTCCGAAATCCGAACTGTGCATCGCTTAGTATATAATTATTTTCTATCCAATCATTCAATCTATTATTCAATACAGCTGTAAATATTTTTGGAAAACAACTCATTAAAGTAATTCCTCGATAATTATTAACGTCGGAAGGGTCATTCTTTTTAAAAAATGGAACAATAATTCCTCTGGACCATTGTATAGGAAAATGGCCAGAATTAAGTATGGCATTAAAAAGATCTACTAAATGCAATGATAATATATCAAAAGATTCAATAAAATATTCATTAAGTAACTCGTCTTTACCAAAAGATTTATTTCTTTTTAGGCATTTTATTACATTTTCTATTTCTGATATACTAATAGGTTTATCTAATTCTTCAAATTTACAATCGTTACTGTTAAAATCATGATACTGAACAAAATCTTCACACTCATCATCCTCAACTGTATCAGTGTTACTATGCAAGGAAGAGAAATATTCATAAAATTAATTGACCGATATGTCCATATTGGTTTTATTTTTCTTACGTTTACAAAAAAGTTTCCAAAATTCCCTAGGTTTGCTATGCCTCAAACGCTCAATCTCGCTGATTTACCTTCTTTAATATAACCTACGTTTTTTCGTACAAGTTTCTTGTAAAATGATTTGATATTAAGCATAGTGTGACGAGAAATATCTGTTTTAAATCTGTTATATACACTTAATGATTCAAAATATTTTTTTTTGTTTCAGAACATTCCATATCAAACCACTCGGCCTTTTTAAATAGGGAAGTATTTTCTATTTTCTCTTTTAAATTAATTGAAATATTTTTCTTAAATAAGGGTCGAGCAACATCATTAATTAAGAATGTTAGTAAATTTGTCTACACATAGGTCAATATTATTAACATCTTGATTATTGAGTGTGTTGACTACAGTATTTAGCTCTGTAATCTACCAATTAAACCACGCCGAAATTCATCTCTCAGTTTATCATTCCAATATATATCAGTGCGCATGTATGCTTCACCGCCACGATTAACAATCGTGTCGGGACAAACAATAACAAAACTTAACGGGCAATGGTCAGAGTATTCACACAATGACCCGACACTAAAATTATCAATACAATTGAAATCATGTTCATTCAATAATAAATAATCGATTACACTGGAACCCATATGATTCACGCAAGTAAAATTACCTGTAAAATCATTGCCTAACCTTCCATTTGCTATACGTAGGCATGAAGATTTTCAAATATCAATCAGTTTAAGGCCATGCGTGTTTGTTACTTTATCAGCAGAAAACCGTGCAGACGAAAAGTCTGGTATGTAATCATCATCATCTATGAACTCTGTATTGCGGTAAAAAACAATAAAATCATGTTTATCACCAATACGACTATTGAAGTCACCACATAGCATACTTTTGCCCTGGGGTTGAAAATCATTGATATCATTTTGTAGTATATCAAATAAATAAACATTATTAATATTATATGCCGACGAGTTCTCGCCCCATATATATATACACCTCCTATAAAAATATCGGATTCTAAATGAAAATAAGTTTTTATCTAACTTTAACCAAATAATTATATCAAAATGATTCTGAATAAGTTTAACACCCTTAGAAATAGTGTCTTTTATGTATAAAACAATACCTCCGCTGCATCTCTTCGCCCGTCTATGCTGAAACTTCCTGTAACAGTTTAATGATTTGTATCCACTGATGTCTATAGATGAGTGTTCGTTAGTCCACGATTCATACAGGAAAAGAATTTCATGTTCGTTTATCTTATTTATAAAATCTTGATCTTGTAGTTTATACCTGGTAAGTCCATTGACATTCCAAGAAAGGACACTTAGTCCAGACCCACTTCCCGTTAACTTGAGTTGTCACGCGCGTCATGCACCGGCCGTCCGTCTATGTACAACATGTCGTAACTCAGCCATGCCGATTTACTGTTGCGTTTGGCTTCCTTAAGCTTGGGCTGAAGGGATTTTCTCTTCGCAGCGATTTCTTTCGGAAATTGTTCATTAACGTAGAACTGCGTGCTTTGTAGTTCGATCTAGCCTTTCGAATTATTTCACGATCCTTAAATAGCGTGAATTTCGCCACAATGCTTCTTGGTTTCGTACTTGAATGCGAGTTACCTCCCATTTTATGTACACGCTCAAACTGAATGTTATCAACAATGTCTTGAGCCAGTTTTAATTGGATCTCACTTTGCATTCAGTGACCTCATGTTTCTCCTCTCTATCTTCAGGGATGTTGGCAAAAAATCAAATTATTACGCATAGACTGGGACTGCATATATAACAATGAATCCTGCATATTCGCCCTATCTCTCTGTAGAGTCGTTATCTGATCATTAGCACTACCAACAGCAAACTCAAGGGATTCCACTCTCTCCGTAATCTTGCTTACATTTTCATCGTTACTTTTAATGTTATCGTGTACAAATGTCCATTTTTTTTTTCAGCTCACCATCGAAATTGCTGACTTGCTTCTCCAATTTTTCCAGCTTTTCCAGTCTTTTATCCATTCTTGTAATTTTCTCATTCATTCTTTCATTCATTGTTTTGAGATATTCCATTATGTCATGATTTGAAGGGTTTACATCACTTTTATCACTGACATTAGCACTTTGTCGAGAGTCGGATTCAAACACCGAGTTATCCATGTTGAATAAATCTTCACACAACACAGAGTTTGCGTCCCGTAAAGCGTCACTTACACAATCGCTTTCATTCAGAGTGTCACTGGAGCCGCCATTTTTCCTACTTTTCGAATGGCGCGATTCACCGTTACTGCTATTTTTGCGTTTTTTCTTCTTATTAATTCTTCCCATGAAAAAAGTTGATGTAGCCCATGCACTAGCGTTAAAACCTTTCACTGTATTCCAATAATTCTCACTGATTATTTTGATTAAATGTAGAAAATATTTAAAATCAACATTTCCACACAGCTTATTTTTCAAACACTTCCTCTCGATCACGTGACCAAAGATCTATGGATACAATACAAATCTAATACAAATGGATAATGGTAAGTAATTTGGTTCATCTCGCCCATTTCTAGTTTTGTCGGGAATTGCCGAGTGGATACGATTACAGAGATGTGCCCCTATATACTACCTGGCCTTTGTTTATAACAGAATAACAATAACGGGCATGCACGGCTAAGGGAAGGATAGAAAATCGAGATCACGGCGCTGTAAATTGAGTAAGCTTATAATGTATAACTTAGTTTACAAAATGAAACCTGACATGGTGAAAATAAAAGTTTTATTTTATTAGTCGTTCTTAATGCCCACATAATAAGAATTTGCTGTTTCATATTTTATAAACATCTACTTTCACTGACTATTCTCAGACACTGGCAATGCGGAATAATATATTAAGAAAAAATAGGCGTATGCTTATATTATGCATTGCACTTAAAATGTGATTAGGTAAATAAATTTGAACACCGCAGTACCTACACTCATCGATATAAGCAAACAAATTTGCAGTAATACATTTTGCAACAGCATATTCAAAAGAGACTTAGGTCTATTTCTAACAAACAGCCGTAAGCCACATACATCACAAGTACAGTGAACAGACCTAAATGGATTAAAATCTGCGACTATACCATTCACACTTAATGACTAAATACGGGTACTAGCCAGTTTTTTTCCATTCACTATTATTGGGGAACAGAGCACATGACGTGAAGCTATCCAAACCATGCAATGACAAACTGTTATAATTGTTGGAAAAGAAGCCAGTAGCATTTGAAATAAATATTGTTGATTAAATCTGGTTGGAAACATGTCTTTGTTACAAAATTTGCCATTTATTTGGCACAATTGTCCGAAAACTACCAATTTTGTATATCCTTTTCATCTTTGACAGAAAGCTAACATATTAGTCTAAGCGGTACATCAATTTCATTCCGGTATGACGTTCAAGACTCTTGACAAACACTCTGTGTCATAGAGTACCTTTGGAAAGACAATACATATTTGTATATTTTTTTACATGTTTTGGATTTAAATGAGGCCTAAAAGTAGTACAAATAATTATACTGAAAATGTTTTCGTGACTTAACAGGTAAAATCGTCAATCTCTTCAAGATATACAACTAAATAACAAAATGCTCCATATATAGGTTTAAAACCCATTAACCAAGTTCGGTATGCTTTGACATAAAAAATTATGTATTTTGCAATATCCACGTAGGAAATCTCACACAGTTCTCTCTGCTATACGACAACAACAGACCGGAAATCGAATTTGAAAGCGAAAGTAAATTTCCTCAAACATTATACTGGATGTTGTTTAGGATTATGACGCATTCCTAAACTTACAGTGTCGATCACACACAAAAGTAACAATTTGAGAGTACGGGTATGGTCGGTGTTTCAAACGCCATGTCTGGCGTGCGTTCAGTATGTCGAACCGTATGCAACCGTACGATTACAATCAATTCTGAAGATATCTCAGTGCGATGTTCACGTATACCTAAGTACAGCATAAGGTGCCAGTGAACAGCATGATGTGATCCTAAAACAACCCCTGACTGTAAGCGACCGGTTGCATACGGTTTAGCATACTGAACACGCGTCTGTAGACAGCCATTTTTTCATATGAAAGTAACAATAATGTTGATTTTTTGTGTGGATTTCGAGCCGGCACACATAATGATTACAGGTTTGAATATCAATGGTACTTTTTCATACTCGTTAAGAAAATGGCTTGATGCGGTGACACCAGATTTCATTTGAAATTCCCTGCAGAAGTTACTTCCCCTGATATGTACAGTTAATGTATATAATGCGTAACATGACGTAGACGGTACGAGGAGTAGTACTTTTTTTAATATGTTAGAAATAAAGAATAGTAAATAATTAACATGCCCCATCAGTAGTATTAAGTAGTAGTAGTAATATAGTATTCATATGCCTGGCATTGTTTACCATCCAGTGGACAGTACTTCAGTCATTCAGGGAAGTCTACATGAGAGACATGTCGTGCTGCCTCATTTAGATATCCTACCCAACCACAGTACCCTGCCACTAGTTGAACCTGTTTTATAACTACCCTTATGTACTGAGAGTCAAGCACAATTGAGATATACCAATGACATTTTTAACAACTTTCGTAAGTCAATGTCGCATCCAGTGACCCCCCCCCCCGCGCTTATAGATCGAGCTCTAATCACTCGGCCACCGAAACCGGCAGGAATAGTAGTAGTCTTTTCCGTGATAACATCCAACCATTTTCAACAACAAAGTCTAGAAAAGTGCTTTATAATTAATCATATGTCAGCTTATAAAGGAATAATGTGGAAATACTAACAGGGCGTCAATGTACTTTGTGATGCTAAATATTGTGTTAATTACAACGGTAATACACTTCTTTCATCTATTGATACTTAAGATCACATTTTAATAGACACTGAATTCGAAAGCATTGCGCACGCTTATGAATATATTTCATAAAATCAAGAATTATATCTTTATTGTAGCAAATATCCGTAATCCTCGGAGAGAATCGCTGATGACGCCGACCAGCCCTGCGTAACGCTCGCACCTGTTTGGTTCCCTGCTTGCACTCTATACGCTACGTTTCAACAGGGTAACTGAACGCAGGGCACCCTACATTTCTTTTCACATATAGTAGTGTAAATCAAAAGTTTGACCAGAGTTATGGTTCTTGGTCACTTCCTAATCCAATCGTAACTGCTAAATCAATCTCAGAGTTTAAAGGATTAATTAATACTGATTGCATCAATGTACCCAATTATTATTACCATGGTGATAGAAAATATCAAATTTTTCATGCCAGACTGCGTACAGACTGTAGTCCTTTGAATCAGGTTTTATACATGAAAAATATGGTAAATTCTCCTCTATGTACTTGTGGTGCAGTCGAGAGCGTTGAACATTATTTATTATATTGCCCAAATTAACAATGCCAGAACTACGATGTTAATACTTTCCTCATACATAATATAAATCTTAATAAAAAAAAAATTTTAGGCTGTTCATTCATTTATCAAAGCCTCCAAACGCTTCGATAATTAATGTTTGTTTTTGAGAGAGACTCCCTTATACCATTATATGATTTTACCTGTCACCAACCAATCCACCACTGATCACTGTCATCTCTTTAAGTTTTCTTCATTCTCATATATTGCAATGTTGTTTTCACATATTAATATTTTTTCTTGAAATCTTTTATGCATTTTTCCCATGGAAAAAGATTGTAGTTATTAACATATTCATGTACATTAAGCCATATTACTTTTTAAAAATATTGTAAAACGGAGAAGAACACGATAAGAATCTTTCTTTCGTTCTAATCCTTATTGTTAATGAATATTGTATATGGAAATTTACTGAATAAGTTTAAACTAATCGTAGCTACTCTATCATAACCGTCGGTGCTCGGATATAAGGCTCGTATGTTGACTAACAACGCATGTAAATATTTATATAGTTCCCTAAACCTCTCATTTTTTCTACCTGTATCAGGTTTAAAAATTGAACAAGTCAATCTGTTTATATAAAACAATCGTTTGCAGCCGATTAATTTCCATTTTCGAAGGATTTCAAACCCATAATGATTGTCATGAAAGTGTTATATGAAGGATAGCAAGTACGGAACGGACAGCAACAACAACAACAAAAAAAAAAAAAAAAAAAAAAAAAAAAAAAACAAACTTGTATTGACTACGCAGCGACATAAATGAGAGTGAAATTTATCCTTGCTACTGTTTGTGACTGGTTGTCTCGCCTCAGTAGGAGATAGCGCCAAACCGAAAAGAGAACACGCCTGTGGAAAGAGTTTAATCTGTCAGCACGATATAGGAAAATCTTTATATTAATAACAGTAATATTGATTTGTGTAAATATGTCATATTCTTTACATAATTAAGATAGTTCAAAATATCACAATTTCACAGATAAAAATTATAGCAGTTTTTCATGAATTAAAATTTAACTTTCTAAATAGCTCCTGCGTCATAAATATTACAGCTCGTTTGCTTTGCATTAATTTTGCTCAACTGATTTCGTTATTATTTCGTTGAAATTAAGCGTCATATCACACTAGACAAAATCGATAAATGGTCAACAGAGCGGCTGTACGTAACTTTGGATATGGGTCACAAATCACCAACACTGACAATAATATGTCCGATTCCAAAACAGGTGTTGTCCGGAATCCAGTGTATGTCAATATGCATCTTACAGCATGGTAATTCGCAAGGTGCAGGTAATACCAAGTCAAATGTCAGTTTTATTATAGTATACACGTTATCGGTTACGGTGGCTGTGTGGTTAGAGTATCTGCTCTTGCAGCGGGAGCCCATGGATTCGATCCCCGGTCACTACATATCAAACTTGCTTAAATGATATTGAGACGACCCCTCGATTTTAAGAGCAAGAGCTCGATTTTTTGTCAGTTTGTTTAACAGATTATTCACAAATAGCATGGGGTCATACCCTTTTGCTGGTTTGTTTGGTTTATGGGTTCATTACCTTTGATTCTACGCAGGGTTATTGATCAAATTAATTGTATATTGGATATTTAATTAGCAGAATTGTTCTCCGTACTTCAATATGTATTTTCGCAGAATCTCTCTTTACTGGATATCAAACATTCGATACAGTTGTTTTTTTGTACTTTTTGTTACTTGCTTTTTGTAGGGTTTCGACCAATCGTAAGGTTCCTTTGTAAGACCGCGTTCGTGGAAACCAATCAAATTGCAGTACTTCACGAATGCGGTATATAAAGACTTTTTCTGATGAGGGTCTAAAAAATGGGGCCAGCCTCTAGTTTTGCCTTGAACGAACCCTTGCGGTTTTTGTGTCCTGGGCTATGAAATTGAAATATGGATACATTTGATGAGACATCATTATAATATTTATTTATCCTAGATCTGGCCGATTCAGAAATCTATAATTATTAAGGATTTTGGAAGCACTTGTAGACCAGTATATCTAATGGCAGAAGATAGCCCAGAGTAAGAGGAGACCACCTTTGTCACTTCTTCCACTCCTCTCTCTCTTATTCACACACTTCGCGATAAAGTGCTCACACATCTTTATTACACGGACGTTATTTCTAAAAAATAAGACCAGTAAAGTTTGATACAAAAGCAGTGAAATTACAAAATTTCATATGAATCCCGGCCCAACGAAACACGACGTCAACGTCAATATTCATACACGTTCACAACGTATGAAGAACACCGCTTAATCCAATTCAAAGTACTCTCGTCGGAAGAAGATACAGTTCTTGACACGCTCTATCTGCGAGTCTACAAATCATACTTAGCGTTAAGTAATACTTAAATTTTAAAACTATTAAACGAGTTAGTTGAAAAAAATAATATCATTAATAACTATCAATTATTTATAAGAAATGGAACAGTTGGGTCCTTTTTATTGGAGAAACATGATTAATGAAATTCGTCCTTAAGTATTTAAGTTTTACTTAGCTCTAATAATTGTTGGTTGAATTTGACCCTGGACTGTACACAGGGTGCACAGAAGTTTGAACCATGCTGCTTAAAGACTTTCCGTGTCTTTGCTGACCAATTAGAGGGGGCATATGCCGTAGTTTCAATACCTGAAAATTAACTCGCAGTCGATGATGGTCATCACTTAACATTTTGTGTATCCAACAGGCACATACATGTCGCATATTTACCTGGTCATGGTGGATATTGAAGTCAGTCCCATACCTACAGTCCGTTCTGTCTATAATTTAGGAGATGGCAATGCGTCGATCTCTACCAAGCAACCCTTTGACGGCGGCGTTGTGCGACGTCCTACGTCAATTGACGGCCGTTGCGATCCTCATCAACGATGTTTATCCCCGTCCTATCTTAAACCGCTTGTACCATTTAAATATTGTATTCTAGCAGAAATTGCAATAGTTCAAGTCTTGAAAATTTCATTCCGAACGCAAAATATGATTGCTGTTTTAGCTCAAAACACTTTTTTTTTCATCAGCAGATAACGCTTTGTTTAGTGACAAATAAAGGTGATTTTCCGACACTGGTATGTCGCGGCCGGGAATCGAACCCACGAACCCCCGCCCCCGAGTTAATTATTACAAATATTGTTGTCAATAAGGTCCATTTTGCGTCAACTTAATCATGTAAAATTCACTTCTATATTTCATAACACAGGAATGTACTTGAATAATTTCGCGTTGACCTTAAACAGAGAAGATTTCGGGAACAATGTATTAGACTAGTTCCCTGTGCATTTAAGGCCCAGTACGTGATAGCTTAAAATTTACAAGGGAAAAACATTGCTAGTAAAAGTAGGCGGGGCGTGTCACGGATGTATCGTAAACATATCAAGGATGTCTCGGAATACGATTTTTGTTATACGTGTAGCTTGAACTACACTATCCACTTATTACTTTCAAAACAGAAGTGATTCTAAATATTGTAAAAAAAAATCTGATGATTTAATATAACTCTAGTACTCTACAACGCAATTATGCACAAAAAAATAAACGTATCGAGCACTGGGGTCCAATAAATCAGCTGACAACAGCAACAACAGCAACAGCAATAACAACAAATGCCTTACAGAACAGACTCATATCTCATCTGTGATGAGGTATAAATATAATTTAGAAACAAATATTTGGACCCTAGATCAACACCTGTATCGATATATACCGGTAAATAAATAAAAGAGACGGTGCTTGTGATATAATCAAACTATAAATTTATCATTTTATAAAGATGTAAATCAACTGCATGCCAAATCCTACTGCCTTTTTTACTTTTCTTTAGCGAAATGAATACCTACCGGAAGCATTATTTCCATGAACATCTTAGATGTCGACATAGCATGTGATTTTAAAGTGTTTTTATGCAAATTTATATTTTATTAATTAGACATTACCCTGTTACTCAGCTAGATAATCCAAATATATTTACATAATGATTGTATCACACACGCCAGTTTCACAAGAGGACATCATCTTCAAATATTGTTTAGGTAAAATTGTCTAAGAGAAAATATGTTTAAAATATGTCTAAATATACTACATATGTAGCGTATTTGAGATTCGACGTTTTGATTATCAACAACTCCTATTTACCATGTGTTCAGTTGTCATATTCGACTAAACAAACGTATATGTAGTTGCTCATAATTCAAAATTCATAATTTTTCCTTGCAAAAGGCAAGGTTTACCGAAATATTTGAGAAGGGATGAATTTTATTGTTAATTATATCATTTCCCTCTGGAAATCCTAAAAAAAATATTGGAGCTTTTAGTTTCCCTTTTCTGTCATTTAACAGCGAGAAAGTGAAATAACGCATAAAAATATGGTAGAATATTACTACGCGCAGTCAAGAACAAATATTTATAGCATGTCAATTCCCAGTCAAACGAACATCGGATTTTTGGTATAAACTTACGTATATACTTTAAAAGGTTGATTTTTCCATTATGTTGTAATTGCTTTAGCGGCAGGGAAAACTATCTTTAAAAAATGGCAGTGCGATGTGTTGACAGCGAGACTGACGGTCTGTGACTATATACAATCGTTCATGGGAAAAAATCCTACCCTCGGGATAAAGGCCTCGCCCCTGCCTGAAATTTCTGACCTTCGGAATTTCTGAGTTTCGGACCTCCTTTACCCCTATCCTACATGAATACTTATTATGAAATCGTATTATCCTAAAGAGAAAAGAAGTAAATTGCTTACGTGAATTATTTTTTTTAATTTTACTCTACCATTACTGAAACCTAGCCAACCAGTCCTGGAACTATCCTTGTATGCTGAGCGCCAAGCAAGGAAGTTATACCAGTACCAGTTTAAACAACTTTGGTATGTCGCGGCCGGAGATCGAATCCACAACCTCTCGTTTCCGAGACGGATGCTCTCCTCTCTCGGCCACCGGGAACAGTGGTTACAACTATCGTGAATCGATGACATACGGCGGGTAATGTCGGCAGCACATGTTGCGCATCTCAATGACGTCACGTCAACGTTCTTAGTTGTTTGATTTAGAGCGTTACGTTTAGTTCAAAATAAAAGGCCGAACATGGAAGTAGCACTTTACCTTCTCTACGTTACAACCCAATTCAAACTATTCGTTCATTCTCTCAAAGAGCAAAATTATGAAGAAATAAAAAAAAATAATTGAACAAATTATGAATTTTCAACAAAAAACAGCAAAAAAAAATGTCTGCATCATGGATTTGAACCTGCCATTTTGTGAATTCAAAGCCGCCGAACTTATCACTAGGCCACCCGTACTTATTTAAAGTATGAATCTTTGCAAATCATACTACTGTTAAATCAAAGCGCAGAGAAAACTGTCAGAGCGAAAGCTAAAACGTGTGAATAATAATGCTAATCCCTTCAATATTTATTTTTGTGGAATGCATATAAAAATAAGGGAAGTTAAATATTACCATTATTTGTTATTACTACTATTATTACTAATAATATTATTGTGAGTTATGATCAGAAGTTTTTTTCTAAATAGGAAAAGGGAGGTAATTAATAAAGAGACAAGGAAGAATTACGGCTCTTGGTTACTGCACTTATTTATAGACTCTATTCATGTGTGAAGCTTAAAATGTTTGAGATAACAGATAATTAAAAAAAAAAATGAGCAAGAAATAGTTGTGTTTCTTAGTGCAAAACCTCACATTGATCTCAATCAATGTATTAAGTTTCATTGCACTACTTTTAATACTTCATGGACTTGCTGTAAACAAATATAGTTTGGATGCCTGGATAGCGTAGTGGTAACGCGCCTTGCTTCTCACCAATGCGTCCCGGGTTCGATTCCTGGTCACGTACGTGAGAGGGTACAGTGGTCGCCCGTCTAGACACGTGGGTTTTCTCCGGGCTCTCCGGTTTCCTCCCACAATAATGACCGCATACGCCAGCATCAGAGCCATCGATAGTGATTAATTTAAGTTGTGAAAACTTGTTTCGTAATCGATGTAAAATAAATAAAGTTTAAATATAGTTTTAATAAAAAAGCCCCCCCCCCCCCCTCCAAAAAAAAAGCAAGAAAAGTTCATATTCTTTGTCATTGCGCTTCCAACCCATGTGTGAAGTATTATATCAATTCCATTAATAGTTTTTAAAATATGCTCTAGAAAAGCATAATTCCAGCATATAATTAATGAAGATTAAGCAAGGTAGAGTTATTGTTCTTGGTAAGTAAAATTTGACCATTGTGTAAACTCAATCCCTTAAGTACTTTCTGAGTGTGGCGGACAGATGCGACTAGAGACACTACAGTCATTTAAGAAACGATTAAAACATCTTATTTGACGGCTTACAATAAGCATACTGCCCCCTTTCTTTCTCCTTTCTACTGTTTTGACTTTATAACTATGCACTGGATACTCATAATAAATCAAAGCGCCGAAGGCACTGATAGACTGTCGGCGGGTTGGTCGTGGTGAGCAGCAAGAGCACTAGATTGTAACCAAAATAGGTTATATGCTGGATTCTAATCTGTTTATAAAGGGGGGTATGTGGTCAGTATCAGTTTTTCAGTTGTCAAATAAGAAACAAGAAAAAATACATCTAAACTATATATTGAACAAGAGCTGTCAGAGTACAGAACGCTCGACTATGGAATTGACTTCAAATGCCCTATATATAAAATAGCAAAAATGATAAACCTTGATATTCTGACTCTTTATATTTATGAAGTCTAAAATCAATCCCATGCCTATGATGATAATGATGATGATGATGATGATGATGATGATTATGATGAACATAAGCAACGACTAACTAACGTAATCTAGAATATTGACTCGAGCACACCCTTCCTAGTTGTTTGTTTGTTGGGTTTAAGTCCCACCGCCCATCCCGGTTGATAAGGAATGAAGAAGGCCCTTAATGGCACGTGTCAATACCACACACACACACACACACACAATTAACAGTTCTAAATTGTATTGATTATAAATATATCAAACCTTTTTACATAATATAAAATTATTACATGCTGATGATGGTGATTTGGATAGAAGCCTAAACTTAATCTTAAATTTCCTTCTTAATACTTCTATTGCGTCAGCATGCGCGTGTTTGATTAATTTATTGGAAGTGTGGCATACACGCGCCAGTCAATGCTGTATGGGTATACCGGTATCACCTAAAAATGGATCCGCTGTGTATAGTATGGTACATGACAAATTTATAATGAATTGAACATTTTAATTTGGCGTATCTAATACATATAAATAACATGTCTTCATAACTTGTCGTTAGTACGAGTTTGCATATGAACATATAACTTTCATCTACGTGGTATTTTTAAGGTGCAATGGAATTTCCATTTTGCGGTTATTTACATTGCGCGGTATATAAAAAGTCTTAATGATATAGATACACAAATTAATAATATTCATTAAATTTAAAACATTGTATTGATTACTGTCATTTTGTGATATGATGCCTGTTTATCTGAATACACTGTCCATTAATTTATACCTGGCCTGGAGAGCGGAGCTAGCAGTGTAAACATCGTACGTGTGTCTGCTTTATTTAGATTGAACATATTTAAAAAGCGTATGCCAGAGCATTAGTATTGTATTCTTATTTTAATTCATGCAAGAATAATATAACAAATTTCAACTCATTGTGTCTAGCAAACTTCCTTTGCGTGTTTTATTGAGGCACAATGGACTTTCCATTGCGCCGAAGCCTATATGAATATATATACACACGCATAGTCTCCAATTTAATAACTCCACTAAGTTAATTCGTATGCTTTTGTCTTAAATTAATGTGTATATATAATTAAACAGTAGATGGTTTAAAAGTAGTTTTATGGCATTTAATACAGCTATTCTGAAAATAATATTTCCATTGCTAGGTAATAGTTTCATTGCGTCCATTGCTCCATAAATTTTCATTGCGTGTTTTAGGCCTACCACTTCAAAACATTGGGTCACGTGATCTTCCATTCCACTAAATTATGACCGCTAGCTTTTGCATGGCTGTTGAGTTTATGAGAAGACGGAAATGCAACGTAATGTAACAGAAATGCAACGAAATATATCATTATCGTGCGAAACGCTGCTGAACTACTTTGGGTTAATTACGTACTTATGCGAAGCACTATCTTTCTTAATTGCATGTGTGGATCTACTTGTACTCCAGTTAGGTTAAATCTCTGTTTTGTAAACAACACAGGTATTTTGTTCACGCTGAAAATGGTTGTATTCAGCTTGGGGAATTTGTAAAAGAAGAGTGGACACACAAACTTTACACATTAAAGAGTTTCTAAATGTCATTTTAACGTCATTGCAACACATCTGTGTAACACACTCCACTCGCTTTCGTTAGCTCAGCTTGCTTTGTTTGGATCCGTAAAAAGCGCGGAGTGCTACAGTTAAAAATGTTGTGGAAAATATGCAAATCAGAAAGGCCTGATTTCGAATTTCAGCATAAGACTGGCGGCCAGTCTAATGCTGAAAAAATCGACATCTCTCTCTCTCTCTCTTTACCTTTGGGTCATTGGTCACGATCACCTCAATATCGCACGTGTCTTTCCCGCCACACACATCCGTCACTTGCACCGTCAGTGTGCCCGTGCTGGACGGATACCCGGGGGTTAACGTTCCTGATACGGTGATAGCTCCTTTAAATTTAAACATACATAGACATAGAAAAACATGCAGTGATCCCAGATTGACGAGCCGGAAAGGCGAAAGGACATGCTAACCCAAAGACAGGGCGTCGTGGTCCAGTGGTAACACACGCGACTGCGAATCTGAGGGTTGTGGGTTCGAACCGGCAAGGATTTCCATGAGCCTTCACAAATTACTGGTCCAACCCAGCAACCGTCGAGAGGGGTTGTTGTAAGAACTTGTTTCCTAATCGACGTGAATAATCAAGTTAAGACTGAAAACAGAAAACCAGAAGAATGGAAAGACAGAGAGACAGACAATACCTGTGCTGGAGTCTATATCCAGGGACAGGAAGGCGTCAGCTGACAGGATGGAGAACGTAGAGTTGGGATGCAGGGTGCCCACAAACGTGGTCTCAACTGTGTGTATCAGGGCTCCTACGTCCAGCGTGTCGGAAATGGTCACCGAGTCATCGACACATGTTGAGGGTCCCTCTGAGCGCATGCGTGAATTACGTCATCCCATTACTGATTTTATCATGGAATTTTACATCATTGGACCCCCCTGGTCAATTCGTTCCGTTACGCTTCAGTCGATATACGGAGAGTAGCGTAATTAGCTCCCTGGTTTAAAATGCATGTGCGGATCCCCGGGGGTGTTGATGGGGTGGGGGTAAGGGTGTTCTAGCCACTTCTCGGGACAAGTCTATGCATGGAAATTTCTATTGGGTTTGGGAGTGGGAGTTTTTCTTCCCTTACACTTTATTCATTTTTTATATTTTTTACGGATGGGGTGGAGTTGGTGGGGGGGGGGGGGTCCAACGTTTTTTCCAGGGGGAATTTGGGGGTGCTTTTCTTCTTTACTTTTAGTATATAATATAATAACAAAATCCCAGGGGGGGGGGGGGGCATGATCCCCTTAGCCCCTCTCCCTTCTGGATCCGCGCATGAAATGTTCTGTTTGTATTTATTACGTTTCTTAATTCTCCCTTTTGTTCGAAACTCACTTTCTCGCACGAGTGGCGTTAACGCGTACCCCCGCACTCCCGATATCCCGAGTGCGCTTGACTGAAGACTGATGAACGTCAACATATATTCGACGGTTGGTTCCGACAGGTTTGCCGCCAAGAAAACGTTCTGCTCACACAGGTCGGTTTGGGCCGGGTCACAGGTCGTGTACCGGACCGTGGCGGTACCTTCATGCTTTCTGTCATACAAAATGAGTGGGTTTGAAGTCTCGTCAACAAATCCGTAACTTTTTGTTACAATAAATACAAGCTGAACATGCTTTCCGACCTAACTGTATATCTATATTCGATATACAGTCAATCCTCAATACATCGACATTCGATTCATTGGTAAACTCGGGTTCCGGCACTAAATGTCATGTGACAGATTTATTAATCTCTTTATAACAGTAAATATGACTTCCGGTACCGGCAATAATTCCCGATACATCGCGATATCGAGATTTACAAACACTGCCTATGTATGAAGTGTGGACTGTATATTTGTTGTTGATCTTCGATGCTTTAAAGACCTTCAACCAGTATTGAACTGAAAGGCTAAACACTGCAGGCGATCTCTGTTTAAAATTACATTTTTTAAAAGTAAACATTTTAATACAGCGAAAACAACAACAACAACAACAACAGTTGTGCGTTTTTAATTCTTTAGCATATTCACATAAAGGGTTAGTAAATCAATCATGATTTAAGTGAACTGGCATTAGAATCTTAATTACGATTGTGTGCGTGATTTTCGTGTGATTCTATGTTCCTTTGTACTTACTGAACATGGTCAGGAACGGAATCTGACAACACTTGATTACAGAGGTAGTAACTTTGTACAAATGTATGCAACCATTTTATCATATGCACGTTTTGATCAGTCTGATATTCATTTATCGCATGCTTTAACGAATCATTGTCAAAAGGGCTTCCTTAACAAAGTAATAATGCGAAATGTCAGCAAATTTGTATATCTGATTGAGCTAGCTCCAGTATGAACTTCGCATAGAATATAACGGTAGCATACATTTCTACAAAGTTACGACCTTAGAAATCAAGTGACATCAGATTCCGTTCCTTACTATGTTTTCATACACAGTAAATAGGATAAAAAATCACACCAAAATCGTACATATTTCAAGACTCCGATGGAATTGGCCATTCTGCGATTCTAGTGACAGTGTCATTGTTTAATAAACTTGCCACACCACGTGATAAAACCGCGTGACCACGTGATAATACTGCGTGACAAAGTGATAACACCACGTGACGACGTGATAATACCGCGTGACTACGTGATAATACCGCGTGACCACGTGATAATACTGCGTGACCACGTGGTAATACTGAACGACCACGTGATCAACTTACATTGCTACCACGTCGCCCGGCACCACTTGGACACGTTTGTTAGCGTTGGTGCGGCGAATAGTGTTCGTTATCCCTGTAACTGAAAACACAACGACCATCAAATCGGAATATCTCAGTGATGAAGGATGACGGAATAACCCGAGGTGTTCCGATTGAATAAACACCTGACATTGTACCAGTTGCTTGCTTGATGAAGGAAAATACACCATTTCACCGTACCACATGATGAGCTTGCCTTTTAACAGCATTTATTCGAACCCCACACTGGGGGTAAAGCATCTGTCAAATTCGTGAAACGTTGATAGGGAATGTTTATAAGCAGAGACGAACCCAGTAATTCATAACTTGGGGGTAGAACATGGGGGATGGTGGGGTCACAAGTGGGAGTGAGCGACTCAACGTGCTTAAGCCACAAGGGGCTGTCTGATCTGGTTCTCCTCTGTTCATACAATAATGTGTCTCAGATTGTACCTTGTCTGCATGGCAAAGAAAAAATGTTTTCATATACTAGTTAAAATTCAATGAATAAAGGTAAAGTCCCTGTAATGGTTCCGCTACATTTCGGACCTCAAGGCCTTTCACGGAGATAACCAAGGTTTTCCAAAATTTCATTAGGGTACCTTTGTTATATTGGTACAGTTTAAATGGACCAAGACGTAGCGGAACCATTACATGGACTTAACCTTAAAGGTATACGCGCCCAATACAGTTTTTAACTTTATCGACAAAGAAGGAAAAAATAAAACTAGCCATGAAAATTTTCTTAAACTTTGCATGATTATAGAGAATACACTAGAAACAAATTTATGGGGAAAAATTGGGGTCACCATTCTAGTTTTTGAGTTATCTGCCTTTGAAAGTGAGTTGTTTGCTCTTTTTTGTCATTTTCATGGGCAGATAACTCAAAATCAATCCTATCGATACCTTTTTTGATTTCACATTACTGTTTTTGTTTCATTTCTAGTCATTATACAAAGTTTAAAACAATTCTATTCAAATAGATATTTCACTATGCTTCAGCAAAAACAAAAATTTAGAATATTTCTATATATTCGCGTATGCGACTATAGTATAAAATCTTTTGCATAGAATTTCTTAACCATTTTCACGGTGACAGGGAATATAGTACCAAACATCGAGTTAAAATTAAATGAGGTGTTGCTAGCCCATAATATTAAGTTATCTACCTTTGAAAATGACAGAAAAGGGCAAGTACTAACTTTCAGGGGCAGATAACTCAAAAGTAGTTGTTTCTAGTGATATTCTCTATAATCATGCAAAGTTGAAGAAAATTTTCATTGCAAGTTTCATTTTTCTTCTTTGTCTATATAGTAAACACGAGTGTTCTCTGAAACACGTGTGTCACCAGCTGAAACGTGGCGGAAAAAGTGTACGGACAGACGGACGGATGGACAGACAGACGACAGAAAAGTGATCCCTATGTGTCATCTCTGCCTACAGCAGGTGACACAAAAACTATATTGGGCACGTACGCCTTTAAAAGTCACCAAATCTTCATATATTCATAATAGTAGTTTGAAACATGACTTTGGAATTGAGGGAAAACCACTTCAGTGGATGATGTCTTACTTAGGTGACCGGTACCAAACAGTTTGTTTTGACGGCCAGTTGTCAGAAGCAGTTTTGATGAATTACAGTGTTCCGCAGGGCTCAGTTTTAGGTCCGAAAAATTACATTATGTTTACAAAACCAGTTGGAGCCATCTGCAGAAACCACGGTCTACTTCATCATTTTTACGCAGACGATTCTCAACTTTACATAGCTTTCAAACCTACTGACCAAGTTAATGTTGCAGAAGCTGTTCAGCGTGTCGAGGCCTGCCTGGTAGACATAGTTTCATGGATGCATCAAAACATGCTTAAACTCAACACCAATAAGACTGAAGTAATTCTTTTCTCTTCTAAACACAATGAAAAACTTGTTGGTGATATTTCAATAACCATTGGATCATCTAAAATACAACCGGCTACTGTTGTTAGAAATCTGGGAGCTTTTTTAGACTCCAGATTAGATTTAGAAGATCACGTAAACTCAGTGTGTCGATCTTGTTATGCTCAACTTCGCCGAATTAGCCACATCAGACAGCATCTTACCACTGACGCAACAAAATCGCTCGTTAACAGTCTTGTTACATCTCGATTGGACTACTGTAATTTTCTGTTATATGGATTACCAAAAAACACTCTCCAAAAGCTACAGACTGTCCAAAACACAGCGGCTAGGATTATTACAAAAACCCACGTTTCAGTCATATAACCCCCATCCTTAAAGAGCTGCATTGGTTGCCTGTAGAAGCCAGAATACAGTTTAAGATATTAACTCTTAAGTTCAAGGCACTACATGGTCAATCACCGGAGTATATTCAATTAATGTTAGAAATTTACAGACCCAGCCGTGTACTTAGATCCCAAGACGTTTCAGTGAAACTAGTCCAACCTAGAACCAAAGCAGCGAAATATGGGGACAGATGCTTTACTCTTAGTGCTCCAAAACTCTGGAACTCGTTGCCGGTATTAATACGCCAGTCCAGCAGTTTCGTCTCATTTAAGAAACTCTTAAAAACATACTTCTTTGTTCGATTCTATAGCGATCATTAAAATGGAAAATTACTCGATTACTGTACTTTTGATAACTGTGGATTTTAAACATTTTAATGTTGGTTTTCTACACGTTTATTTAATGATATTTTCCCATTTTTTAAAACTCTACGCATGATATTCTTACCTTATTTTAGGTGTATTTAGTTTCAGTGGATGGTTTCATTGCATGTATTTTACATCTCCTATTTTCTTTTTAGTGTTTAAACAGATTGTAAAGCACTTTTGAACGTATAACATATGGCCATAATGGCCCTGGATCCCCCGGGGCAAAATGGGTAGAGGTCTATTAGCCCATGTTACATACCAAATATCTAAACTCCAGACCTTGTGGTTTTTGAGAAGAACTTTTTCTAGCTTTTTTCCAAAATAAGTCTATGTAAAATCAAGTGATCCCTGGGGCGGGACCAATTTTCACCAAATATCTAAACGCCAGGCCATGTGTTTTCTAGTTTTCTAAAAAGAAGAATTTTTAAGTTATTTCTATATTAGCCTATGTAAAATCAGGTGACCCCAATGGCGGGGCCAAATTTGACCCCAGGGCCATGATTTGAACAAACTAAATATAGATCCACTAGACAATGCATGATTCATGATTTGAACAAACTTGGTAGAGGTCTATAAGCCCATGTCACATACCAAATATCTATACTCTAGGCTTTGTGATTTCTGAGAAGAAGATTTTTCAGGTTTCTCCTATATTAGTCTATGTTAAATCAAGTGACCCCTGGGGTGGGGCCAATTTTGACCCCAGGGCCATGATTTGAACAAACGTAGAAGAGATCCACTAGACAATGCTACACACCAAATATCTAAACACTAGGCCTTTTGGTTTCTGAGAAGAAGATTTTTCAAGTTTTTTCCTATATTAGCGTATGTAAAATCAGGGACCCCTTTGGTGGGGCCAAATTTGACCCAATGGTTATGATTTGTAAAAACATTGTAGAGACCCAGTAGACAATGCTACATACCAAATATCTAAACTCCAGGCCTTGTGGTTTCTGAGAAGAAGATTTTTTCAAGTTTTCCTATATTAGCCTATGTTAAATCAAGTGACCCCTGGGGCGGGGCCAATTTTGACCCCAGGGTCATAATTTGAACAATCTTGGTAGAGAGTCATAAGATCATGCTACATACCAAATATCTAAACTCCAGGCCTTGTGGTTTCTGAGAAGAAGATTTTTTTCAAGTTTTTCCTATATTAGCCTATGTAAAATCAGGTGACCCCTGGGGCGGGGCCAATTTTGACCCCAGGGTCATAATTTGAACAATCTTGGTAGAGAGTCATAAGATCATGCTACATACCAAATATCTAAACTCCAGGCCTTGTGGTTTCTGAGAAGAAGATTTTTTTCAAGTTTTTTCTATATTAGCCTTGTTAAATCAAGTGACACCTGGGGCGGGGCCAATTTTGACCCCAGGGTCATAATTTAAACAATCTTGGTAGAGAGTCATAAGATCATGCTACATACCAAAAATCAAAAGGCTAGGCCTTGTGGTTTCGGAGAAGAAGATTTTTAAAATTTTCATTTTTAAAATCTATTTTTAGCCCCTGTGACCTAGATTTTTGACCAATCAAAATAATTTTAACAACTTTTGTAAAGGGCCCCATAATGAACATTCCTGTGAAGTTTTATCAAAATCCAGTGAGTAGTTTAGAAGGAGATGGCGACGGACAAAAGGCGATCACAAAAGCTCACCATGAGCACGTTGTGCTCAGGTGAGCTAAAAAAAGTGCTATATAAATGTGGTGTTATAATAATAATAATAATAATAATATTCATTCATGAAAAAATATGAGGTAAAGGGTCAAGACCATAGCCTCCTACTTATCCTTCTAGTCATTAATCTATGAAACACAACTGTTCCTAAATGTATGGTTTCATGAAAATGTCATTTCGACAATTTTAGCATTTTAGGCTTTAAAGTAATGTTATACCACTCATCAAAGTGCATGTTAAGGTATTAGCACGCAGATAGCCGTATTCCATATCTTGCCACTGGATGGTAATATTTTTATGAAATTTCAACACTTCAAAAATGAATATTTCACCAGGATTTTTTTTTCTTCAATTTTTATCTAATTTGGGAGAGAAAATCTGTATCTAAGTTATCATTGAAGCCTATGGAAATATACATTTTCATGTAAAAAGTATGACATCGGTTAAGCAGATAGTAAATATACAATCTTCTTGAACGTTATAAGTTTAGACAAATAAGATAACATACTTTCATGGATTTAATATATACTCCATTTTTTTATTCAGAAATCTGTTGCTGAGAAGATAATGAACACACAAGAAAAACTGCCAAGTTTCTTGTCGGTGTATTTGATTTTAGACATAAGCTGATTTATTCATAACCTGAAATTCGTAAGTATTTTTTTTTTAAATTTACCTTCTCAACAGCACTTTTCTGAACCAGTCTTCTTCGAAATCATCCATTACCAACGAAAATCACTGTCCACCTTATCTTTCATATATACATATGATATTTACTGTTTGATTTATTGTATGTTTGTGCGTCTAAACAGTAACTTACAGGCCACTGTTGCCTGATGTTTAAATTGCTTTTTTTATTTATATGTATATTGGATAACACATGTCATTTTGATAAAACATTCACTTCCATACTTCCTATATGAAATTTAATGTGTGTGTGTGTGTTGAAAAAAAATAAATGTAGCGATGTTGCAGTCAGTCTATTGTTGACTTGAATATCATATGTATGATCACAAGACGGTAAACTCACTTGTAGTCCTGAAAGTGTTGGCTCCTAGGTACATGAATGTATCCGGAGCGCCATCTACAGGTCGCCAAACTTGACACGCGATCTTGCCGGCACCCTCTAAGATTGGCTGCCACTTAAAGATGACGCCACAACAATCCACAGTAAACATCACCGTGTCCATTAGCAGCGTAGCGTCTGGCGACGGCGATCATCGGAAGTAACAAAATATATATTTTTATTACATGTGCCCACTTATTGGTCTAACACAAAGTATATACATGTACATGTATGTATATATGTATCAGTAAAAGTGGACTGTGAAAGAAATATACTGCCAAATGCTTCCTGGTGAAATGTAGACAGACTGAGTGTTAAGAAAGTCTTTCAAAACAACCCCCTTATCTGTATGACATTAAAAAAAACGCAAAAATACGTGTAGGTTCAACCACTGGCGTACAAGCTAGTATGGCAATACTAAAAACTGAACATTTAACTATCACACCGATGTAGAAATAATATTATTTCGCTTGGTATCTTTTGAGCACTATACGATATGTGTTCACTATATTCCTTTATATGCACGAAAAAAAAGAAAGAATAAATTGCATGTAAATAAAAAAGGTGGCAATATAAAAAGTACCTGCAAAGAAGTTTAAAGTACACAGTGTACAATGCATATGGGTGTTACATAAGGTACGTGTTTTAAATTCAAATAAGTATACTTGTAATAATATAAATTTGATATTTCAATTGTAGTTCAAAATAAAAGGTGCTATACCCCAGTTCTGATCACCAGCGGAGAATACCCCTTGTCCCTGTCTTACCAGGTATACATGTTTAAAACTTGCTCAATGGAAAGGAAGGACATTAAATTTTTTGATCTGTTCATTTTCTCTTTCTACGCGTGGTTTCAGCGTGCCTTTGTATAACATTAATTTGTCACGTTGTTTGCCAGACCTTTTTCGACCAAACACTTTTTAGAATTTGTTATATGTTTTTTAGTAAGAGAAATTATAAAATAGCTTGACCATTCTAAAAAGACACCTCTATTCCGGTTCTAAAGCCCATATATGCTTTTATTTTTTTATTATTTTTTATGCGATACGCTAAAGTTATACGCTATACTTGGATTACCATATCAACAATATCCATTGTTATTGTGTATCTTACCAAATTGAAAACAATTAAATAAATTAAATCTGTATGATTCATACTCTACCATTTTTGTCTGAAAAAGCTATTATATATCAATAATTATTTGTAATAAATCAACAAACCCATTGTTAATTCATCACTGGTTTTCATATTATTCTCTCACGTTAGCAGAATAAAATAAAAGGAATAAACATTTGCATGTATGCAATTACATATGCATAAGTATGTGCATTGGTAAGGCACGTTGTGTGTGTGTGTGTGTGTGTGTGTGTGTACTTAGATATTTCTTGAAATGAAAAGTTTTTTTTTAAATTTTTATTTCAAAGTATTATTTTTAGGATATATATATATATATATATATATATATATATATATATAATTTTATATTTTAATTGTCTAAGTTAAAACATAAATGTTATCTCAGTTTTATTATTAAATTTATTACTATTTTATTTCTTTGATTCAGTATTCTAACATAGTATCACTACCGCTACGCCACTTCGGAGCCTTATTGTAATCCGATCAACAACAATAATAACATTATCCTCGTTGATAAACGTTTTCCTTACGTTGGAAAAAATAATATTAAAATAAGCTCTATTTTGTAAACAAAAGCTAAATTAATGTTATTTTT
>CM037780.1:25074890-25124890 GCA_021229015.1 Solen grandis | reverse complement strand
TGATTCTATTGAAGGTCAACCAAGATGGCTTCCGTGTGGAATAGGGCCGGTGACTTCAGTAGGAAAGTTGTTTCTGTGACGAAGTACAAGGTAAAGAATTAAATTTAAAAGGCATTATGTTTCTGAACAGTACTTTTGCCATATCCTGTAACTAGTATTGCACTCTCTGTCGACTGACAATTGATAGATAAAACTAAGTTTATTCACATTTATTTGAAATGTCAGATTGTAGTTAAACCACTTTAGACAGCTGTGTGTAATCTGCCTTTCCTGGTATATGACTTTATAATCATGCCATGGCAATTATGAAATACCTTAGAGTCACATTAGTCATTCTGCTCATATATTTTAGTCGATTACAAACAACATCTTGTTTTTTGAATGACTTGGGGGAATATTTGGGTAAGATTTGTGTAGATTCGGCTGTGATTGGGCCCAGTTTGGTTACGATGTTGCATGTGAAAGGGTATCATGGGTCACCTGTAAGATCTTGTGGACTCTCAGTCTGCGAGTACTCTGTTTCCTCACATATTAAGGACTTCATGACCGCTCCCATCAGTGAATGCGAGGAGATATTCGCAAGTGATGTTGCTGTCTGTACAATCGTTGTTGCTCCCTGTACAATTGTAATATGAAATAGGTTTACACTCTAGTCTTCATGAAATTTTTATACGCCCATCTTAAGATGGGGCGTATTATGTGAACACTCACGGCGGGCAGGTGGGTGGGCAGACAGGCGGGCGTGGAACATTTGTTGTCCGGGCTCTAACTTCAATACCGTTTGTCCAATCCTTTTCAAACTTTTCACACATGTGCATGGCCATAATATCGCAGATGAGTTCGATATCCAGCATTATCGCGTGAATGACTTAGAAGTTATGGCCCTTGACGTACACAAAAAACTTGAAATTGTGATTGTCCAGGCTCTAACTTCAATACCGTTAGCCCAATCCTTTTCAAACTTTTCACACATGTGCATGGCCATAATATCACGGATGAGTTCGATATCCAGCATTATCGCTTGAAAGACTTAGAAGTTATGGCCCTTGACGTACACAAAATACTTGAAATTGTGATTGTCCGGGCTCTAACTTCAATACAGTTTGCCCATTTCTTTTCAAAGTTTTCACACATGTGCATGGCCATAATATCGCGGATGAGTTCAATATCCAGCATTATCGTGTGAATGACTTAGAAGTTATGGCCCTTGACGTACACAAAATACTTGAAATTGTGATTGTCTGGGCTCTAACTTCAATACCGTTAGACCAATCCTTTTCAAACTTTCCACACATGTGCATGGCCATAAAATCGCGGATGAGTTCGATATTCAGCATTATCGCGTGAATGACTTAGAAGTTATGGCCCTTGAACACTTGAATAAGTCAAAAGAGACATTTTCCTTCCAATTAATGGAAATGTTTCAACATGATTGTTTTAATAAGTAACATTCATTAACTAATGGGATTTAGGAGACAATAGCTTGTTTCTCTGAGCTATTTCTGAGAGTCCCCATACTGTGATGGGCATATTTTGTGGCAGTCCTGACCCTTGTTCAGGAATATTATTGATTGATTGCCTATTATATTCTGCATTTAGCTTCTTATCTCAAGCAAAGGCTTGGAAAAAGGAAATGTTTGCACCCACATCTGCTAGAACATTTGTGTAGCATTCTACCATAGTACTGACCAGATGGACACTTCTACTTACACACATTCACTTCTCCTCTCCTTACCCCTCTCAGGACCCAATCCCTTTACTTCTAATATATAAAGAATAAGGAACTGGGGGAAAAGTAAGTCAAGTTCTGGACTTTAAAACCCTTTTTTCTGCCAATTTAGGAAACAATTGGAAAATTAAAGACATACATGTATTTCAACAAATTGTAAAAATTACAGACATATTTCACCAAACTGGTAATTTTAAAGAGGCAGAAATTTAACTAAGTATGTCTTAAAACATTGTTAAAAGATTTTTTTTCTTTCATAAACACAATTAAATAAACATATCAAACCTTATTTTTATATTTATTTATTAATCTTTTTTTTTTTTTTTTTTTGCCAATTGGGAAAAATATTATTTTCAATTGGGAATGAGGCCAGTTATCAGACCCTACAAATACTTTCAAATAGGCAGAAAACCCCTGCCATTGAAGCACATTGACTGAGCTTACTGGATGAATGGTTATAATCTATTTCAGTATCCTGTAAAATCTATGTGACTTGTGTTTGTCATGTGTTTTTATATGCAAATGTAGACAGAATACTGCAGAACATTGTCAGCTGGGCAGGTGAAACTTGTTAATTCAGTAATTCAAACTTACAGTAATTTTATGATTTTAATAAAAATAAAAAAAATTTCTAAGGTATTGTTTTCATTCAATTATACATCTGCCAAACAAAGTTTTTGTGTTTGTGTGTGTGTGTGTGTGGGGGGGGGTATATAGGAGTCACCTTATTTGATCGGTCGGTCATTTGGAATATTCTTGTATACATTTGCATTACACAAAGTAAAATATGTTTACTGTAAGCTTTACATTGAAGCTGTCATTAGATTATAAATGAGAAGTTAACTGCAAAGTAAAGTTAGGGTGAGCAAATAGTTATATAGTTATATAAAGGCTTGGTTAAAGGCTCTGTAAAGCCTAGTCAGAACAGGATTTCAGATATGGTAGGGCTTTGAATTTTTTTCATTGTTGACATCCATCATTAACAAAATCTACATTGATACATAGGTTGTGCCAACTTCAAAGATGGTGCTGGCAAAGGTAGGCCCACCTGTCATGAAGTCATCAAAATATCTAGTTAGGATACTTGGACCTCCGCTTAGGAAGACATCACGGGTTGTTGTTGCCAAAGTGACGCCCCCACTGGAGAGGTCAGCAGTGGCTCTCCATGCCAAGGTTCGTCCACATATTGACAAGACAGCAAGCTTATTCCAAAGCAGGGTTATTACATCAGTTCCACGCAGAAATAATACCTCATTAGTAAAGACAGAAGAGGGTGAGGAATTGGTACAAGTTGAAGAGGAGGAGGATTACAGGTAAAATATGAACCTATACTTTATGATCAGGTAATATATTTTAGGAGGTCAGAGCTAGAGAGAGAGAGAGGAGTGCATGAGAGAGTGCTTAGGGAGTGCAGAATGAAGAATAGAGTAGTAAGACTTGACTTGACTATTTGAGTTTACCGTCACTTCGTCAGTATTTCAGTCATATAGCGGCGTCCAGCTAATTACAGGTGGAGGAAGACCCCGAATGTACAGAGGCATCTGGGTAGAACCACCGACCTACCGCAAGTCTGTTAGAAGGCTTCATCACATGAAAATCCGAATGACCCTGCCGGGATTTGAACCCACGTGGTGAGGAGCTGAGTGAGTGTTAAAGTCAGCGACTTCACCCTCTTGGCCACGGAAGCCCCAGATTAGTAAGAGTATTTATGTATAGATCTGGTGTACTTGTTATTGTTGGGAAACAATCAAAATGCCAAGTTCAAAAGTAGTACATTGCATTTCTAAACATTTAAATAGTATTCATTCAGGGCTTTCATTAATAACCGATTGCTGATCAAAATTGTCAGTTAAAATTGCATAAACAAGCAATATGTGAAATTTTGAACATCAGAAATCCACATCAACCCCTTGCCAAATCTGTTTTTGTTTTTTTATGCCCCCCTTCGAAGAAGAGGGGGTATATTGCTTTGCTCATGTCGGTCCGTCGGTCTGTCGGTAGACCAGACCTTGTCTGAGTGATAACTTAAGTTCTATTTGACCTTTAAGTCTCAAACTTCATGTGGTTGTTGCTCATGATTAGTAGATGACCCCTATTTATTTTGGTGTCATTACCTCAAAGGTCAAGGTCACAAGGTCACATGTTGTGTATGTATAATACCAGACCTTGTCCGAGTGATAACTTAAGTTCTATTTGACCTTTAAGTCTCAAACTTCTTGTGGTTGTTGCTCATGATTAGTAGATGACCCCTATTGATTTTGGTGTCATTACCTCAAAGGTCAAGGTCACATTTTGTGTATGTATAATACCAGACCTTGTCCGAGTGATAACTTAAGTTCTATTTGACCTTTAAGTCTCAAACTTCATGTGGTTGTTGCTTATGATTAGTAGATGACCCATATCAATTTTGGTGTCAATACCTCAAAGGTCAAGGTCACAAGATTGCATTTGTATATATGTTTGATGACTTGGCCACTATATGGAAATTATGCAAAAGACTTTTTATTACTTAGATCAAGATAACATAATTTATGTTGTAATTTTGTTTTGTTTTAAAGTTTGAGATATTTGAAGGATGATGTATTATTTTCTTTCATTGTTGTGGATGTTTGTGCTTATGGCTAGCAAGGCTGATTTGTTAATTTTTATAATAAACCTAGAGCACTAAGTCTTAATGTTTTGTTTGTTTATAACTGACAATGTTCTTTCACTTAAACCTTTGTGGACTTGTGTAAATATTTCTTCAGCCCATTTATTTCAGTAAATGTTTAGTTCCACATTTTAGCACATTATATTTTCACTCAAATTTTTGAAGTTTGAGAATTTTTTGTGACAAGCCAACATTATGAAGGCAAACTCCTTGCATGTAATATAGCTATATACATATTATGGCATATGAGGGGGGCATATATGTTTCACAAACATTTCTTGTTTTTTTTGTGTTTTTTTTGATAATCTGTAGTTATATTTATTGAGGAATATGTTGTTCATCATGTGTTAATAGTTAATATAAGCTGCATTTAATGTTGAAAGGATCAATGCACTGCTCATGTTGCAAGAACCTTTAGCCATTGTATTGATGGGAAATTATTTTGAATACTGATTCACAAGAGAATGCAGGAAAGGAGAATGATAACTTAATGCAAAATTATAATTGTATAATTAATTTTAAGATTCAAATGTTTAATACAATGATCTTTAGACCTTCAATTTACACTTCTATGATTCTTTTTTTTTTTCTTGTCTAGAGAGAGGTATATTCCAATTACTCGGAGGTCGGTCATCCGGCATCTGATGGAAAGGAAAGACTTTCTTACAAAAGAGGAGAAAAAAGTCTTTGAAACTTTTGCTCTTAGACTTGACACAGCCATTGTAAATAAATACCATGGAGTTTTGCAAGACCTGAAGGTAAACTTTGTACAAAACATGATTATCACAGATTATTTATAAACACTTTTACTGTACATGTATTTACATTTTATTGTTAATTTACCAACATGATTATTTGATTTAGATTATACTGTCTCCAGTGGCTGAGTGGTTAGAGCTTCCGCCTAGGGAGAGGTCATGGTTTTAATCTCAGGCCACGACATATCAAAGTTGTTTAAAATGATACTGGCACAGCTCCCTTGCTTGGTGCTCAGCATAGAAGGGTAGTTCCAGGATTGGTTCGCTAGGTGTCAGGATAATGTGACTGGGTGTGGTATCAATGTATCATGCCACATGTCTATGGCATGCTCCTGCAGTGTGGCAGCAATATATCTGTCTCAAGCAGAAATACCAGGTACTCTCCTAATGACTGAAATAATGTTGGTGGAATGTTAATGCCAACAAACAAACAAACTGATTTAGATTATTTTGTAATCTTTTTGCTTTCTCACCAGTCGTAATGGTGACAGTTGATCTCAAAAGTTTTAATGTTGTTACATGCTCTAAGAGTCACTCTATCATTAAATTAGATTTAATTTATTTCTTCTGCAAGTACAGAGGAACCTCTCAGCAGCAACATCTGCCAGTGCCACAGAAAAGTTTTGCTGCTGTGAGGTGTTGCTGTACAGAGGTATCGACTGCCCAGGTAAAATTAATGGGGGGAAATAAAACTGTCACTGCTCAGTGGTGCCTTTTTGAGAGGTTTTACTGTATGGTATATCTAAATAAGATTGTGGCATCGTGTTTTGGAGTAAGTCCTGGGTATTTATCAAATTGAATAAAAAGTTTATGATGATAACATTACCTTTGCAGCGCTTGTTTGACCCAATCAATCCCGACAAAGACACAATTCATACACGTCAACTTAATCCACGAGAAAGGCAAGACAGTGAGTTCTGGTTGCTGCAAGGTCTAGAGGACATCATGGAGAAAGCAAACTTTCATGAGCTGCCCCAGTATGTGGTGGATGATGCCTTGAAGGAGCACGAAGTGATAGCTGGAGTCAGGGTACTTCATGTTTACTTCTTAATTGTATCTTTGGTCTGGCAGTAGTATATGGAGTATTCAGTATTGAAGCAGGTCCAGTTGCCAGACAAAAGATTTGCACCAAACAAAACTTTGGCTGGTTCATATTTATGAAAAAAAATGTTCAGTTTACAGTCATCTGAAAAAATCTGCCATCTGGCAAAACAAGATGATCTATTATTTTCAGATACTGGTTCTTGCCTGTTCAGTGAAATGTTCAGAATGGCTGTCTCCTTCATGTTTGTTATTAAGACAAGGAGACAAAAAAATTAGTATGACTACAAGTTTCATTTTATGCACTGGATTATTAGATTGATAGACAAAATCATTGAGGTATGTAGAGCGTATTCACTGACATGTACATTAAAATTCCTTTTTCCAACTTCTAACTTGAGTAGTAATTCGTACATTGAATTTTTTTAGCCTCATAAAAAAATTTGGATGGAAAGGTAAAATCTGGTAACCAGAAATAACACTCTTTTTTTTTTTTTATTACGCCTAAAAATGGCATTTATCATTCGTTTGTACCCTTACTAATTGCAGATTTTATTGTATAACAGTGTGAAAAAAGTCTGCATGGTATGACAATATATTTTTCAAATTTTATTTCTTTTTTCACAATATTATTTATTGACTGTAGAAGTCATATTTGATCAAAGCAACTTTATAATAATAAACATTAAAAAGGTTTAATTTATTGTCCAGTAATATATGTCTATATATCTTTTATATTGAGACAAAACTTTTTTTTTTTTCCAGGTTTCAGTGGATACAGACAAGTATGATGTTTTGAAATTCTGGGCACTTGGAAGAGAAAATATCCCTGTGGAAATACCATGGTACAAAAACCTGTATTACAGTTATGTGAAGCAGAAAGATCTTCCAAGGCCAATTCAGTATTACAAAAGAGTTGTTGTTGCCATTAGGTTTAAACGTGATCAAAAGCTCATGTTAAAGTCTTTCAAAGAAATTCCAGTCAATTCATTGGAGATGATCTTACCGGATGGAAAATTCAAAATGGGCAATCGCGACAAAGCAGTGATAGCTACCTCTATTGCACTGACAATGGTAGGTGTACTGGCTAAAACAGTGACAGTTCTTGCATCCATGAATGTTGACTGGGTCCTTATAGCTATAGCTTTCACTGGAATGACAGCTGTTAGGGGCTGGAAAGTTTATGAAACAAAGCGGAATAAATATTTAGCGGACATTTCGAGACTCTTGTATTTTAAGAATATTGCCAACAATCGTGGGTTGCTGGCCCTCCTGGTCGACCGTGCTGAGGATGAATCCTTCAAGGAAGCACTGTCTGTGTACACCTTCCTTCTGGCAAACAGACCAAGGTCCATGTTGGAGAAGAGAAGTCTAGAGATGTCACCAGATGAACTGGGTAAGTTAGAGGTACCTTAATAAAATGTTTTAGAATGGAAAGAACTCTTCTGGAAAGAAATGACATGTTGGGTGTGGATATGGCTTTTATAATTGATGTATGTGTGTTAGGATAGTCACTATATTAGTGTGACTGGAAATTGTATTCTGACACTTTCGTATTCTTTTAACCTTTATGTTGGACTGCTGTTAGTACTGAAATACAGTGGTCACGCGATTCATCGAGGTCGAACGGGATCTGCAAAAAACTTGAAGAATCACCATATTCAAGGAATCATTTATATGTCAAACTTCAATACATTTACATGTGTTGATACCTTAACGTCGTCATTAATTATTTTGTTACGTTTAGCCTTTAATAGTACTTTTTAAACGTAAATATGTTTAACAATTACAAAAATAACACGACCATAGCCTTCATTGTGATAATTGATTCAGAAATAGGGGTTTTTTTTACCAATAATTTGATTGAAACCCTTTGTTTTAGTTTGTGTCTATGGCGGCGTTGCGTAATATTTTGCATATATTTTAGTTCTTAAACACTTAACATCATCCCGTGGTTCTCCAAATTAATTATTACAAAGAAAAAGAACAACACACACACAAACAAAATCGGCTCCTTTAATGACAAATGATTAATAATGCGGACCTGTCACACTTTGTTACATAATCAGTAGGTGCGAAAATACGTTTTACGTGGCCATTGTAAACGATGCGTGAAAACAAATTCAAAATAATCTCGACCAAGGTGTTAATTACAGGAACAAGTGGTCATAGAGCCGGAGTATAGTTGTCAAGGAGATACAGGTGTGTTTTGATATCGACTTTGAAGAATTGCATAGAAATTATATAAGATATACTATCTAGGGACCAAGAACAGAGCTAGAGGAATCCAAAATGGCATGTTTGAAGAATCGCCCATAAACTTATATAGAATAAGAAGGGCTAAATCAAGGGACTGGGCTTGTAGCTCAAGTCATTGCCAGTATTCAATGAATCGCCACATTGAGGAATCGCGTGACCACTGTATGTCCAATTTCAACTTCTGTGTACGATGACACTGTAAGGCTCAACTACCGGTAAAAGTAAAAAAAAAATGTTAGATTTATTTTCACAATTTCATTATATTTAACCCAAATTTTTAAATTGATTCCTATGTATGCAATATATATATTATGTATTTTCCTTAGCCCTATAAATGGACATATTTTTATTTCTATGTGCATGATAACATGCATCAGCAGTATTTGCTTAAGACAGACATAAATTTTTATCCCCCACCATATCTTCAAATATCTTGATATAAACAAGCACACTTATTTTTTTTCCTTTGCTATTTTCCCTAGTATGTGCAGGGTTATAGGCTGTGAATACTAAAAAAGATAACAGAAAGAATAGCTGTCATGCATATCTCCAAAACTGTTACAAAATCTTACAGGAATATTCACCAGCATGTGAACTTCTGCAACTTCTGAATCTGTTGATTTGCAGGTTTTTTTTTAAATTTCTAACAAAGTAGCTATTTTGATGGATATCAGTTAAAAAAATTTTTTTATTTAAATTTCTTTGTTAAGATCTATATTCCACTCTAGCCATCATTTCCCAAACCCTCAAGTGAATACATTTACATTCATGATATGAATTTCAGTTTTTGTAGCATTGTCTATTTTTAAAATATTAATTATTCACATATTAAAGGAATTTCCTAATGGTAAATGGACATACAAAAGGTTTTCCCTCAAGGTTAGCAGTTTTATATCTACAATGTATGTCATAACAAAGGGGATAATTTATGACTTCTTGCTCGTTAAGGTACTTTGAATAGTACATTAGTGTTACAAAAAGTAGCTTGGGTTGCGTTTGGGATGAATTTGGTCAAGGTAAGATGGTTGTTACTAAAAATAGAAAACTTATTGTTCTTTTGGAAATATCTGATGTCAAATTCATCTTATAGGAGTTTTTACTGAGGCCTTTTCTTGAAAATCATATGCTTTAATTGTGAATGTTCCACAGGAGGTGTGACGGCCAGTGACCTTGAGGACACAATCGAAGACTGGATCTTCAGTGTGACAGGCACCAAGATGTCTATAGATGCATCTGAGGCAATCACCCTGTTGAAAAACTTTGGTATTCTGAGTGAGGAAAATGGTAAACTCCACGTACTGTCTCTAGAGGCAGCCATGCGGAATCTTCCCCAGCAACCACAATCTATGGTTGCCAGGGCAGCGGAGTCTGACATTTCTGAGGGTTATGACAGGGATGCTTTTTTGGAGACAGAAGAACAGTATGAAAAGGAAGAGAAGGCACAACGGAGAGTTGGATGGTTTTAGGATTTATACTTATTATAGGAGTACTGTTTAATAAAATATGAAACTAATGATCTATAATAAAGTTGATTATACAGGTAGCTATACAAGTGACATATGCAATGATCATTGGAGAAGCATATGGTATTGAATTGATAGAAGGAATTTTTTTATGTGTTGTTTAGTAAGATGTTAATTATTCAGATGGGGGAAAGTGTGTGAAATTGTAAAAAAAAGAAAGGCTGGAGAAAGAGAGATGGGTGGGACAAGAGGGAGAGTTTTTTTGTTTTTGTTTTTTTTACTACTGTCCAATGATTTGGTGTGATTTTATAGAATATTGAGATATTTTTTTCTCAATTCATAATGTCGAGCACTAAATCTTTATTTTGATTTCATGGTCAGGAGAAACAATTGTTGGATGAATATTATTTACTGGCTGTCTTTTCATTTCTTCTGAAAATCAAAGTTTTGAATTGAAAATGCTGATATTTTCCTCCCTTTTTTTGCCAGATGTTACTGTTTTATAAATTAATCACTGCAAGACAGGCCTATATTATCTATAATAAAGATAAGATAGACTGTTTTTTGAAAATGTGTAAAGAATTGACAATCTTTTAATCAATTAAATAAGCAAACACTCATTTAAATAAGCAACCATTATTTCTGTTTTTTCTTTTGCAAACATGGCATTGTACTTTATTAGAAACATGACTTGTATGAATTCAGTCATCAATTTGTAGGATGCCAGTTCTTTTATGTAACATTTAATGTGAATATGTAATTGAGTTGTTATATCATGACCTTTTGGATGTGGAGAAGATATACTGATAACAAGTTTGTGAATTGTATTTAAGGGTTAAGGAATGCTAGTGTTTATATCTCACAATCTGTATTTGATCAAAAGAAAAGAAAAATGATGTTCATATATGTATAAAAGTAAGGTTGAAGCTCAACACTAATGTCGTCCATTTTATTAAATACATAATTTAGGGCATGCCAAGAAACTATTGTTCTAAATGCATATAGAAATCGAGTGAGATGGAAGAGTTTCATGGTCAGCCCAAGATATGTATTAAATAATTTAAGTTATCTATGCATGAAAATACCTCACTATTAGAAACCTAATTCCCAGTAATTTCAGGGTAGTTTTCATTCCTTTTCTGGCAGTAGCGGTAGTTATAAGTTCAGCTCTGCAAATTTAGGTTGTGATGCACCATCATTACATCCCAGGTCCATACACTGACCAGAATGGACTCCATAAAAAAATCGGGGCATGTTACCTTTCCTTTGCTCTAGTCAAAAAGCATCTTAGGTCATTTGAGAGGAATTTGTGTGTACAGTGACATTGCAGTTTTCTGGCTGTTGAGTACTTATTTATAAATTAAGGGAAGATAACTAAATGTCAACAGTTTCTAAAACAGCCAGAGTTGTCTTTCTTGATAAAGTGCTATATTAATGTTTATTTGTTTACTATTGTATATTAACATGATAGGTTGTTTTTGTTGCACCAAGAAGCTTTTTTGAACGCTGTAATGATACCTTCTTCCTCGCCTTCATGTTTTATTTTTATCGTTATGAATGAGTCCTAAAACTTACATTTGTTTGATCTGTGTCCAAGGAGTCATTTTCATTGACAGCCAAACAAACGTTTTTTTTTTCTGAAGTGTCAGAAGTGTGATATTGACATGGCCAGGGCATGATTTGTCCTATGTACATAATAAACATATATGTGAACTTTTCATATTAGTTGGTAGTGGGAGTAGCCAAGGGATGCTGCTTTTGATTGGCCATTTTGTGACGTCATTTATATCTTGTTTATGAAGTGCTTAACATGAGGATGTAAATGACATAAAAGTTATTTATTATAATGATTATTATGAATTTATAAGACAGAATAAAAATAAACCTTTTAACAGTTTTGGTTTCCTTCTTTCATGAATTTTTTCCGATGGCATGTGGTTGTTGAGCATCTGTCCTGTTACCATTAGATTGTGGGTTTGGTCACTGACAACGACTAAATGGAACTGGTATATTTTTCTTGCCTGGTGCTTGGCAGTAAAGGTAGTTCCTGGACTGAGTGGTCCAGCCACATACTCTCGATATGTTAATTCTCAATATAAATGTATTTATTTTATATAAAGGCCCATATGACATAATAAAACTTCTGAAAATAAAAATAATGTAGTATTTGTGCCACCTTATTGTCAACTTTCAGTTACTTCCATCATTACTGATTCATAGCTTAGTATTAAGTTTTGGGATAATATGGCTCCCAGAGTGTAGTATTAGTTTGAAACCTGATATTGTAGTGAGGCAGAACTATATTTACCTTCTGCAAACAAAATAAACGTTTCTCATCCCTATTTTAATATCACAACACATAATGTACTAAAAATTTAATTTAATTGTTTAAGTTTTTTTTTTTCAGAATTCCATGCATATTTAATTTACCTTTGACTATCCTGTGATTATCACAAATCAGTTCACAGTATGGAGAAGTTATCAGCACTGAATAAGAGTGATCATCTTTCTTTTACATCAATTTATAACTTTCCCACAGACTTTGATGACCTTCGTGTTTTGTTTTATTGAGTGCATTTGTGTTTCAAAAATCTAAATCTGGTTACCCTTGTGTTAAATTTTAACATTTTCACTTCCTGTTGGCTATATTTCGGGCATTGCTCCCAAAGATCTAAATTCTTCAGTGAAATATTATCAGAATTAAAGGAGATGATTGAAAAACTGTCTGGGAGTTTTCATCTAAATATCCAGCCATATTTTAGTGTTTTTACTTTTTAGCCTAAAATTAAGATGGGAAGAAACGCTATGGATGTTTATTTTGGTTACATAATTACATGTTATTAGATTGAAAGAAACGCATCATAGGTTATAACGTTGAACTGAATAAAACCTTCATTTTTATCACAAATACATAACCATGACATCAGAGTTTTGACAGATATGATCTACACCAGTCGGTCGGAGGGGTTTGATTGATACGTCAGTGTAAGCAAATAGGGGACTGGTAAACAAGTGATGAAATGACAGGTAATGGCAATATTGGTTGAAACTGATCTAGGTATAATATGATGAGAGTAATGGAGAGAAAATTTGACAGGAACTGTAAGTATTCAGTCTGAGTGGCGCTGGTTGTGGCGCCAGATGCCGGGTACAACTATAATGTATTACACAATACTGGTACCCGACTGCAATGTATGGGTTTGATAGAGGTCATTTGCCTTCTATGTAAACATTGGTTTGCAATTTTATTCCCGGTCATTCTACTGACATTTAGGTCGTATAGTGCATATACAAACAGTTACCGAGTGGTTAGAGCGTCCACTTTTGAGCGACAGGTCGTAAGTTCGATCCCCGGGTACTGGTATATGTCTCTTGCTTGGCGCTCTGCATATAAGGTTAGATCCAGGTCTGGTTGTCAGGATAATATGAATGGTTGTGGTATCATGCCATATGTCTATTGCGTGATACTGCAGTGTGGCAGCAAAAATATTCGCTCAAGTAGACATAGTCACCAAATTATTGAAATAATGTCGGCGGGACGTAACCCAGTAATCAAATATTCGATGCCTAGAAGCTGTCCCATAAAATTGTTAAATACAAATGTATATGCTTAATATAACGAGTGAATGATGGTATTTTATTTCTTTGGCGAGAAACATTTGACAAACTTTTAAACGTTGTTTCCACATTGCAAGAGTATTTCTGCGCATTTAAAGGAAAACACATGGGTTCTCTCCCCCCCCCCTCTCATCTCAATTTAATTAAGTTTTATTTATTTTTCATTAAACAATGACACATTTGACGTGTTGTAGATTGTTCTTGAAGTGTACATTCGGACACTTTATGTGAACACATGAGCATAGAATGCGACTCAAAGCGTACTTAGATTTCGAGAAAATGGAAATAGATTCTTTTTTTTCTTTCTTTTTTTTTCTTTTTTTTTTTTTTTTATTTTTTAATCAAGGTCCAATTCCACCAAGAACTCGTAACCCTAAGCAATATTCAAAATTGGTAGAAACGCATTTTACTATTCCTGATTTATGAAATACGACACACATCATTACATTGTATATTTCTAACTAATAGAGACCTGTCTTTTATAGAGGGCCTCCATGGCCGAGAGGGTAAAGTCGCTGAATTTTACACTCATCGCGTGGGTTCGAATCCCGTCAGGGTCATTTGGATTTTCATGTGAGGAGGCCTTTCAGCTGGCTTGCGGTAGGTCGGTGGTTCTACCCGGATGTCTTCCTCCAACTGTAATTAGCTGGACGTCGCTGTATGACTGAAATACTGTCGAAGCGACGTTAAACTAAAGTCAAGTCAAGTCTTTTAGAGAGACACTGGTGAGATTTGTCCCTAAACATTTCAATATTACTTAGCGCTAAGTATTGTTTGTGGGATTTGAGCCAGTTCTTGGAAATTGATAACTGGCATTTACTGATAAGTAGCTTTTGTACAGAGGTCAGCGTTTACTATTATACGATTTAGATAACGTTCCATTTTGTTTTATCAAATATTATATATTACAGGTCTCGGTAGCCGGTATTGGTTACAAGGCACTCAAGGTGAACGAGAGGTCTTGGATTTGACCCTTAACTAAAGCCCTTAAATGTGTGCTGGTGTATCCCCCTAGTTCATTGGCGATCAGCACATAGCAAGTGTCACAGAATTTATTAGCACAGAGTCAAGATAACGTGAGTAGGTGTGCTTTTAATATTACTTGTAAAAGGCGTGATATGTAGGCAAAAAAAAAAAAAATGAAATGCTGTAATGCTGTTAATGGGACGTTAACCCAAAACAAAGTACGTTTATTGAATCCGTCGTTCAAATTCTCTAATAAATTGTAAGCGCAGTTCAAACACGCAAGGTATACGAGATGAGAAATTATCCCACGCTTGGATATGATATTCAGCAAATAAAATGAAAACGGTATAAATATGTATAAAAGAAATAAAATAAAATATAACGTTACAGATGGATTTAACAAAACGTGAAAGAGAGCAGAGCAGTAAATACCTGTATAAGTTGTAGGTATGCACTCTTTATTTTGGCGAGCGGTTGAATATGAATGAACATCATGCTTTTTCGTACACTCATGCATATTTTATTTAGATCCACTAAGTAGGATGTATGTTTGTCTCTTTGCAGTCGCTTGTTGAATATATGTTATATTATTGAATTACTGTTAAACTTGTGCTGTTGGATGTCATTATGAAAAAGCTAGAACTCTTTTTTTGGTATATTTCGCGATCTTCTTGCAACAAACGATTTTCGGATTTAGAACAGTTTGTTGGCTTGCATTTAAGGCCCAACTGAAAGTTTTTTAGGCACTGTGAATGTTTGTCTTCTTGAGGCAGATATAGTGTAAGAGAGATACACCGGTTGGTATGTCGCGGACTGGGATCGAACCCATGACCTACCGGTTACGGACTGTGCGATATTTGCATTATCATAAGTATTTATTTCATATCTAATAAAAGAGACCATGTGAAATCATTTGCCTGTTATTCAGCCATCTAATAAATGTACACATTGGCGATACAATAATTCTTATAATGCTATCTTGCATGAATACTAAATGAAGAAACGTCATTTAACCCTTTTGTATAACCCTTAGACTCATTTTGACGCATTGGCAAAAAGAACAGATGTTTGCTCAGTTTCTACAGTCTGTGTGGCAAAAAAAAAAAAAAAAAAAAAAAAAAAAAAAAAATCTTCATATACCATTTTAAGCTCAGTTAATGAAATTATCAAGTCATAAATATTTACACGAATATTCATGAGGTAAAGGCTTAAAGTGAGGACCATCTGAGTGATCTTTCAACCACAGCCATTTCAGTTTTACACTGTACATACATCCTTACAGATAAAATGATCGATATAAAACCTGCAGATGTTGGGACATCACAGAAGATGTTGATAGGTGTTGTCATCTGCACGCCAGCCATATGTCAAGTGACGAGGGACTCCGCCCCCACTACCGATATGTCAATATGTCAACCTGCTTATTAACAACAGGTACATGTAATTACATTTACGACAATTACGGCCAAAATATATGATATACTTCCCACTGAAATCCAGCATCTCTCTCTCAATTCCTGCATCCCCGATTTTCTCTCTCTCGTTGACAGCATCCTCATTTTTTCTTCCCTTTTCTCCCTAAACCACCAACCCTTTTTTCTCACTCGTATTTCCAGCACCCCCGTTGTTTTTTCTCTCTCTCTTTCTCACAATTCCACATCCTCGTTTTCTCTCTTTCTCTCCCTCGCATTCTCTTTTTCTTACATCCGTCGAATGACAGGACATATTATGCGTCCACTCAAGTTGTCCGCTCTTTAACTAATAAATACCATACTTGGTCACAATGTGTATGGGCACATAACTAACTAAAATGTTCCAGACACTCCAGAGTTACGACCTTTAAATTGATAAAAAAGATACAACATTAACAGCGTCCTCTCGATTTGTAAACCGATCTTTATAAACTTTGTCACAATGTGTAAAGGCTCAAATTTGCTGGACCAAGTTTGATAACCAGCCAGAATGTCATGACACTAAAGAGTTATGACCCTTGAATTGATAAAATTGCAGGTCAAACGTATTTTGCGGTAACTAGCACTCTTGTTTCCCTATCAAAAACATGTTTTTTCTTCCAAACCCAGTATCGTCATTTGCTTTATCTCCCCCTCACTTTCTCTCAAATCCAGCTTCCACGCTTTTTCTCTCTATCTCATGTCTAGCACCCCATTTTCGCTCTCTTTCTCTTTCTCACCGTCCTTGGTAGTCGAGTGGTTAGAGCGTCTGCCTCGGGTGCGGAAGGTCGTTGGTTTGATCCCCTGCCGCGATATACCAAAGTCGTAAAAAAATTGTACTGATATAGCTCCCTTGTTTGGCAGTCAGCATTTAAGGGTAGTTTCAGGACTGGTTGGCCCGGTGTCAGGATAATGTGACTGGATGTGGTATCATACCACATGTCTACGGCGTGATACTTCAGTGAACCAGCACTATATCTGTCTCAGGTAGACATAGTGTAGTCTCCAAATAAATGAAATACTGTTGGCGGGACGATAAACCTAACAAATTTTCTCTTTCAAAACCAGCACCCCAGCTTTTTTTCTCTCTCAGTCTTTTATACGTAGTACTCCCGTATTATTTTTTCGTGTCTCTTTCCCTAAGTCTATTTCCCCAATATAAGTTTTCATTTTTTAAAATCTTTTATTTAAATGTGCACCAGTTCTCACTCTCTGCAGCAACAAATTTCTAATGACCTTGTATACTTTTGTAATTTAAACGTTTCAACCAAATCTTTTCCTGTTACCATAAAGGAGGGTGTGTGTGTATGTTTGTGTGTGTGTGGAGGGTATTCGAAATTAACTTTTATATAAATCGCTTGAAAGATATTTACATTCTGTATATACTTGTACAAACACAAGCCACATATGTTTCAAATCAATTATTTCTAAGTCATGGTCTAATAACGAATTTAAAATAGTATACGCCTAGCTACAATCGATATGATAAAGCAAATCAACGTCCTCGCTGACTTCGTGTAGAGAGAGAAAAAAAGGACAATATGTTATGTTTGTTATGTTATGAAAACAGAAGATGTAAGGATGATGATAATGCATATTTCTTGACATGTTAACATTACTCTAAGGTGCTTTCTGAGATAACTCGTGTTTTAGGTGCAAATGGTTATTCATTGAAACATAAGCAACACATATTTATGTACATCTATTTTTTTTGTTGCTGTTTTTGAGAAATGGAAGGCAAACTTTCAACGACGGTAACTTATCGTGCTAAAATGTTCTTCGCGAAGTATGTTTTATTGCAAATACACGTATTTAAAATTTGAAAATTTTGAAAGAAAAAAAATATCGAAACCAGACCTACATGCTCGACTGAATGTTGTTTCTTTGTGCATAGATTACTATTCAAATCATAAATGTGGGATAACGTGAAACATATCGATTCTATTCAGGAGTTTTGTAATATAGCACCACAGGATGCGAGATCAGGTGTGAAATTGCGCCAAAACTTCTCTTTCGTTTGTCGTCTGCTGTCTTTCCTATTGTAACCCATTTGCGCATGGGCAATATATTCACTTCCGGGACATTTTGACAAAGAGTAGATTGACCCTGTCGGCTGCTACTTGCGAAACAATAAGAGGACTGGTGTCACATGTTGACAGAGCGTTTAAAATGGATATCCACTGGATTTTACGTTTTTCGTGTTTCTTTTGGAGTTTTGTTCAAATTTATGGAGCGTCAGAGAGATGTAAGTAAAATGCACAAAAAGAATTATGTTGTCAGTTGATGATATTGTTGCTAGTGTTGTTGATGATGAGGAGGGTGACGCGGCGAAGTTTTTGTTAATATTCTTTTTGAATCCCCACCCCCCTCCCCTAGCTCTCTCTCTCTCTCTTAATGATAATATTCTTTTTGAATCCCCACCCCCCCTCCCCTAGCTCTCTCTCTCTCTCTTAATGATGTTTGAAATTACAAACTGTATGATTAAAACAAAAATAAAATCAGCTGGCCCCATTTCTTGAAAAAAATACGCATGTTCTTGGTCTCTATATACCCTGAAAAGTTCGATCTAAGGCTCAAACTCTGATCAAGTTATACCATCCTATAACCCTCAACTTCATCCCTTTTGAAGTGGGGGTTATAGATGATTTTAACATTTATTTTCGTGAAATTCATCAAAGACATGGCACATGATGACGTTCATCTAATTGTAAAATACGTTACGTAAATAAAACTCCATTTGCTTTGACTTATTTCTCGTTACGCAATCTATTTCTTTTCTTTTTCCTTTTTTTATTTTTATTTTAATATATCCTATATACAGTGTTATGTAAATGAATATTTTTCAATGTTTATTAGACGGATGAAATGTGTCCACAGTTTTACTGCATATTTAATTATAGAGGCATGCGGTTGTTGTTAATATACTCACATCCTGACCACATATACACTTTTATAACGTAACTCCAGCCGGTCATGTCTTTGCATCTTGTATTCGACAATTTAAGATATGCCTTAAATAGAATATCACTTATATTAATATACAGATAAAATGAACAATAAAGCAAGCAAAAAATAAATGCGATAAAAATTTTTTTACACTGTTAAATTCTAGATTTACAATATTGACCGTTTAGCTTGAATTACATACCATGATGAAATATTACAATAATGTTCATGTTTTCCATGGATCTTGCTCCTTTTTGATGACTCATTCGAGAGATTAAAATCACAGTCATAAACTGTAATTTGGTTTAAAAAGATTTACATGTCATCGAACTGACTTACCTGCTATAGATCTCTTTCGCAAAATGCAGTTAAATATGTCTAAACCGACCGCCTATTAATACTAAACGCTCTGTGGAGATCACATGTATATCACATGTATAATGCCAGTCAGATAATATAAAAAACTGACCGTTATATTAAGGTCACGTGTAAAATCCCACGGCAAATTTGGGCATATAAATACTGGCCGCTCGATGGAGTTCACATGTATGATGCCAGTTTGGGCATAATTATAAATACTGGCCGCCCTATGGAGTTCACATGTTTGATGCCAGTTTGGGCATACTGATACTGACAGCTCTATTGCTTTACAGTGGTCACATGAAGAAGACCAGTTTGAGAATATTTATACTGACCGCTGTTAGGAGGTCGCACGAAGAAGGCAAGTTTGAGAATATTTATACTGACCGTTATACGGAGGTCACATGAAGAAGGCAGTTTGAGAATATTTATACTGACCGTTATACGGAGGTCACACGAAGAAGGCCAGTTTGAGAATATTTATACTGACCGTTATACGAAGGTCACACGAAGAAGGCCAGTTTGAGAATATTTATACTGACCGTTATACGGAGGTCACATGAAGAATGCCAGTTTGAGAATATTTATACTGACCGCTATACGGAGGTCACATGAAGAAGGCCAGTTTGAGAATATTTATACTGACCGTTATACGGAGGTCACATGAAGAAGGCCAGCTTGAGAATATTTATACTGACCGCTATACGGAGGTCACATGAAGAAGGCCAGCTTGAGAATATTTATACTGACCGCTATACGGAGGTCACACGAAGAAGGCCAGCTTGAGAATATTTATACTGACCGTTATACGGAGGTCACATGAAGAAGGCCAGCTTGAGAATATTTATACTGACCGCTGTACGGAGGTCACACGAAGAATGCCAGTTTGAGAATATTTATACTGACCGTTATACGGAGGTCACACGAAGAATGCCAGTTTGAGAATATTTATACTGACCGTTATACGGAGGTCACATGAAGAAGGCCAGTTTGAGAATATTTATACTGACCGTTATACGGAGGTCACATGAAGAAGGCCAGTTTGAGAATATTTATACTGACCGCTATACGGAGGTCACATGATTTAAAGTTAATGATTCATCTCAAAACGACAAAATGTTTTGTCGAAATGCATCTCAAGAGTGATCTGATATGAAAATATGAATAGCCTGGGTACCGGGGATGCTCAAGAGTATTCGATGTTTTAATGACTCTCCGTCTATGGAAATTAAAACATACATAGTAGCATAAACATTTATTGTATGTAGATTATGAAAATGGTTCAGTTTTAAGTCGTGATGCATCCTTGATCTAGTTAAATAAGATGATGATTTCACATCATAAAAATACACTTCTGCTCAGTCATTTATAAAACACACAAATATACACCTGTAAATAAGGGGCCTCCGTGGCCGAGAGGGTAAACCCCGACGCGTGGGTTCGAAACCCGGCAGGGTCATTCGGATTATCATGTGAGGAAGCCTTCCAGCTGGCTTGCGGTAGGTCGGTGGTTCTACCCGGATGCCTCCGTGCATTCGGGGTCTTCCTCCACCTGTAATTAACTGGACGTCGCTATATGACTGCAAAACTGTCGAAGCGACGGTAAACTCAAATAGTCAAGTCAAATCACCTGTAAATAATATGTAAGTGTATACCGATCACTATAGCAACAGTTAGGACTAATTTGCAACATCCATGAACCTCTGCATTACATCAGTCGACACTGAATAATGTTTAACCGCTTTGTTTTTTTATATAATATTCTTTTTATATACAATTCACCCCATTGTACATATGGAATGAAAAATGTTATAAATGTAAATCATGCTGTTGGCCTAGATAATGTAATTTATGTTTGAAATTGCTAGATGAAGTCATGCGTGAAGTATTTTCCCTTGATCAGTGTGGGAATTTGTCGACACCCAATAATATGTTTAATAATCCATGTTTTATCCATTACCTGTAGATTTATATTTAAATATGCGTTCTCATTCTAAACTTCTTTTCTTCTATATTTATCTTTCCCCCACTAATTCACTCGCTCGCTCAAACACATTCATTCGATCAATCGATCTATCGACCGCTCACTCGATCAACAACCCACTCATTAACGCACTAGTTCGATCGATCTCTTATTCACTCACTTGATCGTTTACTCACTCTCTCACGATTTTTTTTTACATTAGAGCAAACAAATGTTTGTATTATAAAGGTATAACTATACCGATGGACAGATACCTTTGACTGGTCATTTTAATCGGAGTGTTGTTTTCAAACGCTAGAGTTCAAAGGGGTATCATTATTAGTATATACAGCAAATCACTAACTAAATAGCTGAAAATGTTAATGACAGATAATGCTATCGATTTTAAATGAGTCGGACGATGAAAGATTGCTGATTTTGAACTTAAATCTTTTTTCCGCCTTGTTAAAAATAGGTGAGGAGTTATTACATTTATTTTTACAAAGCATGTTCTAAGTAACAGTTGATCTAGATTTATTAAGGAATACGCGCGCGTGTGTGTGCGCGCGTATGTATGTGTATGCATGCCTTTTAAAGGTTGTCTTTCTTACTGTCTGTCTGTCATTTCGTTTATCAAATGTTTTTCTTTCACTTCCAGTGCACTTATTTACAGCTCCCTAACCAATCTGCGGTACACATACAAGCTTCATTTGCCTTCACGGTGGTTTCAGTTTCAAAACGAAGGCAATTAAATCGAAAGAAAAATAAATCTGTAGCAATTTGACTTCTGAAAGTCACTTTATTGCCCATTAATGACAAAAAACAACGATATAAACAACCATAAAATAGCTTAAGGCGTGTGCAAGTCCGGGCTGCTCATAAAATCTGGTGAAAAGGTCAGAGTAATAAAATGGGGCATTTAAAAATAATGAAACCGTTTTCAATAGTTAGTTCATAGTTTAAACATAATGCTTAATTGCAAACTTTCGATGGTCAGTTGTATGCTGCAATGGAAAAGGTTTTACATCTGAACGGCATTGTATTTACCTCTGATATTGAATTAGAACGCCGTGTTAAAGGACTTTGTACATTATTCAGCCCTCGCACGGGTGTATTTCAAGACATCAACATGCACAGCACACTGGCAAAATCATTGAAAGGATTGTAAATCCCTTTCCCCCAAATAGACTTTATTTTAATTATTAAAATCTATTTTTTGCACCGCTATACGCAGCTTTTGATATAAGACTATGTATTGTCCCGACGGAAACCAGCCAGAGGGCCAAAAGCGAGAGGTCATATGAGTTCGATCTCCGGCAGCGACAACTGTTATATAGGCGATAGTTTCACCCCTTGTAAATGTGTCATGCCTCTTTTCTGTTGTGAGACACGTCCCCAAATGTTTGAAAAACTACTAAGTGGAATTAACAATCAAGCATCAACAACATTTTCACGAGACCAATATGCAGTATAGGAAAAAACAATAATTATGTTCGTCGAGTTCATACATAGTCACCACCTAAGGCTCTTGTAAACATATAACATATACACATGTAAATTATAACCTCCTCTCTGATTGTAAACCGATCAAAATACTTTATCTAAACTGCAATGGATTCCCCATCGTTGTTTATTATAAAATTACTGCGTGTGTAAATTTGTTTTCACATTAATAACGAATTGAACGCAAATTTCATCAAAGTCACTTTAGTATAACATACCTTTTATTGAAACCAAAGAATGTGGATACTTATCTGATAAACTTGTGAATATTTATGTGTGTCACGTGGTTGATAATTCGCTCATATCTCTCCTAACTCCTGAATATTTTGCATTATCATGATGACCTGGCCCGCCTTTTATGAAAGTTTCTGACACAATTTAAACTTTTTCTAAAGTATTGCGATAGGTAGCTGTATACTATTTAAAACATAGGTAGTAAATACAATGTCACATTTACTCTATTTTGTAAACATACGAGAAAACTATTGACATTTCGCAATGAATTGTTAATTGGGCGTTATCGTGTATCACTCAAATTGACAACCAAAGTCAAATAAGTCTTGGATTCAGATTTCCATTGGAATTCGGTCGCTACAAAGATTTCCTTTCATTGTTTACAAAATCTCGCTTGACTACCCTTACCATACAGATAGCAATCTTCTGGTATAACATTCCCTCTGACGCCATGGACAACCCGCCAATTTACCACACACAAACTCCCGCCTGATTCCGTTAAATAACGTAAAATAACGTATACATCTCAGGGACCTTTTTTTCTTTTCTTTTCTTTTTTTTACACAAATATTCAATCGAAAACTAGCGAAAAGGAGTATCCTTTATATCTCCTATATATCTTTGTTTTATTATTTCTTTAACTTGCCAAACACATCCTGAAAATCGATGAAGATACGTGAGCATCGTATATATGTATATGGTATTGTCTGTTAATAAGTTCTGTTTGAGTTTACAATTTAATGCCTAGTTACAATTACTGACCCTCACATCGCGGCTAATAACCTAGTACATGAACATGTAATTTTATTTCACCTGAAATATTTAGGTATAATTTCATACCTGTATCATTTAATTCATAATTGATAATGCCATTATATACTTGTACTGTTTTCTTTTTCTTTTGGATCCTTGAAAGACAGCTTAGACAAACATTGACATTGTGCACGTGCATGTTTCTTTTAATCTATTGAAATCCCTGGTTAGATGCTATTTATTTATTTACTTATTTATTCTTATTCTTTACTTTTACACCCTTTTTAAAACAGCTAATGTCTGTCAGAGACTCTCTAATGGAGAGAGAGATCCTGGGTCAAACCCTATGTTAGACTAATCAACCGGAAACAAAGCAATTATAAATCTGACTTGTCACGCCCGCTGTAAACAAATCAAAAGGAATGTAGCCAGTGGACAAGCAACATTTTCCGATTCATTAGACACAACATATGAAAGATCGTATTTATAATTTTCTTTTTGATAGTAAGGCTGTATATCGGGAACATTTAAAACGGATTTTAAATGTAGGTACGAGTCTCGTGACTTGGTATAGTGACACTGCCATGATAAAGGCAATTTGTGTCATTTTAACTGTTTCGGATACGGTGGAGAAAAGGACTGATCAGATAGTGGCAATTAGTGTAACTGGTGGTAAATGAATTGAAAAGGAGAGGGCACGAGAAAAGTAGTGTTTAATTGAGTACAAGGCTTATATTAAGCTTATAAACCCTATAGTTTGACATTGATTTGATAGTCAACACACACACACACACACACACACACACACAACAAAAACTTAAGACATGACACAATTCAATGGAGGTCATGGAACAATTGAGAACAAATAGTCTCACAATAGGAGGCAAATTTAAATGCCAGCGGAATTTTAGAATAAACAAAATGGTTTCTACGGTAACGGACGTCGAATACATTTGTCCCAATATAAAATGTGTGTATTGTCCCGCTGAATCTTTACTTTGTGCTTGGTATTTAATTTTAACAAGTGTAATATCGGTTGTCACCCGTATTTTCAAGTGAATAGAAAACAGTGTGCTGAAACCCGGGGTGGAGCATTGAATCTTTCCCTAACATTTTATTTAATGATATTCCCCTTTGATGCAACTGCCGACTACGTGATTGTCGAATGAGGCTTGTCCCAATCCTTGATCGTTACAAGATCTGCGCAAAATCAAGTCTCATACCGCACTCTTTCAAAATGTTACTAAAAAGCAGACCACTGCAAATTTGGCAGTGGAAAAAATGTAACAAAGTTCTAAATGTATTTAAAAAATGTGATTTTTTTTGAGATAGCAGAAACATGTTTGTTTGTTTGTTTGTCGTTGTTGTTTCCAAACCAACTAATTGGTAGACCGACGGCTAATAAACTAACCAGTCGCGGAAGGATACAGCGTATATGTACATACGTTTTATTCTAAGAATTCAATGCACTGTATGTAATACATGTGTTTAAAATACATACACACAACAAAACAAAGCAAACAACATGGTACTAGTTCTAAATCATACCAAAATCAAGTGGAAGTCATTGTGACTGTGAATAAAAAAGTTAGGACGGACTCTGGTCGCGGTAGCATTAATGGTGGTAGAGTGTGCTAAATCTTATCATTTCCTTTCTTTTTACGTTCCATCAATAGTATTTCAGTCATTTGGAGTATATTTCTGTCGAAACATGTAGCGCTGCCACAGTGCAGGCTCAAACCATGACCACCTATCTCAGACACACCACGTGTATCGGTCAAACTGTTCCTGGAGTTGCCCTGTTTGTATGCTTGAGCTACCAGAACGAGTTTAAAGCTTGTTACACCGGAGATCGAACCCGCAGTCTGTGTCTCCTGAGGAGGACACTGTTACCACCGACATGAGATGGATGATGCAAAGTTATTTGCATGTAGAGTAAAGCCTTGAAATATTAAAGTTGGAACGTGTTTTAACAAATGAGAGAGTGGAAAAAATCAACGACAACACGTAGGAAAAATTATTATTGTTATTACTTCAACGTTTCGGCTAACGCCTTCATCAGGATAACTTTCAAACATAAACAACGGAAACGACGGCATCCATGAATAACGTAACGTCAAAAAAGCGGGAAAGTGCAGACGTTATGCGTACTATTTATAACGTCAAAATGAGATAGGTACTGTTTCGGATATAAAACACAAACATTTCCTATAGCTTATTATAATAAAATTAACAAATGAGAGAGTAATTGTTGCACTAAAGTGCCGCATCCCCCTATTAAACAAGATTCACATAATATATCTAGGTCGCAATTTAGCGCCTACAGGTATGTTACGATTAAGTAAGTAATCATGTCATTAATTTTAGTTGATGTTTTAGCCTGTATAAACCAGCATGCGTATCTACGATTTTAAAGCCCCGAATTAAGTTGAGGTTGATTCCCTTTTATCTATGTCGTTATAAAAATAAATAACAGTATTCATCTTCTTATAATGGAACCCCTAAGGTGACATTGCATTTTATTTTCATGTGCAGCACATTTATTGCTATCTCGTAACATTAAAAAAAACCAAAAAACAAAACAAAACAAAAACAATACTATTTGCTAATAATAAAATAATATTACCTTACGACCAGCATAATCCTACGATATTTCAAATTTACGAGAAATGTTTCATAAACCACATTTCGATGACTAGGTGGTACCCCACACAATTAAAGAAGCATTTACAATAGATATGTACAGATCGTGTGAAATAACATTCCGTTAAAATTACGAAATAAATATGTCGCAAAAAAGAAAAGAAAAAGAAAAGTGTGCATCGTTAATTCAGGGTTTCCGTATTTGAAAACCATTTGCAACTTTATAAACTGCATTAAATTTGTCATATGTTTAAGGGAATTGATTATATACATACAAATGTTCATTTCTTTCACATTGTGGTTCAATGTGTTAACATCCATCTAAACAACATTACGACCTTACTTTTCATTAATTCGACATAAAAGTCAATGAATTATAGCTGAACGTGATTTAATTTGTTGTTCTTTAAGTACTTCCTAATTCAACTTGTTCAACCGTATACAGAATATTCACCACTTTGAAAGGAAAGTTAACCCTTTCCTCTTATAGGCGTGGTTTGACGAATTGACAAAAATGACCCAGATCAGACAGCTATTGGAGGGTCTTTTCTGTTCCTGTTGCTCAGATTCTACACAGTCTGCTCGACAAAGCAAAGTTCTTTGATTCATATACCACTTGAAGCAGTATGTCCACAGATTGCCATTGACTAAGAATTTGATTGTTAACAATCTGTGTGTATTTATGTCTATCAATACCCATCTACAGACGTATGGTCTTCCAATGCAACCATCTGTGATTGTAAATAATAGTTTCCCTATCACAAACAATAGTGTTACAAACGGTATTGAGACTATATTTAGAATTATAAAATCTATATTTAGATGTTCTGTTTTCATTTGCGGTCACTTGACTGATCACACACACTCTTCAAGAATGCGCTAACTTCACGGGCTGAACTTACGAATTTTCCACCCGGAACTGGCGAAACGCCTCCAAGTTGCAGAACGTTCAACACTTGCTTTGGGGAAACTGTACTCTATATTTAACCTATTTACGAAAATAGCGTTTTCCCGTGCAATGTGAACTTAACTTGCTGAGTTAATATGTCAGAAAACATTGCCTTCATCAAGATTAACGAGGGAAAGAAGAAGAAAAAACAAACAACTTTTTTTTTATTTCTAACGATTATCTGTGAACGAGCTGCTTTAAACTTCAGAAAATTAATATTCACCAAGAGAAATTTGTACTTGAATATTCACAAGGTAAAGGGTTATGGCTATTTTACCTACTTTACCATGGTTGTGTATATTCCGTTTTACAAAATAGTTCATGAGTTACACACTCGTGGTCAGTGGCACCTGATCTAATCCCGCCCATCACTCTTCTTTCCTGTTGAGACACATGTATTTTCACATATGAAAAAAACAAACAAACAAAAAAAAACAAAAAAAAAAAACAAACAACAACAACAACAACAACAAAACCCGCAATACCAGAACGCACAATAATTTCATGCATCGACTTATTATATAGTAAAAGCCGACACAGGTTTATTTTTCTTTACGTGAAAATCATTTCTACTTAAAACAGAATGAATTACATTATATCTCTAATCATTTGTATTAATTGTTTAGCTTTTCTGTTATCACTAGAAATGTAAAGGTCTCGCGATTCTCATAATTAACTTGCTGAAGAATGATTGAAGTTTATTTATTTTTTTATTTGATATGGGTTCAAACAAGTAAATGTTTTAATTTCGATATCGCTAAATCCTCATCAAATTCAGAAACACAACCTACGTAGTACATACAAATAGAAAACATTAATTCATCGGTATTATATATTTGTTTCTATGTCAAAAGGTACACACATACTAGATAGCCGTAGGGCAGATATATTTTTACCCCCACCCTGTAATTGATATGTTAATGAAGGCTCTGGAATGCAGGGCCTCTACGCAAGGTAATATTTATCTTAAATTGCACGGTTTCGAGCAAACTAGGAGGTACCATCCATTGAAACTGAAGTAAAGATAGATATATATCTTATTTGCAAATCGAATAGGCCTACAAGCCCATGAGGTGCAATGTTTTACAATGTACAAAACCCATGGCAACATACATACATAACATACATACATACATACATACATACATGTGCGTATTTACATACATACGCACAACACATACATACATACATACATACATACATACATACATACATACACAACACATACATACATACATACATAATTATATACGTTCGTACATTATATAGACAATTTAGCTACATCACATTGGCCTAATTTTCATTTACTCAAATGAATTTGACAATTCGCAATTTAATGCCCCTCGTTGTCATGTGTGCATTTCAAAAGACCATGTCTTCATACATGAAGGTGAAGAGAAACACAATTAAATAACACCTATCACAATGAAATGCAGGATGAACTATTAATTTGCATTTTAGCATAACAAGTGGTTACAATTAACAAAAACACGCATTCACATTTGACATGCCCATATATTATGTTTTCGTTTAAAACCGAACTGTATGTAGCCTTCGGCAATTTACGCAACAATTTTGAGATTGAACAAATTTGAAGATGTTTAAATGCTTTCTGTGTTTACAACTGCTTAGTTTAGATCGATTCATGACACAGCCATTTTAATCATTTTTGTGCATTGACTCAGGAATTATTAATTTCCTTAGTAACTGATTTTTTTATTACCCATAAGGAGCGAAAATTAGTTGAGATTTTTTCTTCTTCTCTTTTTCATGATATTTAAATGGTCCTGTATATCTTTGGATACATGTAATGCTAAATTAGTTTTATATTAGTTATGATTCAAAGACTCCAACTACTATCACGATTTAGAAATATGACCCTTTTGTTGCATTTGCTTAAGTCTTGCTTTCTTCTTTTTTATCAGGTGATATGTGGAATTCGAGTGAATAACTTTAAAGATAATTACCGTGCGATATTTAAATTGCTGTATACATTATTTCCCAAATTACATGATGGGTATAGTATTAAAAAGTCAGAAATGCAAAACATGTTAACTATGATATATGATAAAATACTTCCGGTATCAGGCGTGTATAGGTAGTTTGCGACAGCAAGAGACACCTGTTTTTCTAGATTTCTCATAAAGTATATTTTATTCAAATGCAAATTTGGCATACAGATTTAATTTTATTACATGTATATCTAATTAGATTTCAAAAAATCATATATGTTGTTAATTAATTGAAAAGTTTCCTGATTAACTCTATGTACAAGATATATATATATATATCTAGACTTTTGACTGAATTCCGAGGGAAGCAGTTTCAATGTTTAGATCAAGTGTTTACAGTTTTTCAACATAACTTTTTTTCATAAATGTAATCATATAATATAATATTATAATATAATATGATGAACATGGTGTGTCTACAAATATATAAATATGCCAACCAGCGTTTGATGCACGTGTGTATATATAGTGCTGCCATACTGCAGTATCACGCCGTAGACATGTGGCATGATACCACACCCAGTCACATTATCCTGACACAGGGCCAACCAGTCCTGCAACTACCTTTATATGTTGAGCGCCAGGCGAGGGAGCTATAACAGTACCATTTTTACGACTTTGGTATGTCGCGGCCGGGGACCCAACCCACGACCTACTGCTCCCGAGGCGGCGTACTATGTGCACCAGTATATTCTGTATATTTATAATGTATATGTTCCTGTATGTTTACAGTGTATATGTTACCCTATACTTACAATGATATGTTCGTATATTACAGTGTATATGTTACTTATTTACATGATATGTTCTGTATATTTAGCAGTGTAATTTACCTATACTTACAATGTATATGTTCCTGTATATTTACAGTGTATATGTTACCCTATACTTACAATGTATATGTTTCTGTATATTTACAGTGTATATGTTACCCTATACTTACAATGTATATGTTTCTGTATATTTACAGTGTATATGTTACCCTATACTTACAGTGTATATGTTCCTGTATTTACAGTGTATATGTTACCCTATACTTACAATGTATATGTTCCTGTATATATACAGTGTATATGTTCTTACTCAAGATATTCTATATTACAGTGTATATTTCCTGATACATTATATGCTAATATTTTACTATTTACAGTGTATATGTTATTCCTGTAATACTTACTAATGATATGTTCTGTATATTTACAGTGTATATGTTACCTATACTTACAATGTAATGTTCTGTAATTTACAGTGTATATGTTACCCTATACTTACAATGTATATGTTTCTGTATATTAACAGTGTAATGTTCCCTATACTTACAAGTGTATATGTTCCTTATTTTACAGTGTATATGTTACCTATACTTACAATGTATATGTTCTGTATTTTACAGTGTATATGTTCCCTATACTTACATGTATATGTCCAGTTACAGTGTATATCATACATGATATGTTCTGTATTTTACAGTGTAGTATGTTACCCTATACTTACAATGTATATTTCCTGTAATTTACAGTGTAAGTTACCGCTATACTTACATGTATATGTTCCTGTATGTTTACAGGTATGTACCATTACTTACATTGTATATGTTCGTATATTTCAGGTATATGTTCCCTTTAGTAGTCTAAGTGTATATGTTACCCTATATTACAGTTATATGTTCTGTAGTTACAGTGTATATTTCCTTATTACATGTATATGTTCCTGTAATTTACAGTGTATATGTTACCCTATACTTACAGTATATGTTCTGTATATTTACAGTGTATATGTTACCTTTAAAGTTACAGTGTATATGTTACCTATATTACATGTATATGTTCTGTATATTTCAGTGTATATGTTACCCTATATTACATGTATAGTTCCTGTATATTAAGTGTATATGTTACCTATACTTATAATGTATATGTTCTGTATTTTACAGTGTATATGTTCCTCATATATTTACAGTGTAATGTACCTTATTACATGTATATGTTCCTGTATATTTACAGTGTATATGTTACCATATACTTACAGTGTATATGTTCCTGTATATTTACAGTGTATATGTTCCTTATATTACATGTATATGTTCCTGTATTTTACAGTGTATATGTTACCTATACTTACAGTGTATATGTTCTTTATATTACAGTGTATATGTTCCTATACTTACAGTGTATATGTTTCCTTATATTTACAGTGTATATGTTACCCTATATTACATGTATATGTTCTGTATATTTACAGTGTATATGTTACCTATATTACAATGATATGTTCTTATTTTACAGTGTATATGTTCCCTATATTACAATGATATGTTCCTGTATATTTACAGTGTAATGTTCCTATATTACAATGTATATAATTTATGTAGTATATCTACATGATATGTCCTGTAATACATGTGTATGTTACCCTATACTTACAATGTATATGTTTCTGTATATTTACAGTGTATATGTTACCCTATACTTACAATGGATATGTTTCTGTATATTTACAGTGTATATGTTACCCTATACTTACAATGTATATGTTTCTGTATATTTACAGTGTATATGTTACCCTATACTTACAGTGTATATGTTCCTGTATATTTACAGTGTATATGTTCCTATACTTACAGTGTATATGTTTCTGTATATTTACAGTGTATATGTTACCCTATACTTACAATGTATATGTTCCTGTATATTTACAGTGTATATGTTACCCTATACTTACAATGTATATGTTCCTGTATGTTTACAGTGTATATGTTACCCTAACTTACAATGATATGTTCTGTATATTTACAGTGTATATGTTACCCTATATTACAATGTATATGTCCTATATTACAGTGTATATGTTCCCTATATTACATGTAATGTTCGTATATTTACAGTGTATATGTTACCTATACTTACAATGTATATGTTCCTATATTTAAGTGTATATGTTACCCTATACTTACAATGGATATGTTCCTGTATGTTTACAGTGTGTATGTTACCCTATACTTACAATGTATATGTTCCTGTATATTTACAGTGTGTATGTTACCCTATACTTACAATGGATATGTTCCTGTATATTTACAGTGTGTATGTTACCCTATACTTACAATGGATATGTTCCTGTATATTTACAGTGTGTATGTTACCCTATACTTACAATGGATATGTTCCTGTATATTTACAGTGTGTATGTTACCCTATACTTACAATGGATATGTTTCCTGTATATTTACAGTGTACATGGAAGATGAGTGTAGCCGGTCGATAGACATGGGGGATCGAGGACTTGAAAGCATCTACATGCAGCTTACTAAATACCAGGTTAAATGTTCACTATTTGGCATGGTTGTAGAAAATATGAATTCATAGATATTATGTATATTAAACCCTTTTTTCACCTTTCGATTGAAAACCTTTTTAGTTCATCTTGTGATCTCCATCTGTCCGCAGTCCTTTATATGACATCGTTTCTAAAATTGATAAAACTTTGCATAAATGATCCTTTTGTAGTTTTGCACAAAAGCTGAAAGATTATATCTAATCCGGGTACAACCCTGGTTGCCGATAGAATATACCCAATCCGATGGAACCATGGTTGCCAAGGAAACCAAAATTATTTTTTTTTGGCACACCTTATGGCTCTCTAAGAAGGGAATTACAAGGATGACATAATTATTTATTTCATACTACTTTTCTAGAGTTTTAAGTATTTTTCTTTCAGTGTTTAAGTGGTTTCTCTTCTTAGGAGATAACAACCATTTTCGTCGAATTTTTCGTGAAATAGGTTACACTTATTGTGTTAAACTGTTATGTGTTGTGGCTCATCGCATTCAATCACGCCACCTTAAACTCCAGCGAATGGCAAGAGATCTCAGAAGCGTTTATTTGGTATCAAGCACCTTAGCGATGGATTGTAATTACGATGAATAGACTCAAGGTCATGGTCACTGAAACTAATCTGAAATCGACAGCTATATGGGTAACCGTAGGAAGTGATAATAAGGGGTCGTTTAACTCCTCTAGTAATAGCTAGATGATTCCACAAAGTCTTGGTATCCTGGATATAGCAAATAGGACAGACACATACTATTCTATTTGTAAACTTCACAGTTCTTCTTAAAAATAGTTAATCTCATGATGATGTATACCATTGTCTAGTTCAACAGTTGCCATGTAAAACTAAGCTTTGGAAGTTTTAGTGTTTATTCATGATTTTGTAGCTGTACGATGACAACATGGAGTGTGTACTGCGTATCACGGCGCCGTCAAACAAGCGCCTGGAGATCAAGATCCTGAAGAACGAGATCAAATCGAGCAGTTTTTGTTATAAAGACTTCCTCCAACTCTTTGACGGACGTGAACTTACCGACGGCATCGTGCCAGGTAAATGTCCTTATGATAATGATGTTTGGTGATAAAGAGGTCTCCTGGTTGGATTCCCAATAATTCTTGCAAAAAAAAGGTTAAAATAAGATGAAATAAAGATAAAAAAGAATCTTCGTTTTATACATTAAACCACATATTTAAAAAAGTATTGTTCTTGTAATTCATTCTTCATAAAAAGTGACAAGTTTGTATAATGCAGTGAAAGATCACTTCTTAAAGTTCATGTGCAAACACTTTGAAGATAGCATTCTAAACAGAACAATTTATTATGCGATAGCGACTCATAGGAACTGTTGGAGAACTCCCAAATCTTTATCAAGGACTTAATTGTTCGAATTCTAGTAAGAACCCTAAAAAATGATAATAATACATGTAGCAGTAGCAGTTACCTGATTCAGTCAAGCGTAGTTCTTCCTTATATTTATATTTTCGGCGTATGTCTTTCTTATAATTGTGTACACTTTTGTACAAACAAAAAAACGGGTTTATTTTGTTTAAAATATATTATTCAGTTTAGCTTCTTTTATCTTTAATCATATTTATTAGTAAACCTCTCTCTATAAATCGACACTAAACACACTTCAACATGTTTTAAATGAAAATTAATCTACAACTCGTCAGGACTGGATGAGAAGATCTGTGAGACAACGAAACTGAACCCGAGTTACGCCACAAACGGACGTTTTCTGACTATCCGGTTTAAAAGTGATGCTGCCGAGGCTCTCGAGGGATTCCGAATGTTGGTGTCGGCCTTCAGGACAGGTATTTTTTCTATGTTGAAGATAACACTTAACAAGATTTCATTATCTGTAATGGCTTAAGCTATTTGTCCCCTTCATATGCAAATATGTACATGAATACATGTAGTTCTATATGAGACATTCCTAGTCATATACAGGTAAATGTCGTCGGAATCCACGATATATATAACTAACGCGTATACCGTGGGATTTTCAACCGGCAAAACTTCGTTTTTACGAATATAATTCAGCTAGACAAGCAAAACTAACTTTCAGATCCGAAGAAATCTAAATGTAACGCTTTTCATTTTATCAAATGATCCGTGCTGTCTCCGCTATTGATCATATGAAATGCCAACTTAATAATTTACAAGTACGAAGTTTTGCTAATCAACTAACCAATGGTCGATTAAAGAGCAAAGCGTACTGAGCGAATGTAGGTTCTTACGTCGACAGAGGTCATGCGAGGTCCTACAGAGGTCATGCGAGGTCCTAGGTGTGATATTCCACGTACCGTGCCGAATCTGATGCCACTTTACACTGTAAGTCCTTTACGGACCTCAAAACGATACGATTTCTCGAGCATCACGAATTCCGAGCATTTTGTTTGCCCGTCGTCTTCTGAGAATCGCAATTAACAGTATATGTACCCGAATATGTCAATATAAATAACTTTCTTAGAATATGGTACAGTGAGCAAACGCACATTTTAGACAGATTTAGAAACTGTATACAAGATTAATTATTTTTGCCTTCTCATATGCGCACGACTTAACCCAAGTGTGTCTTAATCCACATATATCGTACATGACAGCGGGTTCGAATGTTATGAGTTCGAACCTAGCTAAGGGACAAGATTCTTTCATGGTTTCCATAGGAGAAAATACTGTTCGAATTTTTCCTCAACTTCAACTTCATTGTGGATACTTGTCAAAATCCGCAAACAGAAGTTTATTAACGAGGGTGAACACTGTGCATGAGTGCAGCTTAAACTGGTTCGGTAAAAACATAAAAGTCCAGTGTTTTAAAATGTATAGTACACTGTACATACATCTATCGGATCCTGAAATGATGTTGCCACTGTTAATGTCCATATCGACATTAAAATAATTTAAGCTTAGACATGTTATTGAAGTAAGTAATATAAAGTTTTGTTATACCTTAAGATATATAGAACCATATTTAACATACTGATATTTAAATATTTGTCACATTAATCGTTTTATTCTTCCTATAAAGATCACCCGTTCGTAAACATTTTGACGGTGATTTGCAAAGTCATCATGCACAAGCCTTAGGACAGTGTTTATACCACTGCACTGCCATAAACATGTCGTAAAATGAATGCTGTATAACGGCCCCGAAGTCTTTATACATTTCCATGTTTTATGTAGCCATTTGCTTATATTACAGTTAGAAATTCTGACCATGATAAAGTTTTTATTGATGGATATTGTCTAGTTGTGATTTAAAATGGCAGCGGTATATTTCCTTATCCTTTCTAAAGAAACCCAATTCATATCAAAATAATGCCTATCTAAATAATAGCATTAGTGTCGTGCTCCCAGCTAAGACAATTGAAAGTTACACTGAACCGTTTTAAAGAAAAAATACTGTCAAAGATTGTATATGCAAAGAAAAAATACAAATATGAAACTGCTGTCTCGCGAATTTTCGAGATAGGCCGGGGCCAGCGAAAAAAAATCATCATCAAACCGTTCTGTCTCTAGAGTTGAATGCCTTTCTGTATGTTTAAAATCATGACTGTTACCAGATTCCATGGTTCCCTACTTTTATTTCAGACCCAGATAATGAATGCTACAACACGGAGTTTCAGTGCAAGTCGAACGACAGATGTATTTCGGAACGCCTCGTATGTGACCGTATGCAAGACTGCTCAGACGCCAGTGACGAGTGTGAACTTTCCATACCCACCATAATTGGAATCAGTGTCGGCTGCGTCATGGTTGTAGCGGCCATTGCTGGCGCCTGCATCTGCTACTGTTGCGTGTTCAAGAGGAAACGGGCGCAGAGAACGGACAGTACCAAACACCTGAACAGCACAAGCACGCCGGTAAGCAATGTGTGATAGTTTTCCTGTTCTCATACAGGAAACATGTCAACATACGTGAGTTCAGTCTGTGTGCTTAAACCATACATACACGTTAGTTAACTTATATGTTATTACAGTTTCATTTCAGAACTAATCACATCACGAAGTAAGCCCTTTTACATAATTTCATTACTTATTTATATACAATGTACATATATTGATTTGTTATTTCAATAATCATTCATAGCATCATACCACCGCTTCATAGAAGTGTGTGTTGTATAGGAGACAATTTCATAACGTCATGTCCCGTCCTTCACTCACAGTACAAGTAGACAATGTGATGTTAATGACCTTTAGGGATATATCAGTAGTTTTATTTAACCCTTTCCCTCATATAGACTCATTTTGACGCACTCAATAGGTACCACATAGAGCCTGATCTGCAGAAAACCACAGTTAAACCTTACCAAATTTAATTATAAAATCCTCATTTCCAGACCACTGAGGAGCAGCGAACAGCATAAAACCTGATCAGCCTGCGAGTTACTCGCAGGCTGATCTAGTTTTATGTTGTTCTCATAGGTCTTTTCATGGTTTCCTTTATGAGGGAAAGGGTTAAACTATCCATCATTCGATCATGAAAGTGCTTTATCTATTTCTTAATTTACTTAATAGTCTACCTAAGTACCTATGCTGTAGGTCTTTTTAACAACACATTTTCATTCAGGTATATGTTATAACCACCAAGAACTGTATGAAGTTTAATTTCTTTCAGCTGATAAATTGTCTAATTTATCTGAATAAATACCATTTCAAGATTAGAGTTAGAGTATTTCTTTTTTTGATTCTTAGATACACATGCAAATTTCATTATTTTTACTATTTTCAATTATATTCAAAAGTAACGAATATTGAGCATAATAGACGAAGAGTAGACCTGACTTTCATGCTGTTACTCGTCTCTTCCTTGAATAAAGCAATAAGATTTTACATTTCCGTCAGTATTTATACTGAACAATCAGCGTACTGCAGTAAGGTGATGAGAAATATTCTTTTTAGTTGTGTGTGACGTCAGTCAATCGTAACCATACTCTTATTGTATAACTGAGGTGAAGCAGTTTGTTCAATCGACAGACAGTAATTATACGGGGTTTTGTGTTAAGAGAAAAGTTTGAAAATATAAGTGGAAATATTCAATCACTTGCAGGAGACTCCATCTACACCGGTTGACAGTATGGATGGACCAAACATTCTGTACTACACGCCAGAAAATGGTACCCAGCCGATTTACGCACTTCCACAGACACACGGGGTTTTAAGAGACTCGCTCTATTCGCCGGTAACCAATCCGATATATTCTGAACCATACCAGAAAATCCCGAGAACCTCGACGTCATCGTCACGTCATGTGTGGATCCCTGCCCCCGGAAATTCTGGCTCACTAAAAGTGCAGGATAACACTTACTCTTCTCCCTATAACTACTGATCGTGCACGTGATTCTTTGCCTTGGAGTGAATTCAACGTTTGATATGACATCGGAATAAGACGTTGGTGTTTTGTGATATACTGTAAATATGTATATATTTTACGCCTGTAGTACTGGATAGTTATTTTTCAGAGATATGGCTTCGGGCACAAGCTACAACATTAGAGCCATCTATATGACACTAGTCACTATTTTAACTCTTTCCCTCATAGAGGAGACACCATGAAAAGACCTATGCGAACAGCATAAAACCAGATCAGCCTGCGAGTAACTCGCAGGCTGATCCGGTTTTATGCTGTTCGCTGCTCCTCAGTGGTCTGGAAATGAGGATTTTATAATTGAATTTGGTAAGGTTTAACTGTGGTTTTCTGCAGATCAGGCTTTATGTGGTACCTATTGAGGGCGTCAAAATGAGTCTATATGAGGGAAAGGGTTAAGCATTTAGCACACTGGTAAAACAATAATTAGCTTTGGTTTTAATTATAATAACTACAAATGGAGTTGTATTAATTCATTAACAATAATAGCATCAGTAAAAACATCTAGAATAAATATGGAACCTTCATAATTTATATAGACTGCTGAATAAATCTGATAAAAATGTCAAAAAGTATTACTTTCCTATTTTTGGAAAAGAGACAAAACATGTTTTAAGTGTTGAAATAATGACATAATAATGAAAAAAGGTGTTATCACAAAAATACGTTTTCAAATACCCAATTGCTACAAATTAAAAAGATTCTTATGTTATGTGGTAAGATCTCCAAGTGATCTGGTTGAGATTCCAAAGTATGCAAATAGAAATATTCGTCATCGTTATGCCTTTTACAATACTTATGTTTACAATATAACATAATGTCTTTCCTGCAATATGAAAATGGTGATTTCTACAATCCACAATATATATATCATTATTTTTGTTTTATGATTTCTTTAGCTACTACGTCATAGTATCTTTCAAAACTTGAGAGTTTTGCTCTCCTCTTACCAAATATATGTTGCATTTCATTCTTCACTTTCTCTTTCTCGGGAGGTCCGTTCAAAAGTCCAAAGTATGAAAAAACAAAAGGCTTTGTCACCTGATCAAAGTAGCTACTCGCTCGTTTTAGAATACGTTGCGCATGCGCGTCAGCAAGTGACCGGATGTACACCTCCCGATGAAGACTGCTGTAGTCTGGAAGATCGGTAATCATGTTTCTGAAATCTGGCATTGACTTTGCCTTTTTTAGCTTTGGCATTTTGTCTTTGGTTTTCGAAATCCTTGGTTGATATTCAACGTCTCTGTGGGAAGTGCTCGTTTTCATCGTTGTTTGTTCCATATCTTGTACCAGGTCTTCGAAATAAATACACCACTTCTGATGCTTTCCAGGTGCCATATGGCAAAACTTACACCGCAAGCCTTTACGCCTTTTCCTTTGCTTCTTTTTGTCTACTAAAGGTGCTAATATGGGTTCAGAGAAACCTCCAAAAGGCGAGAACAAATCAGGGTTGTGTTCATCTGATGTTTTACCAGTAAGATTCATTTCAGGGTCTGTTAGCAACCGAATTAGTTCTGGTTGTCTTGGAAGGTTTCTTCTTTGTCGCTCACCATGCTCATAATTGAAATGTGGTGCAGGCTCTGTAGACTTACTCTGATTTCTGCTTTTTTCACTTGTAGAAGTTTTACTTCCTTGAGTGCCCACCGACCTGAATGAGCAACAAGATTTGATTCTTGTGTAGGAATTTCTATATTTGACCTCATCTCATGGCTGTCTTTGACCCTCTTAAATAAGGATATTTGGGTTGGTATTTGGTTTGTTAAAGACGGTAATTTTACCTTTTGTGGCCCAACATCTCTAAACGCAACATGTTGATTGTTGGATGTAATAAATTGTCCAAAAAAAGTTTCGTTAAGCAAGTGATCTTTACACCGATTGATTGTCAGTCGTAGGTCAAAGTTCGTATTTATGTCTGGTAGAAGTCCTAGATTTGATTTTATATCGTTGCCTGTTCCGTAACCGTCATTTTATGACACTTTTAGTTAAAACGTCAGCTGTAGGATGGCTGTACTCGATGTAATCTCTTAGTGTGTCCTGTAAAAGAAGTAAGTAAACATATTGTCATCTAATGCATAATGGTTTACAATATCAATTGCAATATTGTAAATATTTGGTTATTGAACTTAATATGTGTTTCTTTTTCTTTTTAACTCAATGTAAACCTTTCTGGGCACATTGTGTCTTAGAATTCTTTGTATGTGAAATCTTAATTTGGATGAGGCTGAAGGTAACCAGGAAGTCAAGTGACCGACAGTTTTGATTATGCTGTGGTACTCAGGTATCGTTCTGGGTCCACCATGGCCCTTTTGTTTTCTTTGCTTTAGTCATTTACATAAAATATGTTATTTCATCAGATACCAATTTATTTATACATGTCTTTTTCCTTTAAGAATCTTTGAAAAAAAAAATTGTACAAATTATTTTCAGTGGAAATACAAATAATAATAACATGGTATCAAATGTTAAATGGTTTTGAATTGGTAATCACGAAAATATTGAAGCCATTAGGGTTTTTTTCTTTTTGTAATTTAACCATATTAATTTAAGTTTGTTAGTGAGGAGCTAAAATGTCATGCTAATTAAATTGCTTGTAAATCTGTTGATAGTAAATGGGCTGAGAAAATAAGGAACTTCACATTTAATGTTATATATTATATAATAACAATAGTTTTTTTATTCAATACAATTGTTAATTCTGTGCATTCTGTATTATTTTCTTGTTCATGGACTTGTGATTGCTGTTAATACTCATACTGGGTACTCTAATGGTTGTTATTTATAATTTTGTACCTGTATACATAGAACAATTAAATGTACATGTATACATAAAAAATAATGTCATGTATACTGAAATAATGCAATAACATAAAATAATACTTATATAACAATCGTTATGTATATTAAATATGCATATATTTTATTTAAAATTATAAATACAACAATGAAATCCGATAGTATATATATAATATGCATGATATTATACTTAAAATATGTATATTATCCATACACACATCTCGACTGTATATCTAATATGCATGATATTATACTTAAAATATGTATATTATCCATACACACATCGCGACTGTATATCTAATATGCATGATATTATACTTAAAATATGTATATTATCCATACACACATCGCGACTGTATATTAATATGCTGATATTATACTTAAAATATGTATATTATCCATACACACATCGCGACTGTATATCTAATATGCATGATATTATACTTAAAATATGTATATTATCCATACACACATCGCGACTGTATATCTAATATGCATGATATTATACTTAAAATATGTATATTATCCATACACACATCGCGACTGTATATCTAATATGCATGATATTATACTTAAAATATGTATATTATCCATACACACATCGCGACTGTATATCTAATATGCCATTACGATGTAGTATAGAAAATAACCATTCTTTTTTATCACTAGTCCTGTTTTAGAATTACATAAAATCAAATTCCCATTACCTGATGTTGTTATCCATTATTTTACTCAAATTGTCTCACATTCCTTCAATTTTTACTTATTAGCCTTCTAGACATTAAAGTAAAACCAACAGCGTGTTCTTAAACATGGAATTTAATTATTGAACACAAAGTATCAAATGGCCGTAATGACCTCTCTAATTGTGTGGCATTTGTTAGACTGTCAAGTGAAGTGAACAGTTCCTGATCATGGGTTTGTGTGACTAGCACTGCTAGTTCATTTCCCTTTGTTTTATTCATATTGTCAGAGTGGTTACGAGCGTGAAAGGGCTTTACATGGGTCAGCTTTAAGTTACGTAAGCCGGTTTTTGTATTGTGAACATTTTCATAGTCTTTTTATCAATGAGTTTTATCATCGCTATTGTGTTATTCTTTAAACCTGTACTTAAGAAGATCAAAGATAAATTAACAGTGTGTCAAGTTATGTAAAAATAATGTTTGTACGCATGTTTTTATTTCTTTGAAGAATACGTCACTGTGAAACAAAACTCAAGCTTAGTGTTGCCATATGAAATGGAGGTTCCGCTTTATAAATTTGCACATGAGCTTACTAAGTATGTGTCAACAGAAAGCGGCAATGATAACGCGCGAAAAAAAAGTTACAGGTAAAATAGATTTGATTTCTGGCCTTACATTATCATTAACATTCCTTCACATTTCTTTCATTATGTGTTGTTTCAAATGATAATATATACTACCGCTAATTGATCTTAAATCTACATATAAGTATTCCTCGGACCGGAACTCTTTTGACCTCTATCTCTTGTGAAATTACAGAGATTAGAGACAGAGATTACAAGCTCTTGCCACTCAACCTAGATAAACTAAAAACGACTATTTACAGGGATATTACAGGTATATTAGAACTGGAGCATGAAACTTCAGGAAATGTCTAGAGGCTGTCATCTCACAAAAAGGACCTCATCCTGAACAAGTGCTATAGATATGAACATAACGATACACATATAAGGTGGAGAATGTATTTTGTTTTCTATGTCTACAAACTAAATTATGTGCATAATGACAATGTGTGTCCATCATAACAGTATCGTCCTCAGTGAAATAAATGATAAGGCTGAAATGGTATTAGGTATTTTGAGACACTCTATATAAAGCGTCAGTTTTTTTTTCCTACGAATTAAATTTGAATTGGATTTTACATGTATTTCTCAATTATGTATTTGTGTGTCTGCATTCTTACGTACATGTGTGTGTGTGTGTGTGTGATAAAAATCGTATGTGAGCGTCCATAGATATTAATGTATGTATATATGTTTTATCAAACAGATACTATAGTATGTGTGTATGAAAATGGAAAACAAGTTCCAGTCCAACATGAGCATCACGAGGACAAAGACACAACAAACCATTTCCATCCCTTGGTCCAGATCCACGTGGTTTAGATTCCGAAGAAGCTGTCGCAGAGGAACTTTTTGAACATCCCCCGTATAATTCCCACCCTTCTCGCGCCTAACTGTTTGCTTGTCTGTCTGTAACAGCGGGGCACGCCGGGCATCCTTGACTTCATCCATGTTCACGTGTAACTGTATAATTCCTGATTTGTTAAGTTCAATTCTATGAAAACAAATAATAATCCCATATCTAAAGCCACCCGAAAATGTAATTGTGAATATACCGGAATATCACATGTCATTAAGTACATGAAATGTACACTCAGTTTAATAATTACATTAAAGAAACCGTCTTTTAACAGTAAAACTATTTCTTTCAATGAAAATGTCATGATCTACGTCACAAGATATTTGCTATTGACTTGTTAAGAAAATTAGAGCGACTTTGTTTAAAGAGTTGTACTCAACCAAATTATGCTAATTTTATGCAGTGGTCAGGATTTTAATCTATATGTAAATATACTTACCAATATCATGGAAAGTAAAGTTGGTTCATCATGAATAAATCTTTACATTATTAACAACCCCCCCCCTCTCATTCACTCACTCTCTCACTCTCAAAACAATTTCAGTAAATATATTTTTATTGTTGAAATTCAATACAAACACACTACATGTATCTAAAGATAATCAGCAATATCGTTCCTCTTCATATCAATATAATCGCAATATTTTTTTTTCTTTTGATCGATATCAGTGTAAGATCTATAGTTCTATAGTATTTCTGTCATCTACATGAGACAGTGCTGCCTCTCTGCGGTATCTTCCCCCACGTGCACAATTGATATAATATCACATCCTGTCGAAATATCAGTATACAATAGAGCATACGCTTCATTTGGACTAAAGTGTAATAGCTTATCACAAACATTGTTTAAGCACAGTCGTTAATTTTAAACTCTTAAACACTTGAGAAAATCATTTGAATATAGAAGAGTATAATAGAATGGAATGTTAAGTGTTTTTTGCTAAGCGGCAAATCTCGTGAAAATGCAATGAATTATGAATTATAATCGTCATAAATAAAAAAAAAAGGATTTTACTTAAAATGTTTAATGCAAAAAATACACAAACTAAAAACTACCTACAATTTTCATTCAGCTGAAAGATTAAACATGCTTGCTCTAGTTCTATCGTGGAAAATATAAATTTATAAGCAGAGTAGATTAGATTTCTTAACATTGACAAACTTAGAAAAAGTCACACAGCTATTTTTTTTTATAAATGTACATTATGCACTGTTCATAAACCGCACCATTCCTTACTTACAACATCACCGTTGTAATATCAGTTTAATAAGATTGCATTTGACTGGCTTCAAAAATAAACTTAAAATAGTGCACCCACTGTGCTGATAAGAAGCAATTAAACTGTGTATATTCTCATCATTCGCTGTTGATTTTTCTGCCGAGTGGTGATGGTCGCTTGATTTTAAACCACCACAACCACCACCACCACTAACAACAACAACCTTTCCTGTAGGTGATTAATCACAAAAGCAGTATATAGTTTCGCGAACACACCTAACAAACGTTATACCGGGTCACAGATACAGTAATAGGACCCGAGGATCAGCTCCGAGTAATCCGCACTGATTCTGTAATATACATGTAATCAAACAATAATTCAAGCACATGTCCTTTCACATAAACACTATCTTTCAAATATTCACAAATGACAACGGACTTTGTCTTATTATTTTCAAGCTTTTTGTCAATACACAATTTCATGAATAAATATGTTACATCTTCCAGATAGATGCTTTTATTTCCGTTCTTGTTAAAACCACTGATTTTTTTTTTTTTTTTTTAAAGTAATAATTAAAATAAATATTTGTTAATATCTCCACACAATGGTTTGTTCACTTCAACATACGACATTATATATTTCATATTAATCGTGTTTCTATTTAGTTTGCGATTATATTTTAACAAACATTATTTACGAAATATGTATAGCCTCTCGGACGTTCATTATCTTGACGACGCGCCAACCATCCTAAGAGACAATACCAGTTCAATCTTTAACAAAGTTGGTGTGTCGTAGCGAAAGATCGAAACTACTCCAACGCCTGGAGTGGATATTTATGCTACTTGGTAAGCGGTCCCATATTGAATCAAGTCTTTAAAATGTTCTCAGGTTAATGAATAATAAATATACTCGCATAAAGTTTGTGAGATATTGTAATAATAGTTACTGGAATGAATGTTTAATGTATTTAGAAACTATATTTAGATGGCAGTTTGTAATATTTTTCATCGTTCTATAGTTATCATATTGTTACACATAAAAAACGTCAGGTTATCCATTAACCATAACATTGTAATCATGGTCTATCAAGTGCTCCTGGGAAATTTTGTAGTTTTAAGCCTTTAAAAACTTTGAGCAAAAAAGCCTATAACGCCAAGTCAATGGATGCTTGCATATGCACCGAAGTCTTTTAAGCATTTGAATGACCATGATTAAGATTTAATGATGGATGGATGGATGGATTACCTTAAGGACGAAGGGGTTAAAGAAGCAGAGTGAAGATTTTTTTTTTTTGATTTTTTTTTAATCAGCAAAGTCAAACATGTAATACAATTATAAATAAAACCTTGCACATTCAATTCAGCTAAAATAAGTTTGACAATCGATGTCAAATTCGGCATAAATGTTTGACATATTTTGCGGAAATAACCCGATGATTAGTTCAATGAATATGTCTGCCTGAAGCCAAATAGCGAGAGCTACAGCTCAAATTAACCTGCATACGGTAAACAAACAAGATTCGAACTCCAATACCTTGTGCGATCACATTAAATCGAAAAGGGCAAAATACTGAGACTGTTCCAAAATGTTTAATGGTTTATTGTGATACGATGCAGAAATGTTGATAAAAATTGCAGACGATCTTGTCAGACGAATATAGCTGGATAATGGGAATACGTGCTAATTAACTATCAATTATTTACTGCCCACTTAATACCCCAAGAACAACCACGGAGAGAAGTTAAGATGGACGCAAGTTACACATCAGTGAAATTTGTTTATTATGCATTTTATTGTTTGTGGACTGTATTGTAGCGACTCCCGGATGTAAGTATATGCATTTCTTTTGCTATTTTATTGTTAATTTAATAATACATATATGTATATATGCAAGTATACTATATATGCATAATTATAATTGAAAAATATAAGATATAATAATAAAGCATAATTGTATAATTTATCATTTTAAGGGAAAGCACATTGTTAAGCAAGTTCAAAGTTTAAATTTATATTTAATTTTATAGAACTTTCACTGTATGAATTTTGGCGAAAGTTTAAGAACTCTTGGAAGATTAAAAAAAATAACTGATTAGATATCAACTGTCATGTAGGTATATGTATTTATAATATATACATATTTTCTATGAAAATTGTTTTTATGTTGGGTTTAACATCCCACAGACAGTATTTCAGTCTTTTGGAGACGATGTCTACGTAGTTTACTCCAACTCTGGCGTTAAAGTATTGTATCCAATTTATGCTGTTTCCGTGCCTATTGTAAATTTCTTTCACGTCTTGGAAACTAAATATTTGATATATTATGTTACATATATTTGTAACAGTCAAAAACATGTAAATACATAATCAACGGGAAAAAGCAATAGATATATAACAGTTTCACTCATTAGAAGAAAAAAACTGAAAATAAAATAGATTTAAATAATTAATAATTCATAAAAAAGAACTGTATGCTTATTATTTGTTTACTCAAGATATACGGATGCAAGCGACTTTTTTTTCATAGATGAGCGTATATTACACCAAACTATTTTTATCAGAACAGACCAATATTTCTTTTCGAGGTAAACGTAAACATATAGTCATATATATATACAAAGCACATCATATATCCTGATGATCTCGTGGTTATCTGTATCTTCTATTCCATGAAGATGAACAAGTTACATTATTTTTAATGAAAAAACTAAAAAGATTTCATACACATGAAAACGACATGACGCAGTAATAAACGATACGAAACATTTTGCAATAAACGTAACTCTGGTATGTTTTGCTTGAACTGTGTTCAATTGACCTTGATAAGTATTTGCCTATACAGCAAATTCATTAATTTAATGAATTATATGACAAACTGAACATATAGCTCTACCCCTCCCACTGTTAGTCATCGCTACTTGCTTCAGCATGTTTAATATCTAGCTTTGCATCATACCTACCTTGTTCCACTTGATCAAGTTTTCATATCGTCCTTGTTTTATCACAATCTTATAAAATCAGAAACACCAAATTTACCTTTTCTTTTCTCCCAATTACCCGTAAAAACGAAGTAAATTAGGTTTTCTGAAGACACTGATTTTTTTTAATGATTGTATTTTTATTTTGCCTTATCTATATTAAAATTCATATTCGGGGCAAGATATTTTTCGTGAACTCCTCGGGCGTAGAGCTACAATCCATGAACCGCGGAAAAAATTATTGTATATACAATCTTAACAAAGCCTTTACTTTTATAGCTATGTTCTAATATATGAGTTCATGATTTATCAACATTTAAAACACGTGTATGGCCTATGTTAATGAAATATACTTTTGAATCACATTTGAAATCTGTATACAACTTTTACAAGGTTTCAAATATAATATTCAGTTTAACCCTTTACTGTATATAGACTTATCTTTACGCACTGGTAAACCAGTGCAAACCCAGCTACTGGATCAGGGTTTCCTCTGTTTGCTCATACAATAGTGTAGCTCAGATTTTACATAGTCTGCACGGCAAAGAATACTCCATTAATTAATCAATTAAAATTAACGAAGTCATACATGTTTTTATGAATATTTATAAGGTAAAGGATTAAAGTGGTAATATGTTTTGACCATAAATCATTAATATCTGAGAAGAAAGACGTATTTCCAAGTACGCAAGTTGAGTTTCTCTGGGAAAACAACATCAACAACAACAACAACAAAAGATCCATCTTTCAGCCTGTGAATAAACTTTAGTGAAAAATTGATAATCAGTTAAGATAGTGTTTGCTTAAAATAATGACGAAATATTATGGTTAGCATTTTGTATAAAACTTTGGTTTCTGTTTAACAGACTTGGTCGAAATAAAGCAATTGGATTAATTAGCGTTAATCTATGATTATTGTAAGCAAGGTATATACAAATGGATTCCTACGATTATTTATACATATCTATCAAATCAGATATTTGCTACTCGTGTTACTACAACTTCTAGTAAATGTAGCCTAATGCAGCCGTTTTAGTCTGTAAACCATGATTAACATCCGTCAAATACCAACATCATAGTTTAATGATGGAAATTTGCGACGGTAATTCTTAAAATTAAATTATTATTTGTTAGATTAAAAGAAACACTTAATTATCGATTTTCGATATACTTTAGACTGAGAACAAAAAACTAAAGATTTAATAGAAACTGGAATGTTTAGCTGAAAAAATTTAGCAAGTTAAATGTGTTATTGCTTGTTTGGTTGGTTTTTAAATGTCGAACAGACAGAAATTTGGTCATTCGAGAACTTTGTCTTCATGACATAATTATGGTATTGCATCAATGGGGTATCACGTCGAAGAAAGGTTGCAAGATACCACATCCAGTCATTATGCTGACCAATAGCCAACAGGCTCATAAATAACCCTCATTAACAGAGAGTGCCAAGAAAGCTTGTTATACCAGAACCATAATTGTCGCGGCCTATCCTTCCTGTTTGGAAGCGGATCCTTACCCAATCATCCAGCGAATCCAATCGAATCATATACGCTTAATGATAAAAGAACTGACATAAACCGGAACCCATCATCAGCAATTATGTGATTTGATGGAATTTAATGCAGATTTTCTGGAGGATCACTGTAGCCAGACGCTTGCTTTGAACTTCGGGAGTATAGAGGCTGTACGATTGCGACTCAGTAAGGAGCAAAACTACCCGAATGGCATGCGCTGTGCAATGAGAATCCAGGCGCCTGAGGGCAAGAAACTCAACGTGCAGATCGAGGCGTTTGACGTGAAGGGAATACCGGACCTGACGTGCCGTACCGGTGACTATGTCCAGTTTTATGACGGCCCAAATGAACAGGCGCCCCCAGTGTCAGGTGTGTTTTAAACCAGGCTCGAATTCCACCGACAATACTAAGCGTAATATTTAAATTCTTAAATGAGATAGAAACGTAAGTGTCACCTTTCCCGTTCTGCTAATCATTCAACTACACGGTTAAGTTGACATATATGATTAAATGAAATTGTGTGTGTGTGTGTGTGTGTGTGTGTGTTCACTAGAAAAGCAGTAATAATGAAATTCTCCCCTAGGTATAAGTATAAGTTTTACTAATACTAAGTATTAGCGGAATGCGAGCAACTGCATAAACCGTCTTGCTTACTGGTTATGAGCGCATAATAATCAAACTTATGCAAATGTTACTTAAAACAACTTTTGGCTAAAAGTACTTTGGTGTCAATCAATCGTTATTCAAAAGCGGAGCAATTAAATCTATCGTGTCTGAATTAATTTTCCTCTTTTTTTCTTTACTAAAATATTATCACCTATTTCAAAATATATAAAATGACATTGTTTTGTAAAGGAAAGCACTGATATTTACATATATCAGAACAACAGTATGTCTCAATGTAACTTTGTACATTTTTGTTGACATTTCACTTTATTCCTCGTTTAAAGACGAAGCTTACACTTTTTTTTTATTTTGGTATCTTTTCAGTAATAAGAATCAAGTATTAATGTATGGCCAAAGTAAAAATAATATTTAAAACGAATGAATAAACTTTGTATCTAAACAGCTGACATTTAGAAATATTTTCTTCTTAGGAATGTGATATACATGAATGGTTTCACATTTTTAAAGGTCTGCCAGCAAGATTATGTTCTCAACCAACTGTGGCGAATTTTGTGACGTCAGACCGTCATCTTGTGATGCGATTCATGAGCGACACAGACATGCTGAATGGAAGGGGAGTCAAACTGCTCGTTACGGCGTTCGATGACGGTAAGTGAACAACAATTCCTGTATGGTACATCTTCTGTTATGCCCTGATAA
>CM037780.1:25053717-25074790 GCA_021229015.1 Solen grandis | reverse complement strand
CTAAACAAACCAGTAGCAGAGCCTCCCCTACAAAACAGAGACAGCAGAAAAAAAAAAAACAAAAAAAAAAAAACATAAAGAAAAAAAAAAAAGCTCTGTCTGGTGCATAGCAGCACCACTGATTGAGGTCTGATGCTGACCGAAACAGTGCTATATGAAAGAAAAATATAAACTCATGTATCAATATCTGTTTGGAAAAATCAGGGGTGTGGGGGGGGGGGGGGGAAGGAGAGAGAGGAGAGGAGAGAGAGAAAAACAGGGTACAAAATCAAAATTAAAAGATAATTAAAGAAGATATTTATACGTGAGTATCAACACAAAGTAACCAACATAAAAAACATAACCCCTACTTCATTTTTAAAACAATTAACCTCTAAAATCACTCCCTGCCGAGGTGCACAAGGCACTCAGGCTCACGCCCACCACTCCCGTTTATGTGACCGGAACACACCCCCAGCTCAAAAACAATATCAAAATAAATGTGGTCTGACTGCAGACGATGTATATTTCAAACTGGAAGCTACCCGCAGCATGCTGGTTAAAAAGAATATGAAGGAAATCTAAAATTAGCCCAATTTCATATATAAAATATTAAAATATTAATAATTTAAAAAAATAAACATACCATTTTTTTAAAACATATTATCCAATTTCCATGTATTCAATGTACATGTTGTCCAAATTGATGTCAATCCATTGAAAAATGGCTCCGTAATTCAATTTCTTCTACTTTCATTTCTATTCATATAAAACCCAAATTTGAAATATACATGAAAATTATGCCCAAAATAACTTATTTATTATATTTGCAACAAAATAAAACCCTGATCAGATTTCTCAGTCAAGTCTAAGGTCACATTAAATGTTTTAGAGGTGGCAAATTGTGCACTGTATTTGGTCATTTTAAATGCATTCTAATCATGCAGGGGTATACTTTCAAAATCAGTCATATTTTAATTAATAACCAATGGATTTTGATGAATATAAGTGCACTCTGTTTCAAACATCATATTTATCATTTAAACCCCATTATTGGTCACCTGATTGAAGGGAAAATACCTAAAAAATTAGAAAAGCAGAGAAAAATGGATTTTTTTAGGGCTAAAATAAGAAAAAAATACTATTTATTATTTCTCTTTTTTTTTTTTCTAATTTTTTTATTTGAAAGTGGGCCAAAATCAATCCCAGACATGTAACTGCATCAGGACATAGACAGGGGTTACCTAGGTAGTTGTACTTAAGCAACATCAAAGGACCTGTGTATAGTCTAGAGGCACGTCTAGCCGGGGCTGGGGAGGATGTCTCCCCTACCCTCAAGGAGCCCCCCAGGGGTCAGCTACTGGTTGGGCAGCATTAAATCAGTAGGTGTGGCTACTGTCTGGACCTTGACCTTATACAGGGGGTGGTACTGAGTTAACCCAAACATCACTCTTGCTCTAGCTATCGTTGTGTACAGATCGAGGAGGTGCCGACATCTTGTTTCGGTCTCGCTCGAACAAAGTAAGTGTTTTTACTATCGCGTTTATTTAATTATTTCAATTGAAAACTCGCGTAGTGTATTCTCATAGGATGTATTCTATAGAATAAGGATAGTGAGGTAAGAATTTCAGTTTTACCTAACTAAGCATTGTATCATTTTGCCTTTGTCTTTGTCTTTGTGTGCGGAGGAGAAACGTTCGTTACCGCTACGAACATAGGTAAACACTGCACTCAAAGTCAATTTTTTTTATCATATTCATTGATTTACAGAGCCTGTAGATCTAGAAAGGTCACTGCATTGGATTAAACGTTACAGTAACGTTTTATCCCACCCAGCGCGTTGTTAATATTAATTGATATAACTCCCCGTTGAGTTTAGGATTAATTAATAATAATAGCCTAATTGAATCTTTAGAGTTAATAATATAACGCGAATAAGAAAAAAAATTCTTAGGGTTTATAGGGATAAAGTATGCAAAACTAAGAAAACCGAGGAAGGGGGCCCTTTCCCTGCCAAAACCGCACTCGGAAAGGACAGGTAACTTTCGCGGGGATTTTGCATCCCTTTGAAAGAACCAAGTCCCGGGGGGAAAAGGGGTGTCCGTGGTGTGGTGGTAGCTGCTACTAAGGGGGGAGGTCCCCGTGGGGGGTGGTTGCAGCCTCACTGGGAAGGGTAAAAACCCATACTTTGCTACCCCTCTGCCTTCTTTGTTTTTCTTTTTAAAAAAATTTTTTACAAATTAAGATTTAAAAAAACTTCTACTTAAACCATAAAAAATTTAAAAGGGCTGCAAGGATGCCAGGGTACAGAAAAAAAAGTAGCGGGAAGTGGCCGCCACCTTTTTGGGGAAATCGGCCCAGGGTCAAACCCCTGCAAAGAAAACGCCCCGAAAAATAAGGTTCCAAAAAGAAAACAAACCCCGGGCAAGGTCAAAAGAGCCCAAAAAATAGATGCAAAAAAGGGTTTTCGGGGGGATTAGACCCCCCCCCACAGCAAAAGTCTTTATATTGAAGTCAGGATATAAATACCCCTTGACAACAGGAAAATTCACAGAACAAGATTTTCCCCCCCAACCCGGACTTGTTTCCCTATAAAGACTCCTCAAAGCAGACAATGTCCAGAAGGTTGGAAAACCGTTGGGGGTAGAAAACCCCAAAACCCAGATAAAAAACCCTGCCCCCAAAAACTCCCCCCCCCCCATCGGTGGTGATGTTACAATAACAGCCATAGCCACATCTTTCCCAAAAAAAACTGGTAAAAAAGGTGGTGAATGGTTTTTTTCCCAAATTTTATGGGGAGGGAAACCGTGTAAAAAACATCCCCACTTTTCAAGGCTCCAACAGTCAAATTTCAAGATATACAAAAGAAAAATTTAAACCCATGAAAAAAATTTTTCCCTTTGCCCGGGCTCCTGTTAAAAGTAGAACCAAACACAGAAACCAAAGAAAAAAAAAAAAAAAACTATCATAAGGAAAAAGAATTTTATAAAGGAAATTGAGAATATCCTCAAGGAAATTCGGGGCTGAACACTGTTAAACCGCATTTATAGAAAAAAGGAAAAAAGGGGGCAAATTCAAAAACAAAAAAGATAGAATTACTTTCAACTTAGAAAAAACCTCCTTCAAAAACGAAAGCTTTCAAAAAACTTTGATACAGACCCGGGCCCCCCTTAGTTTTCTCGATGCAAAAAACGCCAAGGTTTTTTGGTCACCCCCCAATACTGTCAAGTGACCCAATGCCCGCCTGTGCTGGCCTCTTTCCATGTGCTTTGGAATAGAAGAAAAGAAGTGTGCCAACTGTGGTGGAGCAATTGTGCTGCCTCGGGGGGTGCTCGGCTTATCGGGCATACAGCGGAAGGGTGGCCAAAAAAAACCCAGGAACTACAAGGATGCCGGGCAAACCTACCACCATGAAAAAAGGAAAGACAAGGGGATTGACTACCAGTCAGTAAAAAAAATTTTTTTTTAAAAAACGGCTAAAAAAAAAATTAACAAAAAAAAAGTTGAAAAATTTGGGAGACAGTGGGGTGGAACCCCAAACCCCCAGGGCCCAAAAAATGAAAAAAAAATAACATCCCCAATCACAAGCCAACAAAACAATGGCGACCAAACCGCCCTAAAGACCCCCAAAACCGAAAAACGGCTATTGGAACAATTTTCCCAAAGGCCCAGGGCCCTACGGATACCGGGGAAGAAGGGATAGACGGGCCCCTGCCCCCCCTTTCCCCCCTATTATTATTAAGTCCAAAGTTTTTATCCCCCATTAATTAGGGCTTTCCCAACTAACACTTAACAATGGTACCAAAAACAAAAAACAATCACTTTGGTGTCCTGTCCGGGGAATGCGGCGGAATTAATGGGAGGATTTGTAAAAAAGGGAACTGCAAAATAATTCTAGGTGCGCAGAAAAAACCCCGGCCGGGTATTCAGGAGACCTTTGGAATGATGATACCGACCAATGAAGCTTCCGGGGTCAAGCTGGTACGAAAGATGGCGAAAAAAGTCAAGGGGTGGGGGAAAGTACCCAATTTATTAAAACCCCCTAAAAAAAAGCCGTAATGAAAAACCGAGCAGGGGGGGGGCCCCAATGCGTTTCGTGAATTAAGGAAAAAAACGTCAAAAGAATAATTAATTATTCAGCCCAGATAAAAAAAAAAAATACAAATAGTAATTTGTGAAATTTTCAAATACAAAACCAAAAAACCCTTAGGGGGGGGATTTTAAATCAAAACCCCCTTTGGGAACCCCCCGGGGGCCTTAGACGGGTCCCGAGTCAAAAATTTTAAATCAAATTAGACTTAACACAATGCAAGTGCTGAAAAAAAGGTCAAATAACCAAAACGGTCACGTCAACAAAAAAACTCTACCCTTGATTAGGTATAGTGTCAGCACAAATGGTACTAAGTCACACTTGACAGTCTAAAAAAATCCTTGGGGAGTGACCACCCCCCTACATAAATGAAACAAGGCCACCGCAATTAAAAAACAATAATGACCCCCCCAGGGGGCTCCTGCACAAGAGAGGGGACTCATATTATAGGAACTCATACACTGTTTTTAGTATGAGGCCCCAAAAAAATAGAAGAAAAAAATAACAATTTAAGAACACATTAAAAAATTTAGCATCCCAAAAACAATTCCTATTACAACCCAAAAAAGTAAAATAAAAAGTCCCATGGGGGGAATGCTCAATGAAGAGGCTGTCAAAAAAGAGAAAAAATGCTAGAAAAAATTAATCATAAAAACCCCTGAAAAACTACTTATCTACCCAAATTAAAAAAAAAGCGAAAAAAAACATTATTCAGGAAGTAAAAAAAGACGTTGGAAATCTTTTATAACCGCATCTTCAGGAAAACTACAGGAAAAGAAGTCTGGTAAGGTTCAGGAAAAAGGTCAAAAGTTAGGAAAAATACCAGACTTACAAATCAAAGACGAAAAAATAAGCTCGTAAAGATAAAGCCAATTTTTTAATAAAACATTTTTTCAATCTGTAGCTAAAAATGGGGGGGCCCCCCACAAATTCATAGGAAAAAAGGGAAAAAGGGTGAGAGGGGATTGACAAAATTTTGGGCCGGAAAACGATGGTAAATGATCAATCTTAAAACCGACCCTTTCCCCCAATGTTTGACATAAACATGGCACTAACAATGTAAAAATTGCCCCGGGGGAAGCGGAAAAATAATCTTAGATTAAAAAATTGGCAAACTAGAAAAAGTCAAAAAACTGCTAGATATTTTCAATCAATCTGGGAAAGGGGAAAAGGTCCCGTAGCTGGAAAGTGGCCAATTGTTCCCTCCAAAAGCCGGCAAGGACCCTCACGATCCAGCATCAATAGACCCATATCCTAACATCTCCCTAAAGATAATGCGGAATGATTAACCCAAAGGCTTGTAAATTTCGTGAAAGCAATAATTCATATCACCAGAAAAAACGGGATCAGACCCGTCATTTTTGAAGCCACTTAGTTAGATTAGAACGCAGTAAAAGAGTCAATATAGGGGGAAAGGTGCTGTTAGAGTTTTCCCTAATCGAGCAATGCATTTGATAAAAAATTGGAAAAAGGCTGTCTTTTAAAACCTGCTTCCATTGGAGTAAAGGGGGAAATATGTTAAGGGGTAGGAAGTTTCCTCGAGGGCAGAAAAATTAAAGTTAAGAAAAAAATTTATCTATAGAAAATTTAAAAGAAAAGAAAAAGGAGCCACAGGGATCTGTCCTCTCCCAATAATATTCTCCCTGATAAGAATACTTTAAAAAAATTTTTGATAGGGTAAATAATAAACATAAAAAAAAAAAAGTAAAACTGTCCCATTCGGGTGTGGCGCTGTAGGCATGAAGCAAGAACTCCCGGCTGCACAGAGACCATGCAAAAAGTACAAAATTCAATTGAAAAATTGGTCACAGAACTGGGGTTTAAAAATCAACCAGTAAAAACCAAGTATTACTTGTCTCAAAAAATCCAAGTTTTTAATTCAAATGAAAAATGTTCCAAAGTTAAAACTTCACGGGAAAATTCAGAATATCAGCTCAGAAAAATTTTCTGGAATTTTTGCCAAGGGTTAACAGGCAAAACATATAACAGAATTATTCAGTGTAAAAAAAAGATTAAATTAATAGGTGTGTCTCTGGGCAAAGTGGGGAGCTGATAAGATACTTTGATCATGTTATATAAAACGTTGATTTAATAAACTCAACATGGGCGTTAGTCTATGCCAGCCTGAAAACCCTTTACAAAAAATTACAACTCATCCAAAACAGGGCACTCAAAATACCAGGAGCCCACAGAAAAAGAAACTAGTCATTAATGTTGAGGCGCATTTTAAACCTCTACATTTAATGGGGAAAAAATGAACCGTTAAAATACTGGACCAGGTCACCAGATTAGGAGTTATGCCGAATAAAGAATTCAAAACAAAAAACTTTATTAAAAGAGAAAAAAACAAAAAAGGTTAAAAAAACAAACCTCTTTGCTAAAAACCTTACGGGGGCACAGTCACGAATAGGGACTAACCAACGTTCTGTGACTAAAACCTGTTATGGGGAAAAAATTTTAAAACACAACATTGAGCCGACCCGCGGCCCAAAAAACTGAAAAGCCCAAAAAAAATTTGGGGGAAAAAATGATAAAAAATTCATCAGAAATTATTAGAAAAATTATTCAGACTCTATAGAATTTTAAACAGATGGCAGCAAGGAGGGGACATGAGAAGTAGAGGGGCAGGAAATAGAAATAAAACCAAACTTTTTATTAATCAAAAATATCAATTTAAAATTGACCATAGAGGTCTATTTACACCTGCGAATTTTGGGGCCTCCTTAACGTTACAAAAGGAAAAGCAAAACAAACCGAAAAAAAGCTTAAAATTTACAGATAGCCTAATTTCATTAACATCAATACAAAAAGGCACTTAAAGATAGCAAAAATAATTTAAAAAAATTTTTTTAATAAAACAAGAACTAAAATCCGGGCTTTAGCGAGGTTAAACTGGTCTGGTTCCACCTGTGGGGATACAGGAAATGATCAAGCAGCGAAAATGCAAAAACAAGGCCCAAAAAAAGGGTTACCCGCTTTATAGAACTTTAATAAAATGAGATATATTCACTCATTAAACAGAAAGGGCAAAAAAAAATTCCAAAAAAAATTGGGGAAAAAGTCCGCCATAAAAATTTCGTTCCTAAGTTAAAAATAAGTGCTTAAACGTGTGTTGGAGAGAAGATGTAGCACAAACGGTTAAAACTGGGAATGTCTGGGATAAGAACACAAAAATTTTCAGGGGAAAACCCAAAATGTCGTTTTTCGCCCTAAAAAAAAAGAAACAGGGGGCTATTTTCTTTACCCCACTAAAAAATTCCCCAAAACTCCGAATTCAAGAATTTTTTTAAAAAATAACTGTAAAAGAGGGAATAAAAGTCGCTTAAAACCCCTGGTCCCCCGGAGGAAAAGATTCAAAATCATTATTAGAAATGTTTTGGGACGTTTCTGGGGGGAAACGGGATAATTAATAAAATTAAAAAAGAAAACTAGAAATAAAAACAATGAGGTAGTGGGGGGGAAGAAAAGGACTAAAAATGGGGCACTCCATTGTGTTTTTGGGGGGGACAATTCAGAGCCTTAAGTCTCTTGGGGTACTTTTACCACCCCCTCTGGACATCACAGTGGGGCCCCTAAAATGCAAAACAGAAAAATAAGGTTAAAAAAAACACCCCAAAAACCTAAATCTATTTTTAATTTGAAAACCAATAACCAAACAAGTTTGGGAAAGAGATAAAAAACAACTTCAAATAGGGGTCCCCTTGTCTGTTTGGAGGGGAAATTTTCAAGCCCTTAAGTCTCGTTGGGCGTACAAAACCCCACCCCCCCTTGGGCTACAGGGGGGACCAAAAAATGCAAAATGCAAAACAATGTATAAATCAAAGTATCTCAAATTAGAAGGAGTAAAAATAAGCACAAAAAATTAGTATCCCACAAGGTGAGGAGGGGAAAGGGGTGGGAATTCTAATAATAGGTGAAAAGTGACCCAGGTCAAAAAAATAGTCACAAGTCACAAAAAGGGGGGGGAAATTAAAAGAAATGCGCGACAAATTAAAAGACAATTTGAATTTAAAAAGCATTTTAAAGGGGAAATACGGGTGATGTAAGGGGCAAAACAGAACGTCTGTTCCCCAAAACACCAATCCGTAAAATGAGAAAGAAACCGGGGAAAATTTAAAAATTACCACGGACACGAAGAAAAATAAAGTCGGCAATTTTCAATAATTTAAAAATTTTTGTAAAACTTTTTATAAGTAAAAATTCCCGCAAAATTTAAAAATTGGTTTAAATTTGACACTTTGGTAAACCCCTTTAAAAGGGGAACTCTTTTCTGCTATTTGCTATCAAAATTCAAAAAAGGGAATTCCCCCCTTTTCTTTTTTCTTAAATGTCGTTCTTTTTTTTTCTTCTCAAACCCCGGAAAAAGAGGAAAGAGGTGTCATCGACCGTTTAAAGGCCAATTTTTTTAACATTAAATTGTCTTTCCTCTGACTATAATAAAAACCTCCAAAAAGCAGCATCTCTTGCTGTGGATTTTTCTTTGGTCCGCAAAAAAAAACAAAAAGTTACCCCTTGAGCCCTTTTGGACCCCACCCAAAGGGGGACAAATAAAAATTTGTACCCCCGGATTCCTAAAACATTTATTTGGAAATTTTTTTAAAGGGACTTAACCTTGCTGCTTAAATAAAAGCTATAAAAATTCAAAAATTAAAACTTTTTTCCCAAGACCTTTCTATTTATTTGGCCCTTCTTGGCACTAGGGTTATTTTTTTAAAAAACATCTTTTTCAAAAATTAACATTCGAAATTAAAAATTTAAAAAGGACTTCGCATAATGCCGAGCCCCCTTGGCTTAAGGCTTGAGTCTTTAAACACTTAGGAAAAAAAAAAAAAAATAAGTTTACGCGCCCCTGAAGGACAGGCAGCTCTGTCAGTGCGTCAAGGTCGATGCAATCTTTTTAGAAGGAGGGGGCAAGTTTGGGAGGCAAAATTACAAATTTATAGTGTTTACCTGACATCCAGGGGACCATTGAATGCTATCCCGGGAACGCAGCTTTGTACATCGCCTGGTTGCCCCGGTAAAGGTAAATCCGGGTGGTACAAGTCCATGATCCTGGCCCAAATGACTCCGCACCTGAAGATGACGAAAATGACAACATGTTTTGCTGTGATATTAAAAAAATGAGTTTTGGTAAAGAGGCGGTCTACAAGGGTCCCCTAGAACATCAACACAGAATGCGAGTTTATTTTTTAAAAACCCCATTAGGGGTCACCTGATTAAAGGGGAAATACCCAAAAAATTAGAAAAGCAGAAAAAAAGGGATTTTTTTAGGGCAAAAATAAGAAAAAAATACTTTTTAATTTTTTCCCTTTTTTTTTTTTTTTCTAATTTTTTTTTTTTTTGGAAAGGGGGCCCAAAATCAATCCCAGACATGAAACTGCACCCCGGGAACATAGAAAAGGGGTTACCTAGGTAGTTGTACTTAAGCAACATAAAAGGGAAACCTGTTTTATAGGCCCTAAGGAAACGCCCTAGGGGGGGCGGGGGAGGATGTCCCCCCTACCCTCAAGGACCCCCCCCAGGGGTCAGCTACTGGTTGGGCAGCATTAAATCAGTAGGTGGGCAAACTTCTGGACCTTGACCTTATACAGGGGGTGGTACTGATTTTAACCCAAACATAAACCTTGCTCTAGCTATCGTTGTGTACAATCGAAGGATTTTCCGACATCTTGTTTCGGTCTCGCGTCGAACAAAGTAAGTTTTTTTAAAACTATCGCGTTTTTTTAATTATTTCAATTGAAAACTCGCGTAGTGTATTCTCATAGGATTGTATTCTATAGAATAAGGATAGTGAGGTAAGAATTTCAGTTTTACCTAACTAAGCATTGTATCATTTTGCCTTTGTCTTTGTTTTTGTGTGCGGAGGAAAAAACTTCGTTACCGCTACGAACATAGGTAAACACTGCACTCAAAGTCAATTTTTTTTATCATATTCATTGATTTACAGAGCCTGTAGATCTAGAAAGGTCACTGCATTGGATTAAACGTTACAGTAACGTTTTATCCCACCCAGCGCGTTGTTAATATTAATTGATATAACTCCCCGTTGAGTTTAGGATTAATTAATAATAATACCTAATTGAATCTTAACGAGTTAATAATAAAACGCGAATAGAGAAAAAAATTCTTAGGAGTTTCATAGGGATAAAGTATAGCAAACTAAAAAACACAGGAAGGTGGACCATTCCGCCATAAACCAGCACTCGGAAGGACAGGTAACTTTTCGCGTGGATTCTTAGCATCCCTTTGAAAGAACCAAGTACCGGGGGAAAAGAGGTGTCCGTGGTGTGGTGGTTAGCTGCATACTACAGAGGGGAGGTCCCCGTGGTGGAGTGGATTGCAGCCTACTACATAGGGAAGGTAACAACACTACTCTTGCTACCCTTTCTGCCTTCATTGTTCTTTCTTTTTAAAAAACTTTTTTACAAATTAAGTATTTTAAAAAAACCTTCTACTTAAACTCATAAAGAATTAGAGCTGCAAGGATGCCCATGGTACAGAAAAAAGTACGCAGGAAGCTGGCCGACACCTCATTTGAGGAATCGGACCAGGGTCAAACCCTGCAAAGAAAACGCCCCGTAAAAGTAAGGTTCCTATCAAAAGGAAAACAAACCCCGGGAAGGTCAAAAGAGCCCAAATAATAGATGCAACAAAGGGAACGGAGGAGTTCAGACCCCCCTCCACAGAAAAGAGTCTTTATTATCCTGAAGTCAGGATAGTAGACATCCCCCTTTGACAACGAGGAAACTCTCACAGAACAAGAGTTTCCCCCAATCCCGGACTTGATATCACCTATCAAGACTCCTACAAAGCTAGCAGACAATGTCCAAGAAGGTTGGACAACAGTTGGGGGTAGCAAACCCAAAACCCCAGATAACAAACCTGCCCCCAAAAACTCCCCCCTCCCATCGAGTGGCTGATAGTTACAATAACAGCCATAGCCACAGTCATTCCACACAACATGGTAAAAAAGGTGGTGAATGGCTTTTCCCAATATATGGGACGAACCAGTGTAAACACATCCCCACTGTACAAGGCTCCAAACAGCTCAAATTCAAGATATACAAAAGCAAACTTAACCATGCCAAAATGTTTACCTTTGACGGCTCCTGTTCAAAGTAGAACCAAACACAGAAACCAAAGAAACCAAAAAACAACTATCAGTAAGGCAAGAATTGTTACTAAGGAAATGCTGAGAATATCCTCAAGGAAATTCAAGGCATGAACACTGTTAAATCCGCATTTATAGAAAAAGAGAAAAAGGAGGGCAAATATCAAGAAACAAATAAGATTAGAATTACTTTCAACTTAGCAAAACCTCCTTCAAAAATCGAAATGCATTCAGAAAACTTTGATACAGAGCCGGTCCTCCTTAGTATTCTCAGATGCAACAACTGCCAAGGCTTTGGTCACCCTACCAAGTACTGTCAAGCTGACCTCAAATGCCCGCACTGTGCTGGCCCTCATAGCCATGCTGCTTGTGGCAATAAGCAAGATAAGAAGTGTGCCAACTGTGGTGGAGCACATAGTGCTGCCTACAGGGGGTGCTCGGCTTATCGGGCATACAGCGGAAGGGTGGCCAAAAGAAACCAGGAACTACAAGGATGCCTGGCCAAACCTACCACCACTGAGAACAAAGGTAAGACAAGAGGATTGACTGACCAGTCAGTCAAAAAATCTTGTTACAAAACTGGCTAACAAAAAATTAACAGAAAAACAAGTTGAAGACATTATCAGGGAGACAGTGGAGGTGGAAGCCCTAACCCCAGAGCCCACCAACAATGAAAAACAAAATCAGAACATCCCCAATCACAAGCCTAATCAAAACAATGGGCGACCAAACCGCCCATCAAGATACCCAAACCGAAACGGCTATTGGAACAATTTCCAAGGCCGCAGAGGCCCTACAGGATACCAGGGAAGAAGGGATAGACTGGGCCCCTGCCCACCCTTCCCTATTATTATTAAGTCACGAAGTCTTATACCCCCCTTAATTAGGCATTCCAACTAACACTTAACAATGGATACCAAAAACATAGATAACAACTCTGACTTTGGTGTCCCGTCCTGGAATGCCGGCGGAATTAATAGGGAGGATTCTGATAAAATAGGGGAACTGCAAAAACTATATTCTAGGTGCGCAGATAAAGCCCAAGGCCGTGTGTATTCAGGAGACACATTGGAATGAGATACCAGACCAATGAAGCTTCCGGGGTACAAGCTGGCTACGCAAGATGTGCGAAAAGGTCTAGGGGTGGTGGAGTAGCAATTTATATACAAAACCACCTCAAAAGCACAGTAATGAAAAGACCGAGCACGGACCGGGCCCAATGCGTCATCGTGAATATAAGAGAACAAAAAAGTAGCACAAGAATAATTAATTATTACAGCCCAGATAACAAAGTAATAAATAATAGTAATTTTTGAAAATTTTCAAATTTCAAAACCCAAAAATACCCTTATGGGGGGGGACTTTAATCTAAAACATCCCCTTTTGGGAACCCGCGGGGGACCTTTGACGGGTCCCAGCAGTAAATCTCATTAATCAATTTGACATTAACACAAAGCAAGTGCTGAAAAAAGGGTCAAATAACCAAAAACAGGTCACGCTCAACACAAAACCTACCCTTGACTTAGGTATAGTTTTCAGCACAAATAGGTACTAAGTTCACACTTGACAGTACTAAGCAACTCCTTGGGAGTGACCACATCCCCATACATATAAATGTAACAAGGCCTACCCGCAACTAACCAACAATAATGACCGACCCAGGTGGCTCCTGCACAAGGCAGACTGGGACTCATATTATAGGAACTCATACACTGAATTTACGTATGAGGACCCAAATAAACATAGAAGATAAGAATAACCAATAAATAGAACACATTAACAAATTAGCATCCCTAACAATTCCTATTAATCAACCCAAAAAAAGTAGAAATAAAAAAGTGCCATGGTGGAATGCTCAATGCAACGAGGCTGTCAGAAAGAGAGAAAATGCTAGGAAAAAATATAATCATAAGAAAACTCCTGAAAACTACATTATCTATTCTAAATTAAAAAAAAGCAGCAAAAACAGTTATTCGGGAAAAAGTAAGAAAGACAGTTGGAAATCTTTTATAACCAGCATCTCTCATGGAACTACAGGAAAAGAAGTCTGGGATAAGGTTAGCAGGATAAAAGGTCACGAAGTTAGGAAAATACCAGACTTACAAATCAAAGACGAATAATAAGCTCTGATAAAGATAAAGCTAATATTTTTAATAAACACTTTCAATCTGTCAGCTCAAATGCGGGCTGCCCACTAAATTCATAGAGAACAAAGGAAGGGTTGAGAGGGAGATTGACAAAATCTTGGCCGAAGATAAAACGATGGTCAATGATCAATCTTACAACCGACCCTTCACAATGTTTGACATGAACATGGCACTCAACCAATGTAAGAACTCTGCCCCTGGGAAGAGGAATATCTATCTTATGTTAAAAAATTAGGCAAACTAGCAAAGTCAAAACTGCTAGATATTTTCAATCAATCATGGGAAACGGGAGTGATCCCCAGTAGCTGGAAAGTGGCCAATATAGTTCCCATACCTAAGCCCGGCAAGGACCCTCACGATCCAGCATCATATAGACCCATATCCCTAACATCTACCCTAACTAAGATAATGCAGAGAATGATTAAGCCAAGGCTTGTCAACTTCTGTGAAAGCAATAATCTCATATCACCAGAACAATCAGGATGCAGACCCGATCACTCTTGTGAAGACCACTTAGTTAGATTAGAAGCAGCATGTAGAAGAGCTCAATATAGGAGGAAGGTGCTGTTAGCAGTCTTCCTAGATCTGAGCAATGCATTTGATAAACATTGGAATAAAGGCTGTCTGTTAAACCTGCATTCCATTGGAGTCAAGGGAAATATGTTAAGATGGGTAGGAAGTTTCCTCGAGGGCAGAAAAATTAAAGTTAAAGTAAAAAATGATCTATCAGAGGAATTAGAAACAGAGAACGGATGCCCACAGGGATCTGTCCTCTCTCCAATAATATTCTCCCTGATAATGAATACTTTAAAGAAATATATTGATAGGGTAAATAATAAACATAAAAAAGAAAAAGTAGAACTGTCCCAGTTCGTGGATGATGGCGCTGTATGGCATGAAGCAAGAACTCCCGAGCTAGCACAGAGACACATGCAAAAAGTACTAAATTCAATTGAAGAATGGTCACAGAACTGGGGTTTCACAATCAACCCAGTAAAAACACAAGTATTACTTGTCTCAAAAAACCCAAGTTTAATTCAAATGCAAAATGTTCCCAAGTTAAAACTTCACGGGAAAATTCTAGAATATCTAGCATCAGCAAAATTTCTAGGAATCCATTTTGACCAAGGCTTAACATGGCACAAACATATAACAGAATTAATAGCTAGATGTGAAAAAGATCTAAATCTAATGAGGTGTGTCTCTGGCAAAGCTGGGGAGCTGATAAGATCACTCTGATCATGTTATATAAAACGTTGATTCTAAGTAAACTCAACTATGGCAGTATAGTCTATGCATCAGCCTGCAAAACCCATTTACAGAAATTACAACTCATCCAAAACAGGGCACTCAAAATAGCCCTAGGAGCCCACAGAACAACAGAAACTATGTCATTACATGTTGAGGCAGCAGTTAAACCTCTACATTTAATGCGAGAAATGAACCAGTTTAAAATACTGGACCAGGTCAACCAGATTAGGAGATAGACTGCCAGTTAATAAAGACATTCATAACACAAACTTTATTAAAAGTAGAATTAACAAAAAAGGCTTCAAAAAACTAAACCTCCTTATGCTGAAACCATAACGGGGCACAGTCGACGAATACGGACTAACCAACGTTCCTGTGACTAAACCTAGTTATAGGGACATAAATATAAACACAAACATTGAGCCAGACCTCAGCTTGGCCACAAAAATCTGTAAAGCCCAAGGAATTTCGGAAAATGATAAAAAATTCATACAGAAATATATTAGAGAAAATTATTCAGACTCTATAGAGATCTATACAGATGGCAGCAAGGATGGACATGAGAAAGTAGCAGGGGCAGGAATAGCAATAAGACACAAACATTTATTAATCAAAAATATCAATTTCAAAATTGACCATAGAGTGTCTATTTACACCTGCGAACTTGTGGCCATCCTTAACGCTTACAAATGGATCAAGCAAAACAAACCGAAAAAAGCTACAATACTTACAGATAGCCTAAGTTCATTAACATCAATACAAAAAGGCTACTCTAAAGATAGACAAGAAATAATTAATGAAATTTATTTAATACATCAAGAACTAAAATCCAAGGGCTTAGCAGAGGTTAAACTGGTCTGGATTCCTAGCCATGTGGGGATACAGGGAAATGATCAAGCAGACGAAAATGCAAAACAAGGCTCCAAAAATGGTTACCCGCTTAATATAGAACTTAATAAAAATGAGATATATTCACTCATTAAACAGAAAGGGCAAGAAAAATTCCAAAAACTCTGGGAAGAAAGTCACGACTCTATGAAAATGTTCGTTCCTAAGATTAAAAATAAGTGCTATAACTACAGTAGTGTTAGGAGAGAAGATGTAGCACTAAACAGGTTAAAACTAGGAATGTCTGGGATAAGAACACAAAATTTCTCAGAGGAAACCAAATGTCGTTTCTGCCCTGAAACAGAAACAGTGGGTCATATTTTCTTTGACACCACTAAGAAATGTCACCAACTCACAGAATTCAGAGAAGGCTTAAAAAATAGACTGTACAAAGAGGGAATAACAAGTCTGACTATCAAATCCCTAGTGTACCCGGATGGCAAAGATTCAGAAATCATTATTAGAAATGTATTGACGTTTCTGAGGGAAACGGGATACATTAATAAAATCTAAATAAAGTAAACTAGAAATAAAACAATGAGGTAGTGGTGAAGGGGGAAGTAACAGGACTAAAAATAGGGCAGTCATTGTGCTGTTTGGAGGGGACAATTCAGAGACCTTAAGTCTCGTTGGGCGTACTTATACCCATCCCCTCTGGACATCACAGTGGGGACCTAAAATAGCAAAACAGCAAAATAAGGGATAACCAAATCACCCCATAACCTAAATCTATATATAATTTGAATAACCAATAACCAAACAAGATAGGGAAAGAGATAAAAACATACATTCAAAATAGGGCAGTCCCCATTGTGCTGTTTGGAGGGGACAATTCAGAGACCTTAAGTCTCGTTGGGCGTACATATACCCATCCCCTCTGGGCATCACAGTGGGGACCTAAAATAGCAAAATAGCAAAACAATGTATAAATCAAAGTATCTCTAATTAGTAGAGAGTAAAAATAAGCACAAAAAAATTAGTACTACCACAAGGTGAGGATGGGAAGGGTGGGATATTCATAATAAGTAGGTGACAAGTGACACCAGGTCAAAGAATAGTCACAAGTCACAAAAAGGTGGGAATTAAAAGAAATGCGCGACAAATTAAAAGACAATTTTAATAAAGAAAGCATATTAAAGGAAATTATGGAGTGATGTAGAGGGCAAAACAGAACAGTCTGTATGCCCAAAACACCAATCCGTAAACATGAGCAAGAAACGCGCGGAAAATTTAAGATATTACCACGGACACGAAGTAACATAAAGTCGGCAATTTTCAATAATTTAAAGAATATTTGTAAAACTCTTATAAGTAATAATATGCCGACAAAACTCTAAATTAGAGTTTAAATTTAGACTTTGGCTGAACCATTTATAAGGAACTCTTCCTTACTAGCATATTTGCTATCAAAATTCAAAAAAGGGAAATTCCCCTTTTCTTTTTCTTCAATGTCGTTCTTTTTCTTTTCTCTCCTCAGAGACCGGAAACAGAGGTAGAAGGGTGTACATTGACCTGATTAAGGCCAATTCTTTTCTAACTATTACAATTGTCTATCCTCTGACTATAATATAAACCTACCAAAAAAGCAGCACTCTCTTGCTGCTGGAGGTTACTCTGGTCCGACAAAGAAACAAAAAGTCTACCCCTATGAGCCCTTTTGGACCACAGTCCAAAAGGGACAAAATATAAATGTACACCCGGATATCTCTAAAAGCAATTTATTTGGCAAATTATTTTCAAGGACTTAATCCTTGCTAGCTTAAATCAAAGCTATCAAAATTCTAAATTAGAACTTATTTCCAAGACCTTTCTCAGTTATTTGGCACCTTCTTGGCAGCTAGGGATTATTTTATTAAGTAAAACATACTTTTTCAAAAATTAACATTCGAAATTCAAAATTAAAAGACTTCGCATAATGCCGAGCCGCCTATGGCTTACCTGACATAGCAGCACCACTGATGAGGTCTGATGCTGACCGAAACAGTGCTATATGAAAGAAAAATATAAACTCATGTATCAATATCTGTTTGGAAAAATCAGGGGTGTGGGGGGGGGAAGGAGAGAGAGAGAGAGAGAGAGAGAGAGACAGGGTACAAAATCAAAATTAAAGATAATTAAAGAAGATATTTATACGTGAGTATCAACACAAAGTAACCAACATAAAAACATAACCCCTACTTCATTTTAAAACAATTAACCTCTAAAATCACTCCCTGCCGAGGTGCACAAGGCACTCAGGCTCACGCCCACCACTCCCGTTTATGTGACCGGAACACACCCCCAGCTCAAAACAATATCAAAATAACATGTGGTCTGACTGCAGACGATGTATATTTCAAACTGGAAGCTACCCGCAGCATGCTGGTTAAAAAGAATATGAAGGAAATCTAAAATTAGCCCAATTTCATATATAAAAATATTAAAATATTAATAATTTAAAAAAAATAAACATACCATTTTTTTAAAACATATTATCCAATTTCCATGTATTCAATGTACATGTTGTCCAAATTTGATGTCAATCCATTGAAAAATGGCTCCGTAATTCAATTTCTTCTACTTTCATTTTCTATTCATATAAAACCCAAATTTGAAATATACATGAAAATTATGCCCAAAATAACTTATTTATTATATTTGCAACAAAATAAAACCCTGATCAGATTTCTCAGTCAAGTCTAAGGTCACATTAAACTGTTTTAGAGAGTGGCAGATTGTGCACTGTATTTGGTCATTTTAAATGCATTCTAATCATGCAGGGGTATACTTTCAAAATCAGTCATATTTTAATTAATAACCAATGGATTTTGATGAAATAAAGTGCACTCTGTTTCAAACATCATATTTTATCATTTAAACCCCATTATTGGTCACCTGATTGAAGGGAAATACCCAAAAAATTAGAAAAGCAGAGAAAAATGGATTTATTTTAAGGGTAAAATAAGAAAAAATACTATTAATTATTTCTATTTTTTTTTTCTAATTTTTTTTTTATTTGAAAGTGGGGCCAACAGATCATCCAGACATGTAATCTGCATCATGACATAGACAAGGAGGTGACCTAGGTATTGAACTGTAAGCCAACATCAAAGGACCTGTGTATAGGTCTAGTAGGCACGTACTAAGCCGGGGCTGGGGAGGAATTCCCCTACTCAAGGAGCCACCAGGGGTACAGCAACTGTTGGGCAGCATTAAAATCAGTAGGTTGGCTACTGCTGGACCTTATGGAACTCTATACGGTGGGTGGTATGAGTTAACCCAAACATCACTCCTTGTATAGCATCGTTGTTACAGATCGAGGAGGTGCCACAATCTATGTATTCGGTCTCGCGTCGAAAAATAGTAAGTGTTTTTCTATCGGTTTATTTAATTAAGTTCAATTGGAAAACTCGCGTAGTGTATATACTCATGAATTGTATTCTATAGAAAAGGATAGTGTAGGTGAAGAATTTCAGTTTTACCTAACTAGCATTGTTCATTTTGCCTTTGGTCTTTGTCTTGTAAGTGCGGAGGAGAAATCACGTTCGTTACCGCTACGAAATCATAGGTAAAACATGCACTCAAAGTAAATTTTTTTAAATCTATTCATTGTATTTACAGCGCTGTAGATCTAGAAAGGTCATCTGCATTGGATTAACAAGTTACAGTAACGATTCTATCCACCACGCTTGTTAATATTATTGAATAACTCCTTGAGTTTAGGATTAATAAGAATAGTAATGAATCTTTACGAGTTAATAATATAACGCGAAATAGAGAAATAAAATCTTAGGATTCTTCAAAGGGAGTAAAGTATAGAAAGTCTAAGAAAACACGGGAAGGGGACCTATTCCTGCCATAAACCAGCACTCGGAAGGACTAGTAACTTTTCGCGTGGATTTAGCATCACCTTGAAAGAACCAAGTACCGAGGGGAAAATGGGTGTCCGTGGTGTGGTGTGTTAGTTGATACTACAGAGGGAGGTCTCCGTTGGGGAGTGGTTAGCAGCCTACTACATAGGGAAGGTAACATAACATACTCTTGCTATCCTGCCTTCATTGTCAATTTTTTTAAAAAAACTTTTTTACAAATTAAGTATTATAAACAACCTTCTACTAAAACTCATAAAGAATTAGAGCTGCAAGGATGTCCATGGTACAGAAAAAAGTACGCAGGAAGCTGGCCGACACCTCATTTGAGGAATCGGACCAGGGTCAAACCCCTGCAAAGAAAACGCCCGTAAAAGTAAGGTTCCTATCAAAAGGAAACAAACCCCGGGCAAGGTCAAAAGAGCCCAAATAATAGATGCAACAAAGGGTACGGAGGAGTCAGACCCCCTCCACAGCAAAGAGTCTTTATTATCCTGAAGTCAGGATAGTAGACATACCCCTTGACAACGAGGAAACTCTCACAGAACAAGAGTTTCCCCCATCCCGGACTTGATATCAACTATCAAGACTCTACAAAGCTAGCAGACAATGTCCAAGAAGGTTGGACAACAGTTGGGGGTAGCAAACCCAAAACCCCAGATAACAAACCTGCCCCAAAAACTCCCCCCCTCCCATCGAGTGGCTGATAGTTACAATAACAGCCATAGCCACAGTCATTCCACACAACATGGTAAAAAAGGTGGTGAATGGCTTTTCCCAATATATGGGGACGAACCAGTGTAAACACATCCCCACTGTACAAGGCTCCAAACAGCTCAAATTCAAGATATACAAAAGCAAACTTAACCATGCCAAAATGTTTACCTTTGACCGGCTCCTGTTCAAAGTAGAACCAAACACAGAAACCAAAGAAACCAAAAAAACAACTATCAGTAAGGCAAGAATTGTTACTAAAGGAAATGCTGAGAATATCCTCAAGGAAATTCAAGGCATGAACACTGTTAAATCCGCATTTATAGAAAAAGAGAAAAAGGAGGGCAATATCAAGAAACAAATAAGATTAGAATTACTTTCAACTTAGCAAAACCTCCTTCAAAAATCGAAATGCATTCAGAAAACTTTGATACAGAGCCGGTCCTCCTTAGTATTCTCAGATGCAACAACTGCCAAGGCTTTGGTCACACTGTGCTGGCCCTCATAGCCATGCTGCTTGTGGCAATAAGCAAGATAAGAAGTGTGCCAACTGTGGTGGAGCACATAGTGCTGCCTACAGGGGGTGCTCGGCTTATCGGGCATACAGCGGAAGGGTGGCCAAAAGAAACCAGGAACTACAAGGATGCCTGGCCAAACCTACCACCACTGAGAACAAAGGTAAGACAAGAGGATTGACTGACCAGTCAGTCAAAATCTTGTTACAAAACTGGCTAACAAAAAATTAACAGAAAAACAAGTTGAAGACATTATCAGGGAGACAGTGGAGGTGGAAGCCCTAACCCAGAGCCCACCAACAATGAAAAACAAAATCAGAACATCCCCAATCACAAGCCTAATCAAAACAATGGGCGACCAAACCGCCCATCAAGATACCCAAACCGAAACGGCTATTGGAACAATTTCAAGGCGCAGAGGCCCTACAGGATACCAGGGAAGAAGGGATAGACTGGGCCCCTGCCCACCTTCCCCTATTATTATAAGTCACGAGTCTTTCCCATTATTTTCCAATCCCTTTTCCAAAAAA
>CM037780.1:25038463-25053617 GCA_021229015.1 Solen grandis | reverse complement strand
CTTTTGTAAGGTAAAAATGCATTACAATGAAATTTGTTCTATTTGTAGTAAAAGAAAATTTTTCATTTCTCTTTTTCAACACCCTTTCCCATAAATTTCAAATTGCAAATTTACTGTTAAAAGTAAAATCAATAATCTTCATTACAATTCAGATCAGATGAGGGCGCCGTGGCCCAGTGATAACGTATCCGATTACGAATCCGAAGGTTGTGGGTTCGAACCCGTTGGAGCAAGAACTCTTCATGATCTTCCCGGGCGCAAAGTACTGGTCCAACATAGGAACCGTCGAGAGGGATTAGTATAAGTTGTAAGAACTTGTTTCCAATCGACGTAAAATAAATAAGTTTAAACTAAATTAAGATCTGGGCCGTTTTTCTTCTGTACTTTAACGTGTTTATTACTTGATTCATACATATAGCCCAGATAAGTCACGGATTAGACCGTTTATACTGCATAAAAAATTATGTGGGGTAATTGCATTTCATGCACAAATGTATGACTTGGTGATATTATTACTTTATTGATAAAACAATTGATTTCATTTGTCGAGATGGCTTTGTTGAGAGTGAGCTACAATAGTGTATAAGTCAAAAGAGAACTGATCAGACAGCTGAAGATGAGAGCAGTCTGATCTGGTTTTCTATTTACGTCAAAACATGTTTGTATGAGGTAAAGCTTGAAATATTGAAGTAAAAATAAAATATGTCTAGAATAGTAAGTAAAATGTCAAGATAATAAATCCCAAGTATAATAATTATTTGTTTCATCAACGTCATCATCGATATCAACAATGTCAACAGCAACAGTGCAACACCTTCTTCCTTCTGCTTCTTTTCCCCAATTTCAATACTAAAGAAAGTTCACATTGTTGTCTATTTTGACATAGTGAGTTAATGTTTCGTGTGAGAACCAGGGTGGCAGTTTTGATACGAAATACATACTGCATGTAAATTGCATACGTAAAATAGCATATCTATATATCATAGTAAAAATAGCATATCTATATATCATGTAAAATAGCATATCTTATATATCATGTACAAATCATCAGGAAAAAAAGATATTTTCCAGAGTATGCAGTATATGAGCGTGTGGAGAAACTCTTATGTTGCTAAAATGCTTACATCGCATCTCACACCTCCGTATCTTTAATGCGTCAATAAAAGTATTAGGTGTTTTTTTTAAATTAAGATTTCAAATTGGTGTGTTGATGATAAAGTGTAGATACGGACGATCCCACATGTAAATAGGTACTTAAATCGACTGTTTAACTTAAAGGCCAATTATTCTTCCAAAAGCCTGTATATTCTTCGGATAGAAAAGCTAAATGTTTGTTACAGATTTGTTACAAGATGAAATCATATTCGTAACATATTCGTTGACGGCATGGTTTCTACATATGCATAAATAAGAAATAATATTTTAATAATATCATTCAATTGTTTTTAAAAGTAACTAATTTACATATTCCGGATATCTTCGTCAGTTATCTGACATTTTTCATAGACCTTCCGTATACATGTCTCCGTTAACGAGTCATGAGTGCATAAATTGATGACGTAGCAGATAAACAAATTGTGATTCGACGACCGTATTCCAAATTCGAATTATATTCGACGACAGACTGTCTTCGAGAATACTCGACAATGCAAAATATAAAAAATATGAGAATATTTGACATCCATTCAAAATACTAAATTACGTAATTTGACCAACATTTTCAATTCCTTTACTGTTTATTTTACAGCAGATATTAGCATATTATGTACCATTCACGTTAGTCTACGATATGTCAATAACATTTTAAATTTTCTTTTTCATCAAAATTGAATCATTAAGAAATATAATGTGCTCTTTAAGGATGCCAAAGACTAGTTATTCTCATAGATCAGTAATTTCAATAAACGAAAACCAAATATAATTTGAAATAAAACGTGTTTAATACCCATTCTTCAAGCTAGAGAAATCTTAACCTTTGTTTCGATATTGACAATTACATCATGTTCCTCTTACCACTCCGAATTTATCAGCAAATCTCTTTGTATTCTTTGAACCTTTTATTATCATCAGTAATACAATAATCCTCTAAGGATTAATTTCTTTTATCAATTAAGTCAATTATGAGTCTAAATGATCCTTACTTTGTTCCAATAATTATCAATGAATGATTTTACCAATGACCTTCAAACAAGGCTGTAAAATCAGGCGTAGTGTCCGTAAATAGGTTAAGCGCTGGATGAATCTTCTATATAAACTCAAGCACGAAACTTAAGTGAATAGTTCCAGAGGGTACGTACATCATACAACATGGCAATCATCTACAAAGTGCTGACTCTTGCATTATTTTGGCTTTTAGTGGCTAGCGACCTTGTTCAAGTCGGGGACATGTTCTTCGATGTGAAAGGGAGCTCAGGGAAGATAGGCATATACACCGACGAGAATGGTGACGCTGGATTGGTCGTCAACTTTGACTACGTTATCGAACTTGACACAGACGGGGAGAGAATCAAAGGGAACTTCAAACATTCTTTCAATTGGTTTTAGTTCGTCGATTTGGCTTTCTCTGACCCTGTACAGAGCATATACGAAAGCACGAGTGCCATGACGTTCGAGTTTTCGAGCCCTGTTAAGACTGCAGAAGGACAGCCCAAATCAGCTCCAATTTTTTTATCTTCCAAAGTAACGGAAACATTACTGTTGATGGGGAACCGTTGGAGTCAATGCTGGCGACATTACTTCGATCTGTCCATAACCAACTGGCCTTTTTGCGGATCGCCTGGAATAACCTGTCAAAAAGGAAAGAAAGCACCGGTTGTTGCTGCTTTTCTTGAGTTCGGCATCTCCATTCAACTGGTCAACAACGTCACGGTCGATAGTCTCACTGGCGAGGTGATTTATCCCAATGGTGACAGAGCGGTCTTCATCTTACCGAATGAGGTATGTGGCATATGATAAAAATAAAATCTTCCCCGCAAATCCATCTATTGGCTTTAAACTTTTCAAAAGTACGCCAAACTGCAAAGATTGCAACGTAGCTTATTTATAATATTTATTATTTATTTCAGGAAGACCTACATGGCACTGTATACATATATTACAAACAGTACTGTAACAGAAAAAAAAAAGAATAATAGTATTAATAATTTTTACATAACACTATCATTAAAATATTTAGTCAAAAAAAAAAAAAAAAAAAAAAGACAACATATATTCATTAATAAGGATAACACTAAAAAGTGGATACATTTTCTGTTATTTAGATAATTAAAAATAGTTTTTGTGTCACTTGCTGTTAAGACACATAGGGATCACTTTTCCGTCGTCTGTCTTTCCGTCACATTTTTCCGTCACGCTTCAGCACATATGTTCCAAAGAACACTCTTGTTATTGTTTACAAATATTATAAGAGGTCCCCTCCTTTATCTCATTCTAATCCTTACTGGATAATATCATTTTCATTTGCATTTAATACACATCCATTATCTAAATACACTACTCATTCATGCATGTAAAAGCCGAAAAGTGTTATAAGCCGGAAACATATATCAGTATGTATGTTGAAACAAATTCATAACATCAATATGTGATGGAATACATTTCGTATGCTTATTCCAGAAAAAATGATTTCTTTCAGATAAAGGTAGAAACTTCTTGAATCTTAAATAAATAATATTTACAATTTTCCTAAAGTGACACTGTATTACATGTATTTGTATTGTATTTATTTAATTTTGTTCAAGATATTTACTGGTATTAACGTTAATGTTTCTGAAATACAAAATACTTGTAAAAGTGTACAAGCCCGATCTTAAAGGCAATGATTACCCAATCTTTATACATGTCATATAAGGTACACAAAATGTTTTTGTTTCGTCTGTTGAAGGTGGTTTACGATGGCCAGGTGTCCAGTCTGCCGGATGGATATCCACAGGTGGTCATTGAAGATGATGACGAATTGACCTTCATCATCAGATACGACCCCTTCGTTGGGGGCAGTTACTACCGGGCCACTTTGCTAGGGACACCGATGACTCGAACAATGAATACCTACAGAAGCAACGTACAGACCAGGAAGAATATTCTTTCTAATTTGATTCTTATTTTGAACGAACTTGAAATATGAACTTTCGCAATTTCGAAACATCAACTCAACGAACACTGAACGTCCCTTGAATAGCCATGTATTTTAACAAAGACAAATTAAAGCCGTATATTATTCAGCAAATTGCGTTTGATTTAACTGATTTGTAAAATTCTTTCAGGGAATTTTACCAACAGCAATACAGCCCGCGTCGGTATAAGGAATTTGTAACCAATCCCCCCTTGATATTATTTCCCTAAGGGTTTTCATTATAAAAAAAACGTATCGGAAGGAAATATACATGAAAACTTTTTATGGGCGAAACTTTTCCAGAGAATGGCTCTGAAGGGTTAATATCACACCCCAACCACACACACACACACAAAATTTAACTTTTTAAAATCTATTTTTAAACAATTTAAAATGCGTTCTGTTTACGATGAAAACGCCGGGGTTTACTAAATTAATGCGAGCAAATAAAATTTTAAATTGGTTTTTATCAACAACAAATTTTAATATCAAGAAATTGAAGACTTACTATACTAACATTATTTTCATAACTTTGGTTTAACTAGAGAATTTACGTGACAGTTAAAATTAGAAATTCTTAACCTATTGGTCTGTTCCCCAAAATTTTTCTGATTGAACTCGATCTTGTCTCCAACTGTACCTTTCTTGTGTCAGGGGGGTTGTGCATGACGAAAAAATGTACGCTGTGTCCCTTTTCACTCAAATAATGGGCAAAATGGATAATCTGCAATTTCCATAAGGCGGGTTTTACTAGGTAGGGCAACAGGCCCTTGCCTGAACGGAAAGGAAACTTAGTTGAAGTGGTTCGTAGGTCTACAATTCTTGCCAGGTAAGTTTCCCGCCTAAAATGTTTTTCCCATTTGTCCATTTGCCTTGTGGTCCTAACTGGACAGTCTTTGCGAACACCCCCCCCTTCCTCTGCTCTCCTTTTTTCCCTTTTTTGCACCAAGGATCTTCTTTCAATCTTGCTAGCATTTTTTCCATCCTTCATACTTCTGGTGCCTAAACCTTCCCAATTTTTGAAAGCCCCAAAAATTTTCGTGGTGTCGGGGGTTGCTTTCTTTTTGTTCTACGGGCCTGAGGGTACAGTGCAACTCCATGGATCTTTTCATCTGGAGATTCTCAAAAGGGAGGGCAGGACCCTGGACTTGCGATTTTTGAATTATTCAACCAGGAAGTTAAGGGCACCTGTATGGTTAGACTTGCTGTAAAGCCCCAAATTTCCGAATATGGTATAAAGGGGGTTAACCCAACCATCCTCGGGGTGCTTGTTGATTGACGCTCCACTTTCTCTCCAAACTGTGATTTTTGGTAATCTCGTTCACCATTAATGGCCATAGAGTCAGTGCTGGAATATCCGGGTTTTTAAAATTTTTTCCAATAAGATTAAAACGTATCTATCTTGCGAAATCCCCCTCTGTTTAACTGTTTTTGTCTATCTTTACTACCTGCCCAGCAAAGGATTCAAACCATTTTTCCAAGAATTTAACTGGATTATCCGTTAAAAAAGGGAAATTTCTTCCCTTTGTACACATGCTTGAATTTGCATGGCTTTCCCATTTTGCCCCAATCATCGCGTTTGAACTGTATTCTAGCCCATGCCCACGGTTTCAAAAGACCCAGCTTGTATGGGGGTTTTCCCGGGTTTTGACAGTCATATCATCCATGAATCCACGGTTGGATGATAGACGTATGCCCCTGTATCTGTCGCCGGCCCCTCCCTTTTTCTGCTGCCTTGATAATCAAATTCATGCCCATCACGAATAAAATCACAAAATATTATCATCCCGTAAAAAATTCCTTTCTCCAGCTGCACCCATCGGTTTGGTGAAGTTTCTTCAAGAGTCCTCACGTTTATGTGTGTGAAGTACTCATGATTGCTGCGGTATGTTCAGGAATGTGGTAGTGGTGCAGTGCTCCCTTAACTGGTGGGAATGGAACCCATTTTGCGTTTGCAAGTCGAGCCGAACTTGCTAAGAAAGACCGGATGATTTCCGTGCTTTTGGGGGTCTTCCCCCAAACCTGTAATTACCCTGGACGCCCGCTATAATACTTAAATACGTCGAAGCGACGGTAAACTAAAATAGTCAAGTCATTTAAAAGTCAGAAATGTGTTTTGGTAATCGATTTTTGAAAAAAACAGTTTGTGTGAAGTAAATTTGGGTGTCTGTAGGGTAAAGGGTTTATAACTAAAATACTCTTTGCTACTGCTTACTTTTCCCCAAAAGATTTTTCTTAATAAAAAAGTAATATCATAATAGGGTTTTTATATGAAGATAATGTTTTGAAGAGCTTTTGGATGTAATGGGTCAAGGCAATGTCACTGTTACTAAATTTAATTTTTGTTACTGTTAATAAGGGTCTGTTAGATTTTTTAAAACCACTTTTGGACATATTTTATCTACTACGTGTAAAGTAAAAATTTTTTATTGCATATAAATTTAATTTTTTTGATATTATGTGCTAAAAATAGGTTAAAGTTTCACATACATCATTCATCTGCTAACCTACACAAGAATTGGTTGGAAATTTAAAAATTCATTTTTTTTTAGAAATGTTGTTTACCGAAATCCATAATTATTGTTATCACAGATAGAACGTGCAAGCAGTAAGCAGGGGAAAAGTTTAAGTTGTTGCTTTTAGATTTATTCCTTTTTAAAAACTTTCTAGAATTCATGATTGGGGGAAAAAAGATTTATCTAGGTCAGTATTGAAAACTATACAAAAGATTTTTAGAAATTCTCTTTATAGGAAGAGCATCTCGTTTGCCCAAAAATTCAAGGGCCCTGAGGGGACTTTTACAACTTTTGACCTTGAAAGCCTCAACAAGACGTTTTTCTAAACAGCATTAAATTTAGGGGCTCTGACACAAATTTTGCTTTTTCTTGAATCATTCAGTAGCAAATCAACCATATTTAAAACAAATTTCTTTTCCACTATAAGAATTTAAAAAAAATTTTTTAATTGGCTACGGATCAATTTTTAGTCACCAAGTTGTTGCTTATTTGTCCTATAAACATAAATCACCAAAAATAAATTATTGCAAATTTTGATGTCCCTGCTAAGTTTATGTTATCAAATTTAATTTTAAAGAAGACAAAAATTTTGTTTTATAGCTTTCCCCCCGTTTATTCCCTTGTTTCTAGATTTGGGGTTTTGGATTTAGACACAAAACTTAAAGAGTAAGTTTGATGTTTATGAACTTGTCCCACGAATCACAAGAAAACCCCTTTTTGAATACTATGGGAAGGGGAAAGGGTTTATGTCCATTAAGTCTGATAATGAAGCACCAAGATGATCACATCCTATCCAATTATAAAAACCTGTTACCAACCCAAGGGTTGATGGGATATCGTTAGAGAATTTTTTTGGCCCAAAAAAAATCCTTGCTAAAAATTTTCCCCAATATTACAATTAAATCTACTTATAACACAAGAATGACTTTTTCCCCAAAATGTTGGAGTTTGGGGTTTGGGACTCCTAATCAAGGTTTAAAACAAATATGGGCTTTTTTAGATATTTAAAAGTCCCAAGTAGTAATATGCACACAGAAAAAGTAAAGATCAATAATCATTAATTTGGGGTACCGTTAGCCAGTTTTTTGAGCGGTTTTTCCAGTTATGCTTGTATTTCAGTAATTTTTTACACCTCAACCAAAAAACGATCGCGACAGTTTCGTCATTTTTTTTCAAACATTCCCGAATTTCCAAAGGTTCTTTTTATATTTTATAGCAAATTATCTGATCTACTAACATTTGTTAAAAAAATCAGAGAGTCACAACTTTAGAAAAAAAAAAAAACCGTGTTTTTTTCAGTATACCCTATATAAAAGCAGTATATATGAAATTTCACCTATGAAAACTAAGTCTTTTTTTTTCCCTTTAAATTAATTTCAATTATCAGTAAAAGATATGTCATTATAATTTATGGGAAAAATCAAAAGTAATGGTTTTTTTAAAGATCAAACATTTTATAATTTTCTTTTTTTTTCAATGAAAAATTTTTAGGTACTTTTTCAAAAAAGGGTTTTAACAATAGGTCAATTGAAATTATTTTTTTTAAAAATATGCAATTTTAAAAATTTTGGGAGGGAAATTTCCCTTTGGGGGAAAACAAGTTTGGGGTAGATAAATATTTATTTTTATAAATATTTAAAAAGGGTTTAGACCTTCTACCCCAAAATCCCCCTATACAGTTTTCACAGGAAAAACGCGTATGCCTGCAGTTTCTGTTCCTATTAATCATTTTAAAAAAATTTTTTTTTTTAAGGTTTGCTCGGTACTTTCCTTTCGAAATTTGCCACCCCCCTCGGATTTTTTTTTTTTCCCTTTCCCCATATCAAATTACGTACGGAATTTAGAGCCGCCCATTTTAATTTCCCAACCCCTTAGAACCGACCAAGTCCAAACTTGGTCAAATATGAAGGGGCATAATACCCAAACCAAAGTTCGATGAGAGTTTTTGAACAATCCAGTGTTATGGCCCTTGAATTATGAAAAAAATGAAACTGTGGGGCTCTTTATCTTTATAAAGCTTTGTCACAATGTGTTTTGGCCCACACTTTTTCATCGATTTAAAAACCCAGTCAGACGTTCACAGACACTCCTGAGTTACGACCTTTGAATTGATAAATTGCGGAGGGCGTAATATCGTAATTTTCGCTCTTGTTTACTGAACGGGTAATGCGTATCACCGATCATTAAACTAAAAAAAAAATATAAAAGAAACTTTTCGAAAAATATGCATAAACATAATTGTCCTTTGATGCAATATTGTAAATGTCTATTTCGTTGCGATTGTTTACTTTAACATCCCGGTATGTTTATCTTTTTCGACTTAGGCACAAAAATTACGTGTAGGGTTTTTCTCACCGGGCACCTCATCTTCCCTTTTTAAGAAAAAACCCAAAAATATTGCCTACTTTTTTTTATTGTTATATCAGGATTATTGTAAATCTCAGCCATGGCATGCAGTATTTATTAACCAAACCGATTAGTCTTAATGCTTTAAAGGTATACTTTTTAAAAACAAAATATATTGTTAACTGTTCAACCGGTCGTGTTAATTATTTAAAAAATCAACCGGATGAGCGAAATGGGGACATAAAATATGCCTATACGCATTAAACACTATGAAAACTACAAAACATCGCTGGAAAAACAAATTTCAAGCTTTGTAGTTTTAACATTTTGACATGTTTTTTTTTATCTTTAAAAACCCGTTGGGATTTCCGTTTTAGAAAAAAATCACCTTTGGACAGTGTAAAATCCACAGACGATCATTTGGTTCAAACTTTTTGAAGTCAAGATAATAATCATGATCATTAGTATTCCAAATTTAAAAAAGTCCCGAATGGCCCAATCACTGGATGTGACTTATTAGTAAACTCCGGAAGGGAAAGGTCAGTGTTTTGTTATATTTCAATTCAATTCCCTTTGTCCCATTTTTCCCCCTTTGGCTGTTCGCTAGACTTACCTTTTGAAAGATTTTTCCGGATTTGGGCTTCCCACCATGCCTCAAAAGTAGCATTGAATTCATTTTCATTACGAATTCTGGTTCTGTGTATTTCGAAATAGATAGAAATTTGATTTGGGCGTTAGAAGCGCGATTTAAATTGTCCGAACTTACATTTTGCAAGAAAAGGTAAAAAAAATTATTGTTACTGGGCAGTTTTCCCTGTATTTAAAACCCTAAGAAATCCGAAAAACAAAACGAAAACAAAAAAACAGTTTGACAATTCAAATGTTTTCAAGTGAAACACACTATCTCTTAAAACCCCCTCTTGTACTCAAGTTATAGCAATACATACTACAAGTTTGAATTGTCATAAACATAATAAACAAAAAGCCGTGTATCAAATACGCTGGTCCTGACTACATCCTTTTTTTCTGTTTTTAACCTATGTCAACCCATGGGCCTTTACTGTCTTTTCATGGGTTTTTACACTTAAAATTTGTCCGCAGAGGGTTTTCCAGTTTTCATATTTAAATCTTATAGAAATTTGAAATTGTTTGTATCTGAATTTTAATCAAATTTTAACAATTGTTTAAATTTAAACTGATAGAACTCTGGCGAGCGTTCTTGGGCCAGAGGCCCTTTTGTTTAATCTTCCACAAAATTTGCCCCTTTATTGGATTGCTTTAATATTTGGAGATTGATTTACATTTTTTCAGTTACCTTGTACCTTGAATTTTAGGTTAAAAAAACGGCGCTGGGCAGGTTTACCTTTTGTTTAAACTGTTATCGCTTTAACTTTTATGTGCTTCATTGTTTGCTTCAATATTTTGGGAAATTGCTTAAGTGGATGGACCCTTCATTATCAGTTGATTTTGACCCCTTTTGATAAAAAAAAAAAAAAAAAAAAAAAAAAAAAAAAAAAACGGAAAAAATATCCCCTGATACTTGTAATGTATCAGATATTATCAAGTTTAAATATTACATTTTGACGAAATTAGGGTTTTTTGGGTTTGGATTTTAACTCGATATGGAAAAAAAGTAAATCCTCGTTAAAAAGGGGTAAAAAAAAAAGGTGCTATGGCGCCTAACCTCTCTCTTCTCCTTTTCTGAACAAGACTTTTTTTACCATGAAACCCTTGCAACCTTTTCATTTATGAGTCCTCAGTGAATGCATACGTTACAGTACTTTATTTTCATTTTCTTTTAATATCCTTCTACAAATTTAAATTGAACATTTGCTGTTAAAGTAAAGATCCTTAATCCTTATAAAAATGTTAATTGACATTCAGTTTTGGGTCGATTTCTTTTTGATTTTTGTCTGACCGGATCAAAATTTTATCGGTCAGGGGCCGTATTCATAAATTTATACATTTAGAAAGCTATTTTCCTCATTATTTCAGCGAATAAATCTAGAACATTCGCTTCTTCCATGTTGAACCTTGCTCTGAAAGTTGATACTACTCGTACTTCTTCCTGTACCGCGTCGTGTATATTAAGAATGTAAAAATATAAAATGTAAAATAATAGTCAGCAGTCTTTGTTTCCTTTCATTTTTAGACGCTATATATTCTACAGTTCACAAATCAACTTCAATACTGTTACAGTTATGGTCCAATTTGAATCCAGTTAACTTTGAGGGGGAGTTTTTGTAATGACTTTTCCCTTTTATTTATTTTTTTTTTTTTGAACCAAAAAAAAAAAAAAAAAAAAAAAAAATGTAAAACAGGCGAGAGCGCGATTTTATAACAAATATTAGTCTCCACTGAAGAGTACTTTTTTGTGTATGCAGCCTATTGACTGATCGACGTACCTCTTATGAATATCCCTATAATATCATTGTAATGCATTATAACAAAGATAAAAAAAAAACGCTTACGTGTCGGACCGAATGACTGACACCTTTTTAAACGTTCACGATGTCTGTGATATTGCCGAAAAATGCCCTATCAGCCTCCATGTTCCAATAGTTTTCTCAGCAGTCTCGAAACTAGCATAGAGGAAGCGGACTTAAACAGCACGTGCTTAGTTCCTGTTTGGTATTCGTGGCACACCAAAATTGGAGGGATAACAGAAAACGTATTCAATGATTGTTGTTAGCCTTCAGTATGTACAAGATGTTATTTGAAGTTGATGATACCATGCTGAAAACGTTGCTGTTTATGAATTTGACACTTTGTCTTAATTTATTAAAAGAAATATATAATTCTGTCTCTGCTATATGAGATATGATTGAATGTTATGACTTCTATGTTTAATCTTATGACTTAGAGAGAGTAAATAGCATAAGATAAGAACTGTTAAGTTAATAAATACTTAATAGTATTATTTAACGCCATTGATAACAGCGGATTATCTTACCTCTAATATGTTCCTTCAAACCATCTTTTAAGAGTGTATGGAAAAATAAAAGACCACGACTAATTTGTAGGTAAAAAATGGTTACATAACTAGGATGCAGAAATACTTCTCATCACTGAATAAGTGATATGAAAACGTTTTAGTTTTTGTCAGGTAACCCCCATTATAGTTATCATTAATAGCTCCTTATGTAATAATTAAACACGTTTTGCATGTTAAAACAAGTTGCTGCTATGTTATCAATAAAATGTGTTAATTTTCAAGAAATTGATTACGGAAGAGCCAAACTCTAAAATCCTATTTTACAATTTTTATGAGAACATTAGCGTATAATGTTTTCCATTATAGTTTCTATTTTTAATGTGTGACAAAAGTTCAGATATGTTGCAAACAAAGAAATAAAGGTAAGGAGTATGAAAGGTCAGCGTATAATTTCCCAGTCAGGTATTGTCTATCTTTTATTTCAGACACGTTTAAAGCGTGTCCCCCCAAACATCAGTTTGGCGAAGGTCGGCGGTTGGGCATCCGTCAACTAGAGATAAGCACAATTACTAATTAGGTCAGCTGGTGTATAAACGCATGACTTTAGTTTATAGCATAAAGGTCAAAGTCACACTTGCAGGTCAAATATGGTATGATCAAGTATTCTTCAGGCTGTAACTTATTTAGGCCATGACGAGTTTTTAAATACGCTGTACAATTCTTCTACAAAGAAGAGTTTCATGCGGGGACTGACTAAGTCTGTAGCTCAATATCCAGGCCATACACAAGGTTGAAGGTAAATGAAACATTACTTACATAAAAAAAAATCCTTGTCTCTGTAACACTTTCACGTTTTGTTCTAATCATGTACAAATTTGTGTACAAAAATAGCGAAAGAAAGCTTACATACATGTACATTGAATCATAGTCCGTTTATATTCGGGGAAAAAAGAAGAAAAAATGAATATAGCTTCCCCATTCTGTCCTTTAAAACTAGTTCAATTCACTCTCTTCTGGTTCATAAGGGGCCTCCGTGGCCGAGAGGTAAAGTCGCTGACTTTAACTCACTCAGTCCCTCACTACGTGGTTTGAATCTCGGGAGGTCATTCAGATTTTCATGGGGAAGCCTTCCCGGGTTGCGGTAGGTCGGGTTTTCTATCCGGGTCCTCTGCATTTGGGGGCTTCCTTCACCGTAATAAACTAATGCCTATGTACTGTAATACGTCGCACTCTGAAAATTTTACTAGTGTTCCCTCTCCTAAAATATTACTTAACCGCATATATATAAAATTTTGAACGGACATTTTTTTTTCCCTTTTCTTCAGCTTAAATATTTGCTAAATATTTTTCCATCAATGTTTTTTCTCTTTAAAAAGAAAATATACGGGGAAAAGATTTTTCAGAGTGTACTGGGGATAGTTATTGTGTACTGGGTATATATTTTGTTACTGGGGATAGCTTTCTGCGGAAATAAGTGTTCTGGGGGGTTTTCCAAAATTTAGTCCTGGAAGTCGTTAATTTTAAAACGGGGGTCACAAATGGGGATGGTTTTTTATGAAATTTTGCTTAAAAAAAAATAACAAAATCCCTTTTTACATTCCAATTAAATGAAACCCCTTCTTTTAAAATTAAAAAAAAATCCTTTCCTGGCTTTTTAATAAGGATTTCTTTCAGAAATTCATGTTAAACGCTGCGGAAAAGGAAAAATCGCCGTTATTTCATCTCAAATTACTTTCTGTTTCTTCGAGGGCATTTGGATTCAACACATTTAGTTTTGAAAAAATAAATATTTTTTTAATTTGCATAGGTAACCCGTTGCAATGTTCAAAAAACCCATTTATGATAAAACTAAGTCTAAATGATCGCGATTTTTTATTGTTTTCTCTGATATCATTAAACGATTTCCCAAAATTTCAAATTTTTTTTTTTTTTACATTTCAAAAAAATAAAGGAAGAACAAACAACTAAGTATTGTGCCTAAGCAAACTTATTTTAAATACAATTTAGCACATTATAAAAACATCCTACAACGCTAAGAATTCAAAATGCAATAAAAACAATCATTAAAAAGATTAGTGCTAAAAAAATCGCGTGATCAAGAAAAAAAAAAAAAGAAAAAAAGAATTCCCCTCAAAGAAAAGACAATAAAGATTAAAGTATAAAGTTTTTTTTAAAAAAGGCCCCTTAAAATTTCTTTATTTTAATAATTCCAGCAGCAACCAGTTTCCCAGGTTTCAAAAATACAAAGGATTCTTAAGTTAGTTTAATAAATTCGGGAAAGGCCCTTTTTTTTGGGTTTTTTCCATGGGGACCCCATCTTTATTTTAAAAGGAAAAATTTGGTAAAACATCCAGGGGGGGCCGACCATTTTGCAAAAAGAATTTAAAATTTCTACCCCCCTTGGGGCTTCATAGAAGAAGAATTTTGAAATTTTCTGTGTAAATGTATTTAAAAATTACCCCAAACCCCCTAGGGACCTTTTTTTTTTCAACAGGCCCAAACTTTTTTTTTGGGCAATTATGGTAGAAAGCAATGAGGGATGATGAAACCCAAAAAGGGAAAATTAAATTCTAACCTTTTGGCTTCAACTCTTTAGGAAAAAATTTTGGAAAAATTTTTCTATTTAAAAAGGCTATATAAAAAAATCCCCAACCCCCTTGGGGGCCCCCTTTTTCAAAAAGATCAACTTTTTTCTTAGCAAAATTAGGGTTGACGTCAGGAAATTAAATTCTAACCTTTGGGTTTTTTCATTAAAAGGAAATTTTTTTTTTTTTTAAAAAAAAAAAAAGAAGTATTTTTAGGAAATTTAAAACCCCAAAAAAGGTCCCCTTTTTTTTAAAAAGGGATAAAAACTTTATTTTTCCCCAAATTTAAAATGGCAGACAGTAAAAATGAAATTTTGGGTGTTTAAAAAGAAATCATATTTTTTTTTTGGGCCAAAATTGGCTTCAAAAAAAGGAAAAATTTTTTTTGGAAATTTTTTTTTTATAAAAAAGGGTATAAAAAGGAAAAATTTGCCGACTCTCAAAGGGGCCCCCTTCTTTTTTTTTCCAAGGGAAAATTTAAATTTTTAAGCAAATAGGGTTAGAGGGGTTTATGAGGGTGACCACATGTGCCAAATGAAATTTAAATTTTGACCTTTGGTTTCAGGGGAGAAGATATTTGAATTTTTTAAAGAAAATATTTGTTATTTTGTCATGTCAACCAGATTTTTGCAGGGGATCAAAATTTTTTTTAATAACTTTA
>CM037780.1:24988363-25038363 GCA_021229015.1 Solen grandis | reverse complement strand
ACTCAAATAAACGATTAATTTGACAATGAAAAACAGACTGAAAAACATTATTCATTAAAAAGTTAAAGGGATACGTGCACAATGCATTTTTTTCTATATAGACAAAGAAGGAAAACTAAAACTAGCTATGATAATTTTCTAAAACTTTGCATGGTTATAGAAGATTACACTAGAAACAAATAAATGGAAAAAAAATGGGGGCCACCGTTCTATTTTTAAGTTATCTGCCCTGAAAGTGAGTGTTTTGCTCTTTTCAGTAATTTTCAAGAGCAGATAACTCAATATCATGAGCTAGCAACACTTTATTTAATTTCAACTCGATGTTTGGTACTGTATTCTTTGTCACTGTGTAAAAGTTTTAGAAATTCTATGCGCAGATTTTATACTATAGCCGCATACGCGAAGATATAGAAATTTTCTTCTTTTATTACAAGAAAAACATTGTATGTTTATTTGCTGAGGCATAGTGAAAAATCAATTGAACAGAATTGTTTTAAACTTTGCATAATGACTGGAAATGAAACAACAAATAATAATGTAAAAGAATATAAAGTATCGATAGGATTGATTTTGAGCTATTTGCCCTTGAAAATGACATAAACGAGTAAAAAACTCACTTTTAGGGGCAGATTACTCAATAGTTAAAATGGTGACCCCCAATTTTCCCCATTAATTAGTTTTTAATGTAACTTTCTATAATCATGCAAAGTTTTAGTAAAAATATCATTGCTAGTTTTAATTTTTCTTCTTTGTCTATATAGAAAATAACTGCATTGTGCACGTATGCCGTTAAAAGTTTTGGTACTCTAATACAAAAAAGAAAAGAAAAATAAATATTCCATCGTGTGTTTAAGAATAACTTAGCGCTCAGCTTGGTCAGTGGAGTAGATGATAAAAATTACTCACACCTCTTGATTAATTAGAACACCTGAAAATAAAAGTGAAATTAATATAGATTTCTGATGTTTTTCCTTCAGATCTGCAGACAACGTCGATAGATAGTTCTTTCCTAGACACTAAATCATATGATGCGATTTTATAGCGTCAGCAACTGTCTATTTGACCGATCTATAAGTCTATACCATCGAGTTGACGCGCACATTTTAAGCGTAATTATAGACCAAGAAAGAGGAATAAATATCATCCAATATTTTTTTTCTCACGCATTTCTTTTTATGTCTGTGTGTTAAATAGAATTCAACATTGCGCCGAGAGGCAGTTTGGGCATTTGTGTTTAAGATACAGATATAGTGAGACTGGATTTTTATTTTTAAAGTATGGTATGAAATATGAATGACTTGATCCTTGAATAAAATTTTATTAATATTAAATGAAAAAATATGTTATCTGATTTTACATGTTTTACAGTTAATTCCTATATGTTACTTTAGTTCTGACTCAAAATGTTTTTTATTTAGGTTTGCACTCACAAGAGTTGATTTTTTTATAGATGTGATAAAACTCATTTGGACTATTTCCAACATTGTACAATGATGGCAAATACAAATTACGTTGTTTATTAAAATTAGAACAAATAAAAAAAAAATACAAACATTCATTTTCTATTTCTCCTTTGCTTGGCGCTCAGCATATAAGGGTAGGTCCAGGACTGAATGGCCCGGTGTTACGATCATGTGAATGTGTGTGGTATCATGCCACGATGGGTACGATGGGGCGTTACACCCAATAAACAAACAACTCAATCTATTTGAGATGCCCCCTGTTGTTCTAAACAAAATAAACAGATTCTGTCTTCTCTATTTCCTTCTTTCTAAAGCAAATTTATGGTTTGAACAGCGAAATCACGCATAGGAATTTCTAAAAGAAAATGACAGGGCAGACGTAATGATTAATATTTCTAATGAACCACAGTTAAATTAAAATGCTTAATATACATCACATAGCAGAAAGGAAGTAACGTTTTCTGCACAATTTTGGATATTAATCTCAGATGTTGTTTAGACATATATAAATTACAATAAACATTCCTAATTATATCATTTTGTTTATCCAGGCATACCGAAACCCGAACCGATATAACAAGTTAACCCAGTGTTTTCTCCCAATGTCATATCTTGACGTTTGAGCATTATGCAACAATTTCTTGGATGTGTATTTGACGTCATTTCCAAAATTTTAAACAAAATGTTTATCATTATATTATTATTCAGATACAATATTGCAAAGTTCGTGACGCTTAAGTCTGCAATAGCTGACCATGTGTCTGTAGATAGGTATTGAAAGACATAAAACACACAGATAGTTTTCAATCAAATTCTTAGTCAATGACCATCTGTGAACGAGTGAATGTGAAATTATATTACCTTATAATGGCGAGGGTTGGAGAAGTTTTAAGTCATTTCTAATTTTCAGAAAGCCTATTGTATGGAGGCTATTCGTTGCCAAAAATCCAGCCTTGTAATCATGACAATTTATTCTTCGGTTCAACTAAACAGATGTAAAAGTATAAACGTTTATCCGAGAGGGTACATATTGTGCTCGTATTGTGCGTTTTGATTATCTCGATTTAACTAGTAACGTTTTTACTTCTAGAATGTAATTTGGTAACATGCAGCTAAGATAAAATGCAAATAATATTTATAATTTTTCAAACTCCAAATTTACGAAATGTACAACGACATACACAACACGTTTTACACCGTACATCACGACGTTCGAGAATGGAGCCGCATCAGATAACACTCTAAGGTTTACAACTGCATACTTGACTTTTACATTTCTACGCGATTAACATTTGTAGACGATTTTGCAACTTCCATATATGGCAGTATCACGGAAATAGGCGAAGATTTAAAGGCGGAGCCAATTTCACGAGCGGAAAATAAAGAGAGGTAACTCTTACACCATGATAAATCGGTAAGTACAGAAAGATTTCGTATTTACCTGAGTCTGAAAATGATACTTTGTAGATACAATAATTTTATATACATCAATTGTTAATCATTATACTTACCTTTGGACTCTTTTAATATATACATGGTAAAATGAAAACGAAAAAAAAAATATGGTTGAAAAAAATGTTATGTAGATCTATGAAAGGGAAGTTGCTATGTACAGACATTTAAGCTTCATAATTTTGGTTTTAATTTTACTACGTTATAAGTGAATATTAAGAAATGAAAGCTTTACATTAGAAACTGCATAGAATTTTTCTTGTCCAGTCATACCCTAGTATTAAGGTTATATTTGTGATATAGTAATTAAAGGTTACTTAATATTATTGGGAAAGGCAGCAGCCAGAATTTGGCCTGTAAAAATTATTGTATAGATCTATTTGTAGCAAATCTTCCATCTGTTTTGACTTGAAAATTGGACAATAGTAAAGCAGCAACTTAACTGAACCTTAAATATCAAATTGACTTATTCATTCTATAAATATATTTGTTTTGCATAAAAAATCTTGATTTATAGTCAAGCAGTAATTTTTACTGTCTGGAAAAAACCCCATTAAGAGTTGGATTAAGACACAGACAGTTGATGGCATGTAACTTTTGTATATTTTCTTAAAGAAATTAATCAATGATTTTGAACAAAACAGAGATTCAAAAAAATATTGGAAGTGACACTTTTTTGCATTTAAAAAATTAATATACTAGGTGACAAGCAAAGGATCAATCCTTATTAAATTTTTATCTCCTGTTTAAAGACTTAATGAATACTTCAACTTGACCTTTATACTGCCAATAGTCAATATTGACTACTTAAGGCACCTTAATTTTGGATGTGTTCTTGAAATGGTATTCAAAAAATTGAGTCCGGTACACCTCAGCTCTGTTTGTGAAAATTATGCATTGTTTTTCTGAAAATTGTAAATAAAAAAATTCGATTTTTTTTATGAAAGTGGCATTGAGCGCGAATTCACAACACCAGTAATGGCAGTGGCTAGATATTAAATTTTGAAAAAAGCTCAATTGTGGTGAAGTGGGTTCTCATATCATGTGACTTTGGTGGCTCGACTAAAAAAACATCAAAGTTAAAATCCTGGCCAGGGATATAAAAATCTAAATATAAATTTACGCCATGCTGCGCTTATATTGCTGGCTTTACAATGTAGGTGGGGTACGTTTCAAAAACTAATCTTTTTTATATCTTCTGATGTTGATTCAATACCTGCATACAATGGCACTCGTGTAACTGAAACACATGATGCTTAGTAAATAATTGTGATACCGTTTAATTCTCATAATGCATTTACCTTGAATGTGTAGACCTACACGCTGCAACACTTCCCTTATTCGTACATGGGAGATAACTGCGTGGAGATTTGCCAGTCGTTATCGGAAAATAGCCGAAAGTGAGCGGACAATTACGTTTATTTACGATGATGTAGTGGGCGGGGAAATGGGCGGAGCTTATTTATCAACATTGCAAACGTGTAAACCTGGATTAAGCTGAGCCGAATCATGATGGTCGGACAATGTAAAGTTGCGAGCGTTAAAGTAAGAAGGCGTTTTGTAGTTTATCAAAATGCATTTTGTTGAAATACGTATTTACAATGTTGCATCGGCAAATTCAGTCCAAGAATGTATCTCTGGAGTTTAAATACTAAGAATTCAAATGAATTGTGTATTTTGTCGGAAAATAAACTGTTCAACTTTTTGGCAACGGATAGCCTCCATACTATTGAAGCTTTTCAGATATTTTAGGCTCAGTCAGTAGGGTTCAAAATCCAATGAATCAGCATGAATGATGCTTAAAGTTCCTTCAGATACGTGTTAAGTATAATGGATATTCTATTTTCAAAATTGAAATTTAGAAAATGTATAGTATGTGATTTTAAAAGTTTTATATTTGTACAAGAAAAGCTTACTACGCAACTGAAATCATGCAAGATGTATCAAATGATAGTTTGTTAATAAGAAAGAATTAATCGTCAGCCTGCTTCAAAAGCTCGCGCGCGTTCGTGCATGTGTGTTATTTTTTTTTAGATATAGAGGAAATACGTCCATTACACAAAAATCCATTCGCGAGAAGCATGCATGCATGTGAAACGGAAGTAAATGCTTATCAATAACTAATAAGTACTAATTAGTTATTCATTTCGTATGTGAAGACACTAAAGGTGGAATTTCCATATACCGACAGACTACATGCGGTAGTCTATTTTTATTGCATACAGGGGTTTTATTCATACTTAACCTTTACATGAACCTGTCAATAATATTAATATCATTTATACATCTAATTAACACGCCAGCTGATACTGTAAAAAGTTATTTGTTATCACCAATATGTCACATATACACGCTTAATTAAATACCTACGAATTCACGTAGCTACAAAATATACAGAAAAAATATGATATTGATGACCATTTATACAGACTTTACTTATCAAGTCAAACAAACCACATTTGGCTGTTGCCGAGAATATACATGCATACAAGAAAGAAAACACAACAAACAAAATATTGAAGTGCACAATACTAAAAAAATACTAGGATATAATTCCTTGCCTATTTATGAACATATAATAAATCTAGAAATGCCAGAATAATAGACATTAATTCACCTCACACAAATTTAAGTGGGCAGTATATTATTTGTAAATATGGTAGTATAGACATGTCAAAATACTTTTTATCGACGTTACAGATTAGACTTTTAGATTTCTTTTTTCAAAATTTTAAACAGTTACTAAATTATAGATGATTTCTCGTTTCGTTTCCATTAAAAAATAAGTAAATAACTTTTTTTTAATTAATTATAATAATAAAAAAGATTCGCATTATTTGTAGGCCAAATATCTAGAGAAATATTGAGTTCTTAAGTCATGGTACTTTCTTTCAAATAAGTTGAAGTGAAATTCATTTTCCTCATCAGTCATATTACACTTTGTTCAAATCCTTCTTTCTCTTACAATATTTTCATTCTTTCCTTCTTCAATATAAAGTTTATGGAGACGCGCGACAATTTTTTGTTAATATACTTTTTATAATTTCAAAGTATTTTTCCATAGACAGAGATTTTTTTAATAACCTGTAACTATAAACTTCATTTTACTGTACATAATATAGTCGCCCTCTTCAGTGTATAAACCGACCCTGTTAACTTTCCCATCTCTACATACACAATACATACGATATATCTTGCTAATTCTTTATTCATTTTTGTTTGCTTTTATCATTTAAATCAATGAAAATAATTATTTTTTATAGTTCAGTTTCATTTTTTTTATTGGCAAATCAGTATAATCCAATGCCTTTGGCCATTTACAAACCATACATTCAAATATGACCAAGACACACATTTCAATGCATCCAAAATAAGATGATTTTTTTTTTATAGTTACTGAATTTTATAATGTCACCAATAGGTATACTATATACAAGCTGGATATGCTTTTATCACTGTATCAGAACAATTAACAAGGTACAAACACATAAACAGCCGTCTAATTGGTATCAAGATGAAAGACTACTGCTGTTCACTTCAAAATAGCATTAGCAACAGCTTTGGTTATACATCTACTTTAATAGGTGACAGAAGGACGTTAACAGAGATAACAAAACCACCGTACTAGATGGTGTATGTCTTCGGATTTCTGTGCTTCCACAAAATGCATTTCGGTTGTTTATAAAAATAAAACCCACCGGTATCTTAATATTTTAAGTTAAAATATATAAGATTAATTTAATAATAGGGAGTCAGCTTTTGGCTAGATTGATTACATAAATGTCACTTCATACTGTTCCTAGGAAGTATTTATTGTAAGTTTCAGTTCACTTAAAACAAATATTTCAGTGTGAAAAGAATGTTTGCTTTAGATTTTAATGATACATTTTGATAGCTTTTGCAACATCAATATAGTTAAAAAACAACAACAAAAACAACAACAACATACAATAGAGAATTTAAAATAATTCAAGAATATAATAGTGCCATGAATTGGTTCATCACCATGGAAACGTGTTTTATTCCTCTGGTGATGTTTATTATTAAGAAAATGAAATATTTTATGCAGTCTATTCTAGGGGAAACCCATTTGTAAAGTTAGCCGTTAACCCTCGCAATAAGGATTGCACGACACTTTCAATGCATGTTATATATATTTTTTTGTTGGAGAATGTTATTAGCACATCTTATCTTGGGGCTATTTAGTAAATAGACTGAACGGAACTCACATGTACATGTATTATTAAATATTTGGTTCTGTATGTAAATATGCATAACAAATACACATGGGTGTGTGTGTGTGTGGGGGGGGGGGGGGGGCTACAAATATCTCCTGTAATGCTTAAAAGATGGTGAATGTATTGTTTTAAAGTCAATGAAATGAACCCGGCCTTGCACTTTAATGTTTTGGTTTAAACATATTTTTTTCAATCAAGTACATAGCAAGTTTACAATTTGACAATGTAGTTTTGGGATGGGGTTGGAAGCCGAAGCTTATTTCTAAACCTTCTCCCATGTTAAAATGTTACAATGCATTATTTACACATAATTGTCATTGAGCTCCAAAGATAATATCAAGTACTGTTTAGACAGTATTAAAAAATAAATAAATAAAAATGAGTAGAGATAGATAACAAAAAAAAAGTAATAATGAAGGAAACTCTGCTGAATGAAACAAATTTTAAAGTAGAAATAGGGTTACCTGGCAAGAGGGGTTGGGTAAAGCTATAACTAAATCGTTTAGTATTCTCAATGTATTTCTGAACATAACAGAATATACGTTTGTTTTTATCATTAGTAAGGAGTTCACTGCCGTAGATAAGTAAGTGGGAAGTTATAGTGGTAGTCATGTCAATCTATCATTTGGGAGCGAGCGTTTGCATAGTTTGGACACTGTAAAAGATAATGTGTTAAGGTTTCTTCGACTCCACACTGGCAAAATGGAGAGTGAACGATTTTTTTTAACAAAGAGATGACTATTTAATGAACTACATTCAGTTCTAAGTCTGGTATGCAAGATTTGAAATTTGCGAGATCCGATGTAGTAATAGTCCGGAACAATTCTGGCTGGGAAAAGATTAGATAAGTGTGTTTTAAACGTGTAAATAGTTTGGGTCGCCTTATGTGTGCAGGTAGAGAGTTCCAGGCTCTAATGGCGGACGGGAAAAAGGAGTTATAAAACAAAGATGTTTTACATGGTAACATTGGTATATTATCTCTATTACGTAATGTATACTGCATATCACTCGTTCTCTCTGGTAAAATAGATCGGAGATAAGAAGGGGTTGAAAGATGAAGTATTTTGTAAAATAAGACTAGTTGACGTCTGTTTGTGTATTTGACGTCTGTTTTCTAGGCTTAGCCAACCGGTTTCGTTGTACAGCTTATCTATCGAAACTAATTTGGTACTACCAGTAACAATTCTAGCTGCCTCAATCTGTAATTTTTCTAAATCATTTTTTTTTCACTTTGGTTACAATTATCAAAAATGACATCTCCGTATTCAAGGAGGGGCATTATAAAGGATATATATAAATGTTTCTAAGGATTTGCGATCTAGTGGAAATTTAAGACGGCTCATAATATTCACTCGCTTCCATGCTTTTTCTTTAACATATTTTATATGTGCATGTCAAGAACAATCATTTGATAAGAATAAACCTAAACAGCTGTTTGGTAGATGTTTTGGTTTTTCATGAATAAAGGGGGATTGACTGGTTTGTTAACCTTTCTAGATATTGTTAAAGATTGTGTTTTAAGGAGGTTGAATGTGACCAGCCATTTTTTCCCCCACTTATCGATCATACATAAGTCATTATTTAGTAGATTAGCTGATTCATATGGGTTATCGACTAAAATATAGAGACACCAATGTTTTGCCAATGGACAAACAACGCGAAATCGGCATGATATTAAATTTCAAGACAATAAACACTAGTATGATTCATTATTTGTCTCTGAGGTAAACCCACGGAGTCTCATGGTTTAGAACAAATATAATTGCTTAGATTAATGTCCTTTATATACTTTATTTATACTTCTTTCCGAGCTAAAGGCTTGAAACAGTACCTAGTTTTATGTTAATAAAACTAACAAGCTAATTTATGCTGCAATCATATGAACGAAAGCTAATTGACTTCAAGCAAAACAAACCTCTGTGTCTTAATTTTTTTTTCCGGAGTTAGAGCAATGCAGCCTTTTTCGAGTAAATATTCTAGGGTAGTAATTTCCTTTTGTATATTTTGTCCAATCCATAATTTCACAAACTTTAAAGCAGCTCGTTTACGGGTGGTGACTGAATAAGAATTTAATTTTAAACTATGTGTGTATTACATCTATCAATACCCATCTATAGACGCATAGTCACACAATTCAATCATCCTTGATTGTAAAATCAAAGCCTTGATAACGTCGAGAGAACATGTTTTTAATGTGATGGCGTCTCATTTTTGTTTATCAAAGTAAATTTAATAAACGAGGCTCAAATATTCAAGCGATGTCAATAAACCCGATGTTATAAACCCTCTTTATCATTGCGTGAACACGGTCATCACAAGAAAAGCTGAACACAATCTTTGTTGCAATGGACTGCCAACAATAACATCGCCACTCATACTCTCCCTATTTCTTAGGCCTACAGTTTATAGAATTTATATAATATGTGTATTTAAATCAAGTGGAAGAAAATTAAAATAAAAACCTTTTTTTTGTAATTTCACTTTACATACACGTGTACGTAATAAAAGTCAATTGATGATATTAAATATTACAAAAACATATCATACATGTAGATGAATAAAACTGCAAAATATTCCTGAAAGATTAAAAAAAATGTTCCCCAGCTATGAATCGCACCCACAACCCTCTCAGGCAACGTCTGTATGTCAAACATACAAACTATCTGACCGACTGAACCAATGAGACAACAGTTTCGTACAGATGAACCATCAGCTTTATTTATTATCTTGTACTGAAAATGTTCAAAATATCTCTGAATTATTTGCGATTTATTCGCATGATCATTAATATTTTACTTTTATTTATTACAGTTAAACAAAAATATATAGTAGAGGTATAAAATGGCACTTGTACTATCTTAAGACAGAGCTAGCTTTTGTGGCGACGTGGTAGAGTGTCCGATTTGCATACCGAAGGTCCCGAGTTAGCGTCAAACTCAGGCCAGTAAAATTTACTTGGTTAAATTTTGCACCCAACGTGGGATGCTCCGAGATCATGTTCACATTGTTCCCTTGACCAGTTTGGAATTCCGAGGACGAATCTGTCGGGGGAGTATGTCATTCCCGACCGGATAGCTCAGTTGGTAGAACATTCGTCCTGTAAGCGAAAGGCCCTGGGTTCGAGTCCCGGTCAGGCTGCATATTTTCTCATCCTCTCCAGTATCGATTATCAACACATTTTAATTTGGTTTCGATTTCATAATGTAATAGTATTGAAATAAACATGAACATTATTTCACTTAGTGATAAGACAGAAACCGAAATTTGACCTTTATCTACGCGTAATGAAAAGGGGAAATCTAAATACATTTATTACTATGTATTCTAAAAATAATCCTGTTATGCTGCCCGATGCAGAAATGTAAGCAACACTCTTATAAAAATGGCGCTATGTTGCGGAACGTGTATTGTGGTACCGCAAGCACCTGCTTCGGGGATACCGAATTCTATATTTATGTTTTTCCAGCATAAACAAGGGAGTGTAGATCTTTTTTTATATTTTATATTTCTACCAATCAGCTTTTAAAATCATTTTCTCTGAAACAATGGTCAGAATTTAATTTCATCAAGCACAAATGATTACCTTATATTTTGCTAAGATTTAGTTGATCCTTGAAAACTGAGGTTTCTCAATGTTTCTGCTAGTTGTATATAAGCTTATATCAAACTTTAGAAGAATATTATGGTTTTTTGTTTGTTTTTGTTTTTTACTTGAAATCATAAAGGGGCGTTATGATCTAGTGGCAACACAACGGATCCAGAGGTCGACGGTCTACCCAGGTGCAAAGTACAAATCCGATGCACGAACCGCCGAGAGGGGTTTGTATAAGATGTAAAATCTTGTCTCCAAATGACATTAAATGAATTACATGTAATCTTACGGACTTAGTGGTTACACCGAGGATTGACTAAATCTACGAAAATAAATCTTCATAAAAGTATGTAATTAAGATCATTAAAATCGAACATTGCTACTATTTCTGTACTTTGTCATTTGCTCGAGGCATCTCTATATTTATTCACATTTACCAAGAAACCACCAACGACATAAGAAATCAAAATAATAAGAAAATATCATAAGAATATAAAAATCGAAAACGGTAGAAATTAACCCTTTCCCTCATATAGACTCATTTTGACGCACTCAGTAGGTACCACATAAAGCCTGATCTGCAGAAAACCACAGTTAAACCTTACCAAATTTAATTACAAAATCCTCATTTCCAGACCACTGAGGAGCAGCGAACAGCATAAAACCTGATCAGCCTGCGAGTTACTCGCAGGCTGATCTGGTTTTATGTTGTTTGCATAGGTCTTTTCATGGTGTCCTCTATGAGGAAAAGGGTTAAGCAAAGTAAAATCAGTGAGATTAGGTAACCCCTGGATCATGGCGTTGCCAATTCATATGAATCAAATGAAGAATTTCAATAAGAAAAAAAAACAAAACAAAAAAAACCCGAGTTGCTGGGCACTAATTGGTGGTGTCATAGATACCAACATCTATGTCAAAGGTTAAATGATGTATAGGCTAATCTAGCATTGCATCTTCATATCTACTAAAGACAAATCAAGTTGCAAAAACGCGCTGGTTGTGATCTCTCTGCTTATCGAAGCAGCCTCGACTGGGACAGGTAATTTCTTAGAGACATGTTAGCTGAATATCAAACGTATCAGGATATTAATGATCTTAATGACTTGAGTTTTTATTGCACTCCTCGTTTACCGATAGCATAGAGACAGGTGATCTCGGAAATGGATAATTAGATTTGGTTTATATGTCTTACTATAAAGGTAATATAAAGTTAGCAGTCTTGGAAAATATATAGAAACTTTTAAGTATATGCTGTGAAAATAACAGTGAAAGAGAGAGAGAGAGAGAGAGAGAGAGAGAGAGAGATTCGCGGCTTTATCTCACAGAAACAACTCGATAAAACCTTTAACTTTATACTTGACCAAAAACAAATATATGTTTGATTAAAACGTTTTAAATATGATTAATGATTACAAACATTTATATGAAATTAAGAAAGCAAATGACACTTGGTCTATCAATGACGTCAAAGGGGTCACGTGACCCTTAAATGTAAATACTGCCCAGCAGCTAAAAAGGTCGGCTTTTAACATATTTTAAGAGATTTATTTCGCAAAAAAAAAATTATGCTTCGTGGTCCCTTAAATGGACAAAATAGGAAAGGTTTTAGAAAAAGTAAAATTTTCTTTATGCTTGACCTTTAATGTTTTATGCTGACAAGTAACTTTTCAAGGAACATCAATGTTTTAAAAACGAAAGTCTATTTGTTATGCTCGCAAGTTTTATAACAAAGAAAGCAGATGACAAGTGTTGTGGGATCACACCAAGTGACCCTGCTTTATAGCCAAGTTGACTACACACTGGACTTAGTTGTGTCATACATATTGTCTGTTTCTTATTTTCACAATAAACCTTGAAGAAAGATGACATGATTTATACGAATAAACTATGTGAGAAAATATCATAAGAAAAAACAAGTTGGCATCTCTGAATTTAGAGATAATTTACATTTAATGAAATGTGTCCGGATTACATCAGTCCGTTCACATTTACATCAATAACAATTTAGGTGATATTACACTACGACTTAACACTGATCTAAAGATAGATATAATTATAATAAGAGTAATACAATAAACCAGACCTTGATATATATGGAAAATCTAATTTGTAGTCATTCATAGACTATAACGATAATCTAACAGAATTCATTTATTTTATTGTGCTGGTTCTTCCACAGAAATCAACCGACTACAAAAAGAGGATGAAAACATGCTCCCTGAGTAAAGAGGAGGTAAAGTCAAATATTAATTAAATCCTGAAACTGACATCAAGCTGACGATACAAAACAAAAGGGCCACCTGAGTAAGATGGCTGTGTTAGGCATAATGACAAAAAATCGGCATCAAAGTGTTTTTCTAATATTTGACTAACTGACCTACATTTTGATCCTATCTGAATTTGCACTCAACTGGGAATTCATGCAGTCATCATTCTTATCAAGTTTAATGAACACTGGGACAAAAATGTAGGCCTCTAGAGTTTTCACAAGATTTTTTTTAAAATTTGCCCTGGTGCCCTTCTTTTTGACCCTATGTTGTCCAGTTCTGAAATCAGATTTGATGTAATGTAAACAAACATTCTGACTAAGTTACATTAAGGTTGAGCCAAAAATGTGGCCTCAAGCATGTTCACAAGATTTTTCTAAGATTTGACCTGGTGACCTAGTTTTTGACCCCGAGTGACTCATTTTCGAACTCATCCAATATATCATTTAGACAAACATCCTGCTCAAATCTATTGCATATTAGGCTAAAACTGTGGCCTCTAGAGTGTTCACAAGGTTTTTCTAAGATTTGACCAGGTGACCTAGATTTTGACCCCATATGATCCAATTTCGAACTCATCCGAGATATCATGTAGACAAACATTCAGGCCAAGTTTCATGAAGATTGGGTCAAAACTGTGGCCTCTAGAGTGTTCACAAGCAATTGTTGACGACGGACGCCGGATGACGCACGACAGACAAAAGGCGATCACAAAACCTCATCCTGAGCACAAGTGCTTAGGTGAGCTAAAAATCTAGCCAATTACAGCATCTTAGATTTACCCACAGTACTCAGTGCTAGTAATTACGAGCTCTCGAAAATAGCATTGTCATCTACGGTCAATTCGTTCCGTTAAACTCCGAATGGAGAGGATGGTAGTTATCCGAATAGATTTGCATCTCCAATAACGGCAATTAAGAATATAAATGATAACTGTGTAATTGAATCTGAAACGCTGCTTTGTCCACAAGAGGATATCCAGATTACCTGCCCTTCATATTTGATATCAATCATTTCATGCTTGTGTTGTTTCCTCATAAGTATCATATTTTCCGTTAATTTCCTAATCTTTTAAAATGAAATTGTAATTTCTAAATAGAAGATTTCTATTACATTTATAAAGCATTTTTTTCATAATGATTTTTTTCATCAAGATGATTTGAAATTCAACTGATTTATTTCACCCCAGTGACGCCAGTGTCATAGCATTTTGTTCGATAGCATCTCTCCAATAAAGGCAGTTTTGGCAGAAATATAGCCTAGTATTCCAGCTCTTTTATCAATAATTGAATGGTTTAAATTATGTTGTGTTCAGCGTCGCTGCTACAATTTTTCAGCCATGTAGCCAAATCGGCTCGTATCGTTGTTTGTAAGACAAGTATACACGTTTTGGTCATATTATTAATTTAATTTTTTTGGAATCAATCGCTTGAAGGCCAATATAACGTCATCTAGCTGGCTTGCGGTAGGTCGGTGGTTCTACCCGGATGCCTCCGTGCATTCGGGGTCTTCCTCCACTTGCAATTAGCTGGATGTCGCTATATGACTAAAATACTGTCGAAGCGACGGTAAACTCAATAGTCAAGTCTAGTCCAGTATAACGTGCATCATATAACCAAAGAAAAGGTTTAAACATCACCAATAACCACAGCTCGCCTCTGTTTTATTTGAATCAACACCTTCCTTAACCATCATTATCTTCTAAACCAAACTGTATTCACCCCGGCTTGTTATATACGTGTGTGTTAAATAACAACCGGCACAATATTGCGGAAATGTCATTTATTTATAATGACGGTTAAGATATTAAATTTTTGCTTCCTGAATACTAATAATTTAAGTTAACCACATATAGGTGGGGACAACCCGCCGACTAGAATATGTATAGTTTGAACAATTGACTATTTTCAGTATATAACTAGTTAAATTGCATGTAATCTTCTAAGAAGAACATGGTGTAAAATTGATTAAATGAATAGAGATACAAATATCTATTGTGACCCTGTTCTCATATGAGCAAGTGTAAACGCAGGGCCTCATATAGCCGTACCAAAAGTCTGCAGAAATAGAATGGCCGAAGCCAGAATTGAAATAAAACGCATGAACTGTAGCTAAATTTTACTCATAGTGAAAATTCAGAATCAGGATCATACCGCATAAGTACTGGTCCCGACACTACATATCACTTAGTGAGCATCTCACATCCCCTGAATAAGTATACGACCTTCCTATGATATCGCGGGTTCTATGATACTGCGTTGTTTACACTTCCTGCGACTGCGCGTAAAAGCAACACCAGTCGGTGAAAGATATCTTTTTATACTGACACTCTTAATTGCATCTCATTCGCCAATGAAGTTAATTCTGTGAAAAATAAATACATTCTTGGTAAATAAATCTTTTAATGAGTCTTTATCAAAATCGTCATCTTTTAGTAGGCCCTACCATTACCATACCATATTGAATACATGCTCAGTAATGGTTGAACAGCATTTAAATATCCACTGGAATAACTTTTCAAGACTTATACAAGTGTTAAATAGACAGTTTCACTGTTTGCCATACGTTGTTTTTTTTTTACAATATTTGGCACACCAATCCAACCATATTTTTAGTTATGTGTGACGTAGTCACTCACAACCATAGTACCTACATCCTGAGGGTCAAGTTCTCTACATTTAAAAACGAATAACCTCTTAATTTTGTATGAATGATCGAACGATTAAAAAGAATTCTACAACACAGGTATGCTGAGATTCAGCCAAAGCGTCGAAAACTCAATTTTGAGTAAAATACACATAGTAACGGGAAATAATAATTGTATGTAGCATAAAAGCACAAACGAACTATTTTCCCTGTGATGTTGCGTAAATTTCACTTTACCATGCGGAGGAGTATAGTTTTTTTTTCGATTCAAAGGTGGCTCGTGCCTGAATTTTGATGGTAAATGTGCAGGTTTTGGTTATTTAGTGGTGTTACAATAGTCCATATAGAATAAGAGAAAGCTTGAATTCCGATACAAATCCGCATATATGACTAATAATCACATCAAGCTATCTCAGATACATCAAGATACATCAAAGGGTTATTTGTTGCTCTATGGAATGGCTGATACCTGTATTTATCTGCTATCAGAAGTTGCTAAGGACACAGTATGAAGCCACTTAATTGCATCTATGAATAGAAACTGTGCCGTCGCTCGGTAGTACAAATCAAAGCGCTGATAGTGCTAAGAGTGCAGTATTGTCGCATTTCTTTTATATATCCAAGTAACTCTAATAAACGGGGGTAAAATGTTCACGATATGCCAATAACCCCGCTTTAACGTTGCGTTAACATGGTCGTTTCAAGAAATTATGGATGAATTCATCGTTTGTTTCCTCAGACTTTTAACAATTGGCACATCGTCACTCTTACTCTCCCTATTTCTTAAGCCTACAATGAACAATCGTTTATCATTTTAATATTAGTTTGATATTTGGCAAATACTAAGTCACACTGTATATCTGCAGATCGTCAAACCCTCTCCCACTTGAGACGCACATAACTTCAGTGCCTTCAGCACTTTGATACAATATAGAGATTACCTCTGCACCGTAGAAATCTCCCTTAGCTTTCACCAAAATGACGGCAATTGTAAATAAGTCAAATAATTGTTTTGATTTGATCTGTTACGATTTATTTTGGGCAAATTTCAATGGAAGAAAATCATTTGTCATAAAAAGAATTTTCATTCGGGTATACTTAGATCTAAGTGTTGTTTTTTTGTTTAACGTTAAGTGCCGTAGAACCCCGGGCTACTAATGGATCTGCTAAACCATAAAACAAACAATATCTTACAAAATAAATAAAATGATGAATGGGATGTCGGCGTGGGAAGATGATTGATTTCAATTTTCCTTATCCAATTTTTGTCCTGCTTCTGAAGTCTCGGAGCGCGATCACGTGATCAATGACGCGTGTGAGATGACGTGATTGATGACGTGTTCCTCTCCAGTTTTCACTTAACTGGCTACACTCAACCAAATTAGCATCAAAGATGAGTCGGAGGAGTACTCAAATCCATTTTACTTCGTTAAAATTGTATTTAACAGCATTTTAATCAAGTGAACCAATTTTCCAGAAATACTTTTGAAACATACGCAATCGTGTAGAAGACAGAACAATAAATATTATACATTTTATATCATTCACCCGTTTATTTGTGACGCAGATGAATAAATTTATCGGACGTCAGCCAAAATTCCATTCTACGATAAAAGTTCACAAAACCTCGTAACTGAAAGTACCGGTGTGGTCATACCACGTGATATTTGCTTCAGTGTAGCAATACCACCCGACATTAACGTCAATAAAGGCGTCAAAACCAAACATTGACTTCACTTGGAAATGAAAAAAAAAAGATACCCGTAAGTATTTCATTTTTTCGTCGAATTCTATGGGATATAGGAGAAAAATAAAGTCTTTTCACAGAACATAGAACCTCCATCAGTAGGCGAACCGTTGTTTCAAGCTCTACGTGGAATTTTGGAACATTTGAACCAGGGGCAATTATCTATCGACAAGAACATTTTAACATCAAGCACCAGCATCCGAATCTCGGGCACCAGTCTAACGACAGGAACTTCCAACTTTCGGGCACCAGTATCCACTGAAACAGACGAACCTCGGGTACCAGTCTATAAACAGAAACATTCGGACTTTGGGCACCAGCCAAAAGAGTAAATTGTGATGTTCCTATCCTGCCGCAAACACGCGAGTAGAATGTAAATCCCCAGCAAGCATGGGTATATCGTGCCGATATCAGTACACTGATATCAGTTTGCGACATCGGGCCGACATACAGCCGATATCCCAACCTGCAGATCCAGTAGCAAAGAGTAAATTGTATCATGAATCCAAATGTAAATATCAACAGCAAATAAACATATCTTGTTGTGCAAGTGTAAATAAACAAGGATTTGTCTATATAAAATTCAGATCGTTTCCACATATCGGTCCTATATCGGGCTGATATCAAAAATTACTTTCACAAAGGATGTAACTCTCCTTGGAGTGTAGGTTCAAAAAGTAAATAGGAAACAATTTTATATTAATAAGTAGGGAAGATAAGTGTGCTAAATCTTTCTAATATTTTTATTTGATTTAATATCATATGTTTAATTGAAACTAAACATTTAAACTAAAAAAAAATTGTTAAAAAAATCAAATATTAGCCTCGTTTTGATTTTGACTGCATTCCCATGCCACCATGCTCTTTGAGTTTGAATTTTCTTCAGATGTTTGGTCATCTTAAACCGGGTAAGTCCATTTAACGTATAAACACAAATGACCATTTAAACCTGACCTTAAATATCATTTGATTTTAATATTTTATTCTTGCATGTATGTTAGCATAAGGCAGTTTTTTTTTGTTATGCCATGGGTTTTCGCGACAGTCACTTCGTAAAATTTGATTGCATCCTAACTTAAAAAATAAAACTTGTTGTGTATGAGATATCGTACTACATGTTCATATACTGATACACAATCTTGTATTGTTTTTTTTTTATAAACACTGTTGAGTTTTATTTTGTATACACATTCTTATCCAATTTGACATATATTCAGGGGCCAATTGAGGGAGTTGTTTACCTCGTCTCCATAGTACATGAATATACAATGGCGTGCCTGGACCCAATTTCGGTATACGCCCATGGCTAGGGTGGGTCTTTGGGCATGCTTCCCCGCTGGAAAATGCCCCTGGAACGCCGTAGGAGCATTTTAAAGGGTCATAAGTACATACAAAAACTGTAAAATCATAATGAAATATGATAAAAACGCGCAGTATTTTTAACTAATGCATTAGGATAACACTACCTCGGTATATGGACTGAAACCAAAAAAGTATTCATTGAAAAAATCAGAAAAAAAAACAATGTTTTTACATCAGAAAGACTAAAGTTTAAAACAAATACTGTTTGTTTGTACTTTTTGTTTCAAAATAACGGTGTCATGAAATTCTAAACGTTTGGGAAAAAAAAGAAAGATGAAACTGTCGCGATCGTCTTTAAGCGTTCTTATACTGACATTGTGATAACTTATTATCCAAAAAATTTGGGGTACCCGAAATATATTTACATGTCCGAAACATTGCGATTATAAATATAGTATACGCCCCGGGATTGAAATTGAACTTTCTGCGTTTGCTTCAATACTGAATCATTTAGTTAAAAAAAAAAATTTGAATGTAATTTAAAAATAGAAGCCAATAATTCAAATGCAGACATGATTATGGTATTAAGTTTTAAAGTCAATAAAATTAATAGTCTGGTATTATAATCTAGCTCTAAATTGGTAGACATTTTTATATATATTTTGTTTTTCACCTCCGAGCTACGAACCCACGTGGAGTGATACTGAGAGGAGTTGTAGACAGAGTCGTTACCACTGGGCCAACTTTGGAGCCTTATTGTAAACTGATTTAAAACACCTATAACACTGTCCTTTGTCTAGTTAATAAAACGACTCCCTTTAGAAAAAATATAAATACTAAAATAAGCTCTGTTTTGAAAACACTGAGTTAGTTATTTGTATTTTGTTGAGCTTCTGAAAGGTAAAATAACTTAGTATGTAACATATTTCAGTGAAATAATTAATGTTCAAAGAAATACAGTCATTTTCAGAAAAGACTAATAAATCTAAATATAGAACCAATTTAAAACCCGTTCGAAAGATAATACAATTAGGGTATATAAAGTGTGGATTATGTGGACGGCAGTCAGACCCAAGTAAGTTTCTGCACAGTGCAGACATACCCTAACATTCGCAGGGTGCGAACTCGATCGGCCTTTACCATTGTACGGGTTAGGTCTCAATTACAGCATGATCCTGGTCGTGGGCTCTCATGCACAGATTTTACCTTAATTCTTTCTTTTTACTATTCCATCTTGAATACCCTTGCTCTATGGTCTCCTCTTTCCCATCTCCGGCTATCTCTTCAACTAAAAGCTACATTCACTGTATCCAGCTCTTCAGCTACTCCCCTTTTCAAAGTCTCTTCCTCTTTATAGCTCTTGCATTTCTTTACTAGTAAAACCTTCATTTTTTCTTTCACTATAGTCTACCTTTATTCGTGTGTCGAAAAAAAAAAGTGTAATGAGAGAAGACAATGGACAAAATGTCGCTAGTTACTTTGAAAGCGGGTAAGGAATCGCGGATGAGATAGAGTGACTGAGATAAGAAAAGGAGAAAGATTTGGAGACAGAAATATTTATAAAAGAGACACTATATAAAAAGAAAAATAAGAATACTGGAGACGAAAAAAAACGAAAACAAAAAAGTTGAAACCTAAATGCATGAGAGCCTACGACCAGGATCATGCTTTAATTTGAGACACACACAACTCCAGTGCCTTCAGCGCTATGATTTGTTGGAACCAATGGATGAGCCAAATTTGAAATATTGGAGCCATGTTTTTTTTTCTTTTCATGAGCCATTTAATTAGTCAATAATATACAAAAACGCGAATATTTTAATACAAATTAAGGACTCATATACGTATGCATAAGAACAATAAAGATATTTCAGTGCTTATATAATTCATAACAACATTTTTTTCAAGTAAGTTGATAAAATATTTAAATTGTTTTTGTAGTAAATAATATAATAGTTATATCTTAACACTGTTCATGCTTACATACATGTTGTTGCACACCTAGCTACGTTTACTTTCTTCATGAATCATGGCAGAAATGAAATAATTAATATCTAAGCCTTCATGCAGATGTTACAGAACATTGCCCTAGTCCGATCTCAGCTATGTGTAACCATTGAGTTAACAGGTTGGCATATTGAATGTATTTTAATTACTATTAGAACACATGAAAAAGGCGGGGGAAAATGAGCTGATCAAGAAAGTATCGTACCGTAAAATATATACCTTAATGTTGTCGGTAAATTAGCCTGTTTGTGCTTATAGATATGATTTTTGTAATATCGTTCTAGGCAAATCCGTTCAAAATAAATTTCTCTGTATCTAATTACGAGGGCAAATATATGCCTTACCCTGGTAAGGCGATGTTTTTATAGCGTTTTTGGCGTTTTTAAACTTTCGATTTTTCAAATCAATTGTACGCACGTGCGTTAGTGCGTAAGCCCAACCACGCCCTTGATATAGGTCAGATTGGATTATAAGGCGGATGCCAGTGTTTGTGTATTCACGAATTGATGTTTACTTTTCCTTTCACCTTGCAGGCTGTGTGGACATAACTTCAAAACTGCATTGAAACGCCTGCCGAAAGAAAACATCTCAAGCAAAGTGCTAGAGAGATATGCCTTCACGGGAAAGAAGAGGAAACTTGATGCTGAATAACGTTCGATACAGTAAGATGATTTTTTTTTTCAAACCAATACTAAGAAATTGTCAATTCAGAGAAAGTATCACATGTCAGAAAACATGTATTTGAAATAAACCATTGTCATTGTTAAGAGAGTTTTTGAGCTATTACAACTCCTATAGCTTTGTAATTATAAAATTTAAAGCAAATTAAAGCTGCTAAACTAATAATTCTATACCAATTTACTATCTCGTTAAATGAAAAAGATAATAAAAATGTCTTCTTCCTTTGAAATAAATTATTAAAAGTGTTGCATAGTCAGTTTGATGCAGCTAATAAGATGTTTATATCAACCTCTTTTGTTTGTGTCCTGAACAGAATGTGGACAGAAAAAAAGTATCAACAAAAACCGCCAGCACTGAATTCGAGGTGCCTTGAAGGACTGGCTTAAGAGGGGCCAAATACCGGAAGGAGTCACATAGTAGAAGCAACATTCACTTTTGAGTCCAGAACCCCAAAGTTTTCCAGAGATGGTGGAAACAGTGGATACACCATAATTATCTGAAAGACGACTTTGATGATTTTTAGTGTGTTTTGTGCATCCACAAAATATCAACAAAGAGACACTAGCTCTATAGTGGAATACTGAGTTTAATTCCAACATTCGTATGTGATATGTGCAAACTGAGGCCATACTGCAAACAAGGCCCATTTGAAAGACTATTTATTCACTAAATGGATTATTACTGTTTGTATATTAAATATATTATTGATTACAGATGTGTGTATATATTTTGTTCTCATCATTTACTCTTAAACTTTCCTGGAGTCTTATTTTATTAAAGATTTAATTTAACTTATAAACACTGTTGCCAATGATTTGAATCAATGTTCCAACTTATTTTCAGCAAGAATTTGTCTGGTAATTTGTCAACCACTTCACAATTTCATTATGCAAGGCCATTTGTTGGGAAATGTATGTAGGTCCAATCAAGGCACACCTATAGGAAGATATCGGGCCGATATAGCATTCACTTTGCGAAGACGATGTTGCCCTGATATTGAAAACCGATATTGGTCCGATATACAAAACAATATTGGTCCGATATCGGTCCGATATTCGATGCTTGCTGGGTCAGTATTCTAATCAGTTACCTCTGAAAATGATTAACTTTATTGAATTCGTTAAGAAAATAAAGACATAAAAATAGCTCCAAGAAGTTCATGATCAAGTTACAAATTCTTAATGTTCTTATAGCTGCAGTTTAAATTTCCAAAACTTGCCGGAAATATTGTAAGTACGTTCTAGTATCGATTTATTGACCGGATAATACGGTTTCTCTTTTGTTTGTTCCCTGCAATGTAATAATGGCTGTATTGTGATTCATGTAATATCAGGATAATGTAAAATGATGAATTATCCATTTAACATCCTGTTAGAAAAATACATGTATACGAGAAGCAGCAAATAATCTACGCGAATGATGTTAAGTCATGGATTTTCGCGGTCGCACATTACTTTTTGTACTTCATGGTTGGCTTGATCCACGAAAAGGAACCCTTGGAATATACTTAACTTAGCTTGCCTCACTTTTTCAAGACTGTGAATCAGAGAATGACAAGCCTTTAGTATATACACATACTTATCTAAATCAAAATTTGGTTTGATACACAATACCCATTTCCTCCCAGGATCCGGTACAAAAGATGTATTATACCTAAGGCTTTGTATGATACTACGCATTTTTAATCTGTTTCCGGGGTCTCCTTGACCGAGAGAGTAAAGTTGGTGACTTAAATACTCACTCAGTACCTCACCGCGTGGGTTCGAGTCCCGGCAGGGTCATTCGGACTTTCATGTGAGGAAGCCTTCCAGCTGGTGGTTCTACCCGGATGCATCCATGCATTCGGGGTTTTCCTCTACCTGTAATTAGCTGGATGTCGCTATATGACTGAAATACTGTCGAAGCGACGGTAAACTCAAATAGTCAAGTTTCCTACCGCAAAAAAAAAAACAAACAAAAAACAAAACAACAACAGAAAATTGTATCTAGGCCCCAACGTTTTCCAAACCTGTATCACGTCTCTACCTTGTGAAAGCATATTCTGTGTACATAGATTGGAACTACTTTTATATGACCTCACTGCATAATGTGGATGTCCCTGATTTGAATACAAAAGCCCTTTACACACTGCATATTATTACGCGCTGTGTAGAGCACGACCGGATTATTCTTGATAAAAATAGTTCCTTTGTTCTTTGTTTTTTTGTTTAAACTTAATTATTTTACGTCAATTGGGAAACAAGTTCTTACAACTTATACTAATCCTTCTCGACGGTTCATGGCTTGGACCAGTACTTTGCGCCCGGGAAGATCATGAAGATTTCTTGCCTCCAACGGGGTTCGAACCCACAACCTTCGGATACGTTACCACTGGACCACGGCGCCCTCTTTGTTTTTTAAAGGTAAAAAAATGGTAAAAAAATGATGATTTTTTTCAAAATGAATGCAAAGTTAAGAATTTATATGTTTATATTATTTGAAGAGAAAAGTAGGTATATAATATAATGATCATTACTATCGTAGACTGATCCGAACAGTATTCGTGATGCTCGAGTGATTCCGTTAATCTGTGTATCACTCATGCTGATAACACTTTTCGGATCAATCTATAATAGTAATAATCCGTTTTCCTACCCCGAGGGTGTTATTCTCTCTCCCCTTTTCTTGCACAATCGGCGTCTTCTATTTATTCACACAAAGTTCAAGTACAACACCACACATTCTAGACAATAGATTTTTAACGGCCAAGTTCATTTGATAGGTATTTCCGTTAAAATTGGGATCACATCATCTGGACGGATTATAAAACTTAGGGTTGTTGTAAGAAGATTACTTGTTTAGTAACAATGCAATAAAACGTTTTACTGACTTTTTTAATACTGTACTTAACGTATTTATGTCATTTCTCATTCTTTTTACATAATCAAATGCATTTTTATTATAAAAAAAGTAGCTCGAAATCAAATTATTTCCTTTTTTGAAGATATTAGCTCCACAATTCTTTTCATTTCATCCAAGAATTAAAAGCTTCCTCCAAATAACTAAGTTTGACTGTTGTGTAGAAACATGTGGTTTCAGTATTAAAAGCAATATGCTAGTCAGACGTTATGCAGTAAATATAGAAAAATATGGCTAAAGGTATCCATGTACAAAGTGTTTGCCTCAATTTCTAACGTGTATAACCATAAAAAGACTTATTGGTCGAGTGATTAGTGTCATTTACGTACTCGGGAGTCGTGGGTTCAATTCTCGACTTTGGCATAATGTTTCTTGTGTGTCTGTTCGTGTTGGCGCTCAACACATTAGGGTAGTTTCAGGTCTGTGGTATCTCGATGGCAGAATATGAATGAGTGTGGTATCATGCCATTTTTCTACGCTCTAATATTAGAGTGAGGCCGCAGCACTATTTCTATCTCGTGTGGACAAAAGAGCTCAAGGGAAAAGCAATCCCTCGAGCAGTCTTTTATGTCTTTTCTTCCTTAACGATATAATGCAGAACATTAATACTGAAAATGACGACAAAATTTCTCTAGATGAGCTCTATTGTTTGCTGACGATACTGTACTTTTTGCTCAAAACCCGCGCTCACTTACGTCTATGCTAAACGATGTTCAAACGTATTGTAAGTCATGGAGCTTTACATAATGTATGATATCTGAATTAGGTAGACCTACCACATTAAAAATTCTGTTATAGAAATAGTCGGCTCATTTAAGAGAAATTTTCGAAATACATAACAGTCAAGAAGAGAAGAACACAAATGATTCATCGGGATAGAAAGATTTCAAATTTGTGTTGTTGTTTGTTGTTGTATTGTTGTTGTATGGAGTTTACCGTCGCTGCGATAGTATTTCAATCATATAGCGATGTCCAGCTAATTACAGGTGGAGGTAGACCACGAGTACACAGAGGTACCCGGGTAGAACTACCGACCTACGCAAGCCAGCTGGAAGGCTTCCTCACTGAAAAATCCGAAGTCCCTACCGGGAATCGAACTCACAGCGGTGAGGGGCTGAGAGATTTGTAATCCACGACTGTAACTGCTCGGCCACGGCGGCCCCGATTTTGTAGTGTAGTTTTACCTTACTTAAACAATAAATCAGATATACTGATTTTTTTTTTCAAGATACGTAAAATCAGTGTTTGTTTCAAATAGCCCCATCGTACATTACACCAACTACTTGTGCACCCTAAGGATAAGAGTAACAAGAATGAAGTATGTGGGCTGTCTACACATTAAATGTGAAGTGTGATAAAGATTACATAGAAAGAACTTTCAAAGCACGGTTCTCAGAGGACAGAAGACCAAGCTCTAGCACAAGTGAGATTTCACGTCGTATAGCCCAGTTCATGCTGTATCCTTGGATTCAGTGGAAATCTTGGATCTGGACCCTTCTTGGTTGAAAGGGGGGTAAAAGAGGCTGTATACATAAGAGTGCACAAGCCAACATTGAACAGGGACGGGCGGCGGTTCAACCTTCCGCATATCTGGGACAATACATAAACATATCTCACGTCCTCAAGAGGTGTTGGTGTTGATTAGTAAGACAAGGTGATCAGTCTGCTGAAGAAGTCCATAGCTCCAGGTTTCTCAGTTTTGTGTGTGAAATTGAAAAGTGTTTTTATTTAAATCTTGAATAATATCCCAAGTTAATGATGTGGGCATGTTGGTAATCTGCCTTGCGTTCTATACGTTATGATATCAAAGGATCCACAATTTCACAGATGCACCTTTATACCTGAACGCAGTCCTGTTTTTTTTTCTCCCCAAAGTATTAGCCTCGATCATTAACACTTTCATTAACACATCCTATTGCAATAGACTTAGGTTACCTAGTGTTTAGATAGTTCAGTCCCAAACCAAGAGGCCGTGGTAAGTCATTACAAAGTCATTAAAGTGTCACCAGCATATCTTCCTCGATTGGCGCTCAGCATTAAAGAGTAGGACTGGTTGCATCGTTGCCAAGACATCCCGGGCATCGCACCATGTCACATTTCATTTATCTTTCCATCAGACATAACGACGTTTATCGGCTCTTTTAAAGTAAAAGCTCTTACAATTAACAGCCACCAATAAATATCATTTCGAATAAATAGATATACGTAAATAAGCAACAATCTGAAGTTCTTCAGAGGCATTACTATGAGTTTTAATCGAAGAACATGTTGCTGTGGCAGAAAAATACGTAAAATATATGCTTTTATCTTTTCTTTATATGCATATTTATTAAAAAAAAAAAAAAAAAAAAAAAAAAAAAAAAAAAAAACATTATTATTTGAACTGGTTTCGTTTTCTTGGCTAACCCGGAAACACGACATAATCATAACCCAAGTATTCTACCAGGGAAACTTGTAAAGGAACGCACTTTTTTTTCTGGTGACTCAAGTTTTGTTTCCTTAGTGAAAACTATACCTGCTTACAAATGGTGTCCTTTTAAAATTACATTGCATATAGAGCAAGAGAACTCGGAACTCCTGGGATTTCTTTCTTCAGTACAGATTGCTGATTAGGCCCCCAAAAATTGCTTGTTTCCGCTACCCCGACCGACCCTTTTTTTTGCCACCAACCCTATTTTTTTTGCCAAATTTTAAAAATCTCTTCGACAGTCGCAATTTCATTTCGGGGCCATTTCATTTCGGGCATTTCCGGTCTTTTCCGTATCTTAGCTGTAATTGTTGGACAATAACGCATTCCCGCGATCCACCAAAAATTGGCAAAGGATTCCTTCCGTCGGGACTCTTGATTTTTCAAGAGAAAACATAATTATTAAAAGAAATCAATTGTTGTGTGACGTATAATTTGTTAATACACATCATAATCTTTCAAAAATTGAAACCGGAAATATAAACCTTTTTTTTTTTGCTACCGAGCGTATTTTTTCTTCAACATGAATTCCACCTGGATGAATAACATTACTCTAACAAATCATTGGAAAAAACAAAACAACAACAGCCAGCACCATTGTCATTGCTGATGACTGAAGAGGAAATATGTGAATACAAACCTACAAATAATGTTTACGGCTCAAGTTAATTTCTAAGCGAAAGTAAAAGTTGATTTTACGGGTCTGTTTATGAATACGAAATGAATAGCCTAATCGGCACAAATTTTTGTGATACTTCAAATCTGGCATTCAACCTTGACACAATATCATTCTTTCATAATACATTTAATTAATATTCAATTTCATTGCCTTTGGTGGTTTAAATAGCACATGAAAAGCTATTTGGATATTATTTTGTTTACTTCCTGCATGACCGTAGAAAAAGCAATAACGGATAAATATTGTTCACAGCAATAAAATGGCCTAAAAGCTTTGGTAATGTTTTAAAACATGAATGTTTGAAATGAAATACATATTTTACTTGAAATTAAGACTGATGTTGTACTTACAATAATATGATCGTAGTGAAGTGGGTGGGGTAATGCATTGAGGCAAACTTGCATTACCATTTTATAAAAATATGAAATTATATATATATATATATATATATATATATATATATATATATATATAAGTTCTGTATAGGTACATATATTCTGGTGTCTGTATTTCAATGCTCTTATTTCTTTACCGATATTTGAATATATAGTTAACTAATAAGATTCCCATTTGCTGCATATTGTTACAGTTTGGATGGCACGATCACTCACTACTCTATACAACGAAATATGTATATGTATGCTCAACTTCATACTTTTCTTAATCAAAGTTTTGTTTGGTTGTTTGATTATTTAAAATTAAGCCTTTTAATCCGATAATTTATCCGGAAAATATTTCCAGGCAAAACGATGTATGACAAATTAGCATAAACTATCCTACACAGCCAAATGCTTCAACTTAAGTGATTTCAAAACTTATTTTCTTTCTTTTTTATCCAATATTTGGACGGTTTTAATTTTGTTTTATTTAGCTTAGAAAGTACATATTAGACAGATTTTATGAACTTCTACTTCTAAAATTCTATATGTGTAAGGTAGTCTAAATCAGGGACCCATATACTAATTGTTTTTTGCCACAATGTTGTAAATTCTAGTTACTAGTAGTCTATCAGTTCCTTGAGCGCTTTGATTTGTTTCATAATGATCCGGAGTGGGGTTCTATTCATAAAATTCATACCTAAGGAGGTCAGGACCTTACTTCCGTATTAGTGAAACTGGTGTTCACAATCGCATTGCATTAATATGCTACTGAGCGCGGAAGGATACAGTGCGATGAAAATGTCTGCGGTAATTATGCAAATTAACAATGCCTTCCTCGGTTTACCGCTACGAAAGACTGGCGGCTACCTCCAGTCAAACTAGTACACGCTTGTGATATCACTATCTCTATTTATTGGTTGTATGAAGACACAATGATTCTGAAAATTGTGGCTAGATTTTTAATTTCTTTCGGTAGAAGTGATCACCACATGAATCTAAATCAATGTTGCTGAAACTGAACTGACACTCCTAAAAGCATTTGGTTGCCTCAACAAACTTTGAAATTCGTCACTGAATCTGAGTGTGAGGATTCAGAGATCTTCCTTAAAATGATAAATAATTAAATAGCAAAATTGGGCCTTAAGATATAAAACCATTAACGGTCGAAGCTGGTGTTCTTGCATTACTTGCATTAAAAATCTCTAAAACTCATGGGTATACTGTTTTTGTGTAATTCGAAAATATATCAATCCTGAACTTTGCTAAAGCAAATAGAAGATAATCCGAAAATGCATGGCCCCTATGGTCCTTAAAATATCCAATAAATATTTAAACTTCGTCCTTGAAAGAATTGACTTGATTTTATAAATATTTTATACTTTATTGATTATAAACTTCTTTCCTTAGCGATAAGCTTTTCACCATATACCAAGCCATGTTCACTGGTTTCCCGATAAAGCAAAACATTAAATCTTTATAGAATCTTTAGAATTCGTTGACAAAGACAAATGGGGTTAGAGAAACCAAAATTATTGAGCGTTTTCCCTAACGGAATATGACAGTTTATGGTATTCTTCAAACCTGGAACACACATACTACTGTGACGATGCGTCGTTACAGGTATAAATACAATCTCAGACAACTGCGTCATGGATTCGATTCTTTGGCTCAGTGGTTAGAGCATTGGACTTCGATCCTGGCCGGGTCAAGCTTGTTACACTACTTATTGTTTTTATCTGTACACTAACTGGTATGTACAAACATCATTTTAACGTAAATGTGTAAGTGCCAATGATACCAAGTTACATGCTTTTTTCAGCTTGCACCCAAATTTTCCCCGACAATTATGAAATATGGACACATTCCGTCGTGCGCTGTAGGTGAGGCAGTACACTTGTCAAGAACAATTAGGTCGTATGAAGCCAAATTAATGTTGATACGTGCAGTCAATTGATTTGATGACGGCACTAATTGTTCCTTGTCACTGACAGTTTGTGATAAGAAAACACTCTTAAGCATAATGTACGCTTTAAGTGTGTTCGTGAGTGTAGAATTAACGTTGATAACAACTACAGTTTGACATGAACAGGAAAGGAACGGCAGCCTGTGTGACATGTGTGAAACGTATTTTTTTTAATATATTTAATATAAAACTACTCTCTCTCTCTCTCTCTCTCTCATACATATGTATGTGCGAGGGATGCTCTTGGACTTGTGTTATAACTTTTACAAAATTTTGTATAATTACAATCGCATTGTAATATCTGATAGGTCTTATAATGCTTCATTTATATACAAATACAATAAAGAGCCAATGTATAAAGCGTAGCACGGAAAATTATACACAATAGGACATATATATATACTCTACCTACAGTAACACACAATCCAATAGCAACATACAAAAGTATGTATGCGTGTAGTCTCAACCTGGAAATAGGTGAATAAGAATGAAACTAGATCAGGGGGAAACTGACCCCGCATACACAGGGTAGAGAGAGATAAAGGTCACATTCCTGGCTGGCCGGAGCAGCAAGCATAAGAATACTCCACTGTCCGGACCACGCTGAGTTTGCATGATACAAAAATAACAAACAATACGAGCTGGTCATTTGTAGAAAGTGATTCTGCAAGCGGCAAACCATTTTTGGGAGGCAATTCTTAGAACCACAGACCAGTTCGCTGAACCCATGAACCTAATTCATTGCCGCGGTGCGGGCGGTCAGTATAAATAATAAGGCGGGATTCAGACTTCAGTATAGAAAATACTGAAAAGATATTTCGTCTTATAGGTAAGCTAAATTTATTTATTTATTGCCGCACTTTCTAAATTAACTTTTGGGTTTTAGCGTATTTGTGTTAGCTTATATTTACCTGACTGGTTATATTATTTATAGGGATATTTAAGGTTATTCAAAAGATTATTTTTGTCTCTTATTACTAATTAAGATTGTGTTTTTGCAGGGAAATATTGTTATTAATTGTATTTTGTATGCTGAATATTTTATTGATAATTGTCACTTAATTTCTATTTAAATATTCTTTCATGATATTATTCATGCTAAGAAATGGTAATAATTTTAAAATGTTATTTCATATATTTATATGCAATTTAGATATTATTTATAGTGTAAAATGTTTTGCCATGTGTGTGTATTTATTATGGATTGTTTTAAATAATTATATCAATAGAGTATAGAAAATACTGAAAAGATATTTCGTCTTATAGTTTTCAGATGAATCCCTGAAATTAATAGATGTCCGAGGAGTCCTCTAATTCCCCAGGACTACCTCGTGACACAATGGTGGAGAATCCCGAATCGACACATGGTGGAAAATCACGGATTAACGCATCATATGTGGCGAATGTGATTATTACCGGACGAAACGCAACAATGGATATTTCCCGGACGTAACATCGTGTTTTAACTTAAATGGATAATGACGGACGCAAAGAACATGGCTAACAAAGGTACATGTATTACACTTTCATTACACATACCAGATTAGTTCTGCAAACTTTATTATCAGTCACCGACATCTTCTAGCTGATTTTTGTGTATTCCGTCAGGGAAAAAGCGAGAGATGGACAAATATGCAATTAACATATTAAAATGCAGTCTGACATAGACAATATTGAAAATAGTAACGACAATGGGTCACCTAGAGAGAAGTCAAAATTTAAACTTTTGGACAGTATAAAAACTCTTGAAAAACGCCATAAAAAGCTTAGAGAGGATTTTTACAGAACTCTAGGCTCTTCCAGAAGTAAGAACTTAAGTATCTTTTTAACACCTCCACAAAGCGAAAGTGTTAATGATCCACCTAAATTAACCCCGCATATCGACGGCACTGTGAGAGACGGTACGTTAATTAAGAAACTAACATTTTCTTCGCCGCTACAAGATCAAGAGGTGAATAACCCGTACACTAGCTCATTCACGGATCGGCACCCTACAGAAACGCTGATAAACAGCTCCTACAAACAATCCATTCAAACACCTGCGGAAAATCTACTGAGGAAACCGTCTACACGCCCAGACCGCCCACAACTACAAGATAACAGTACCGTCAAAACACTGGAACCAGTGACAGTAAAGGAAACCAATGAACGTTTTGTAGAAAAACAATTAATTGACAATAAAATGGAATTTTCAAAAATGGATTATCCGGAACCTTCAGCACCAACAAGCTTTCGAGGTAATATGTCTAATCCTCACAAATTTATTAAGTTAATCCCTTACACAGGTAGAGATAACGAGAGTTTTACTAGTTTTATGTCCAGATTCCATAAATTCTGTCTGTTAAATGGAGTATCTCAGGAACACAAAAATGATGTTTTAAATTTTTATTTAGAGGGACCTGCCCAGACGTACTATGATAACTTGCCCGAAACAGTTAAATCAGACTTTGACGAGACAGTCAGTGCCTTAGCCAAACGATTTCAAACCAAGGAACTTGACTATAATCTTATCTCTATCAAGCAAAAACCGTTAGAAACTGCAGACGAATACATGACAAGGGGATTAAAAATGGCAACTGACATTAAACTGGACGAGAAAATTTTAATCTTACTATTGGTCAATGGACTTCATGATGATATTCGGACAAAAGTATTACTGAAAGAACCTACATCACTGTCTGAATTAAGCAAATACATCAAGTTATGCGAAATGACAAACGCGTTGACAGTAAATGCTATTGATAATAAATTTCAGGAACTGATTGACGAAATTAAGGGGCTGAAGACGGAAGTACATTCAAAAAATGACAGGACTTATGTCAACACCATGACTCCACAATTTTTTTCAAATAACTTTAGAAGGCCTTTTAGACAAACAAGCATACCTTTTGAATACCAGAAACCAAAATTAATAAATCAATACACTGTTAACCCAAGGGTTCAAAGATTTAACCCATGCTCTAGATGCGGACAAAATTTCAATCAAGGTCACAATTGTCCAGCTTTGAATAAACAATGCACATATTGCAAGAAAATCGGTCATTTCCGAAAAATGTGTCTAAAAGCAAGAAGTTGACGGGACGGTGTCAATGATCAGAGCAAACATAAGCACGAGAAACAGAAATTTAATACAAAAAATGAAAAAACGCAAAAAACATTTTAAAATTTAAAATTTAAACAACAGAGATACAGCTATTCTGTTAGATTCAGGAAATAACATAAATGCTATAAGTCTCGAATTTCTTGAAACTGTAAATGACGCCAATTTTAAAATTAAACCGACATCTCTCCAATTTAAAACAGCTATATCAGGATCAAAACATACAGTACAAGGGAAAGTAAACATACCAATTCAAATTAATAAAACAATTATCAAATATGATTTCTATATTATTTCAGGATTAGTTCATAATGTTCTATTAGGAGTAGATTTTTTCAAGGACTTTAATGCATTTATAAATTTTAGAGAAAGCAAATTCTGTATTCCGGATGTATTAAAAACTAAAATGCAAAATAATAAGATATATAACATAACTGCCAACAAAAAGATAAAGCTATCAGTTAACTCAGTTCGTAAAATTCCAATTCACATCGGAAATAACTTTAGGTATGATACATTCATAATAACTAGCAAGAGCGAAACTTGCCCGACAGACATACTATGTAGACAAAATAAAAATCAAACCATTTTGTTACCTCTTGTAAACAACTCACAGGAAAGACAGGCAATTACAAAGGGCACAATTATTGCACAACTCGAGAAACTTGAGGGGAAAGACAACATCTTTTCAATACCTAAAACCAAAAATATCAATTCGACTTTAGAATCTGATTTTTCAAGAATATCTAAATTATTCAACATAAGATATAAAAAACAATGTAAAAAAGCGTTAAATCCCAAAATGAGAGAAATTGAAGAGAGAGAGATTAAAAAACTTTTAGACAAAGGTATAATTGAGCCATCATCTTCTATATTCAGCAGTCCAATTGTAATAGTGAAGAAAAAGAAAGTTTCAGAAACACAGAAACAAGAATATAGAATGTGTATCGATTATAGACTGTTGAATAAAATCTCAAAGAAGTTATATTTTCAATTACCAACATTGGAAGATGTCAAAAATATTATTTCAGACTCAAAACCTTTAATTTATTCCAAAATTGATATTAAGAATGCATTTCACACACTGCCTTTAAGTAAAGATAGTATACCATACACAGCATTTCGAACAAGTAGTGGTAACGCATACGCGTACAAGCGTCTGCCATTTGGAACACTTGTCAGTCCAGCGTATTGGTCCATGTTCTTACACAAAGTACTTCAAAAGTACTTATAAAATTTTGCATTGGTTATATGGACGATATAATCATATTTTCAAAAACAATAGAAGAGCATGTAGTTCATTTGGAACAAATTTTTCGCGCATTAAAAGAAGCTAATCTACTACTTCATTTGGACAAATGTGAAATAGCAAAATCTAAGATTTCTTTCTTAGGAATGGTATTTGAGGAAGATACTTTACAAATTGATCCTAAAAAGTTACAGGTAATCGAAAAATGTCAAATACCTAAAAATCAGAAAGCATTAAAGAGCTTTCTTGGAATGACAACTTTCCTAAGAAGGTTTATAAAAGATTATTCTAAAATATGCGCACCACTGAACAACCTATTGAAAAAAGACTCAATTTATAAATGGACAGAGGAACACGATGACGCTTTTAACAAGCTTAAAAAGGCACTAGTTTCAAAACCTATTTTACAATTACCTGATTTCAATGAACCATTTATGCTTTTTACGGATGCATCAACCATAGCGACAGGTTATATTTTATGTCAAATGAATAAAGAGTCAAATAAAATGCATGTTATACAATATGAGGAAAGAAAATATGGCAGTTCAGAACTTGAACTATTAGCAATTATATTTGCACTACGAGATTGTAAGCACTACCTTTGGAATGTCCCAGTAAAAATATTAACGGATAATAAAGCGTTAACATATTTGCATACTATGAAAAATACGAACAGTAGAATGTACAGATGGGCAATTGAACTAGAAAATTTTGATTATGAAATAATGTACAATAAAGGATGCAACAACCCAGCTGACTATCTTAGCAGAATAGTCCATAACAAAATTCAAAATGTCAACACTGACATAGATATTGGCCTTGAGGATATTAAATACCTCTTCCAAGACACAACCCCTTCACCTGGCACTTTAGCAATCCTAACAAGAGCACAAAGTAAAAAGATAAGGGAAACGCATGAATCAGACAAATTAAAAAATAGTTCACATGATAAAGAGACTGAACGCCTCAGTTCCACAGATATGACAATAACTGACACCAACGAACCAAATGTTATTCAATCAGATATCAATCAATCAGATAAAGATCAATCTGATGAATCAAGTAACGTTACCAGCGATATCAACAAAAATACCTTCAACTTTTCCATGGTAAATCATGATAAAAATGTTGATATGGCTCAACTGCAAAAGTCATGCCCAGACTTTAAAGACATTTATAATTACATTTTAAATAAAATCTTACCTGAAGATTCAAAACAAGCCAAAAGAATTGTATATGAAAGCAATCAATACCAAATTTCAGATGAAATTCTTTGGCATTTCTATGAACCGAGACGAAAGAAAGCAGCAGATACATCTATATTAAGCAATTAGCTTTACCCAAAGTGTTACGTAATGATATTTTGTATTCCCTACATGATAATTCACATTTTGGTCTTGATAGAACATTTTATACCGTGAGACAATTTTACTATTGGCCAAAAATGTATCAAGATATCAAAGATTACATAATATCTTGTACCTCTTGCCAAGTTAATAAAAGGGACGCAACCTACAAACCAGCACCTCTTACTGAAATGCCGATACCATCAGAACCATGGGAAGTAGTTCATGTTGATATCATTACCGTTGCCAAAGAAAGTAAAGGCTATAAGTATGTGTTATCAACTATCTGCGCATTTTCTAAATATGCAATTTTTCTACCATTAAAAACACAAAATGCAGAAGAGATAGCGGAACAAATGTTTCATCATATATTTTCAATTTTAGGCCCACCTAAAATTTTAATAAGTGACAGAGGTCAGAATTTTATCGGAAACATTATGCAAGTTCTTTACAGCTTTTTCGGAATTAGGAAGAAAAACATAAGTTCTTTTCACCCCATGACAAATGGACAAGTGGAAAATGTTCAGAGAACTTTACTAAGCATGTTAAGAACAACAATTTCAGATGAAAAAGAATGGCCTGACAAAATATCTTCTGTTCAAATAGCATATAACTCAACAATATGTGCAGATACTACAAAGTATTCTCCATATCAGGTTATGTTTGGTAGACATATGAATTCACCAATCACAACCTTACTATTTACCGAAAATAAACCAAAACCGAAGACAGAACATTATATGGAAGAATTAACAGATAGATTAAAGTTAATATGGAACTTATGCAACGAAAACATACAACAAGCAAAATCTAAAATGAAACAAAATTATGATAAGAAATCTAAACAACGGTATTTTAAGTTAGGAGATCTGGTATTACTAAAACAAAACCAAATTCCAAAAGATGCCTCTAGAAAATTATACAGAAAATTTTCTAAGGACGTATACTATATCGTTAAAGAACTACCCAAAAACACGTTTATTCTACGAAATATAAATACAAACAAAGAAATCAAGTCACCAGTACATATAAACCGATTAAAGGAATTCATAGATCCTAGAGATCTTAGGCAACCGGTTGAGGACAAGGGTTATTTCCATTTACAAAATGGTGAACTTCAGGACAGGCAAAATACAACTCCTGAAAACAACAGACCCAAACTTGAATTCGCACAGCCATACGGCTGATACCAGTAATAAAACTAGCCAAAGTGATAAACAAGATAATAAAAAATGGTTCAGAGCGAAAAGATTGAAGAAGGCTAAATTCATAGATAATGAAAAATACTTCTTAGTACAGTGGTCAAACAAAAAATATAAAGACACTTGGATTAAGCATACGGACGTAAGTGATGCTTTGATCAGACAGTTCTTTATCAAAAAATTAAATAAACAAGAAAGAAAGAGAAGAAATATATATAATATTAAGACACTATATTCTATCATAGGGCAAGCGTAATTAATAATAGTATTATCAATAGGGTACTCGTCGGTTACCGCGGCAAAGAAAAAAAAAACTCCAATGAACGGAACATTAAGTAGCATTTTGCTAATAAAATAGACATTTAATGGACATCCGTTAGCAGGGGAAGTTGAGACACATCTACTGCAGATGATACAAAATATTGAAACGCTATTTGATTAGAACCGTTAATGGAATACTTCCGGCGGTTTCATTTGATACTCCGAATCAAAAGCATTATCATATGTAAGAGATTAAGGTACACAGGTGTTTAGCGTAGCTATTAAGCCAGTGAGCTATCCTATGGAACACGAATACGCTATAATGGCAGAGATAAACGACGTTACAAACGTGTTTAGCCATTATGTACTCATCAATGAATGAGGAGAAAAAAAAAAGGAAAAGGTTGACGAATTCGTAAGAAAAATAGTCAATCATAGACGGGAAATAATTAAAGAAAAAATATGCGCATGAATAAACAGAGAGAGTAAATATGATATATACAGAAAAAAAGTTCGCCGAGATGATGGCGTATACAAATAAATAAAGTAATAGGTATAAATACCTAAATAATGACAATTGTCTTTATATATTATTACGGCAGATAAAAATGAAATGATTCATGATGTATCTGTGAGAAGATTGACTCAATTTCAAATGACTACCATTTGATTTCACATGAACTTCGTATTATTACGAAAATGTGTTTACGGCCAATATAAAGATTCCGTTTATATATCAATATTTCTTTCCAATAGTTCGCAAAGGAAAACTTCGAATATATGAGATAGAACAATTTCCTATTCCTGTTAATGAGGATATCAAGAACAATGATGCCAATATTTTAACATCAAATCCTATAGGTATTTCATTATTAACGAAATTGATCATTCGTTTATGGTATCAGGTGAAGATTTCCTCAAAGGATTGCGAAGAATTTGGACAATTTATTTTATATGAAAAAGGAAATCTAATGTATTCGGCTAGCGAGTCAAACTGTTATTCGAAATTATATCGCCACGACGATAAATCGAATATCAATACCATAAGTAACTATGGTAAATAGTAAAGAATATGCTGAAACCGTGCTTCAAGACGGTAATGGCATAAATACAATCGACCGTTGCGAGTGATTGTATTGAAAAGAAAAGAAAATTGTGAGTTTGGTGTAATAACAATCCCTTGTCATTAAGATTTAAGTTTTTTTTTAATCAAATCACAAATCACAATTTCAAGAATTGTGTAAACGGAAAGGACAGTTAACGTCCTTTACCTAATTAATGTACCTCTCTTATGATCATATTTTAATGACATGATAATAGATAATGTATTATCAAGTAATAATCTAACGGAGCAAATAGCAATCTCACTTCCAAAATACGAAATGTTTGAACATACATCTAGGGAAATACTAGATAAAGGAGGAACGGATAAACTCTCATTAATTCACTTTGCTTGAAAGTCGATAAGAATGAAAAAAAAAACTGCTACTTTAACCAGTTCATCTATAGCGGAAATACACCGATACGAACGAGGATAACATCCATGTTTTAACAATCATGAGTACTATTACTACTACCGTAGATACGCTCTTGTCATAAACACTATATCATATGGAATACTATTGTTGCCACAAGATTGGAATATCTTATCCAAAAACCGTATCGCCTTCTGGTATCTTTCTTAATTTTTTTTTTTAAAGAATCCATACAATGTAAGCATGGAATTAAGCATTATCTTTATTACCATGACCATCCTAAATAATTGTCTCACACACTGTACCAAAAGTAAGAAACAGAGATAACAACGGTGTTATGTTACACCTTACGGACAGACTGAGCTACATTTGTGTTAAGATGACAATCGAAATGCTTGGTTTGCTTTTTTCATTGACATGAAGGTTTAAATTGTTAAAACTGCTGTATTATGCATTTATTATGTCAGATATTATTCAAATATTGAATAATAATCCCCGGAGAATTTTATTTCTAAGCACCAGAGAGAATATGACTATATATATATGTGTAACAAAGATTGCAGACCGATGTTATTGGATTATAGTATGACAATAATTTTGTCCTATAATTCTGCGAATTGCGTTAAAAGCGATTGTAATTATTCTCTCTCGTGTGGGGAAGTGTGCAATGCTATGGTGTATTTTTGTTTGTTCATTTTATTATTTATTGTTAATATATATAAATTGTAGAAATGGCCTTTGTAAAAAAGAAATGGAATCTTGAGAAATTAACGGAACACTCTGAATATTTCAAGCTACTTAAAAAAATACAACATAAGCGAAATAATTAATATTTTTCGCTTGAATATGGTTCATTAGATAATTAAAACAATATCTCTTGTTTTTGACAACTCAATATTCCATGCTTTTATGCCATTTGTTTTTCTCAGTGTTGTATTTTTGGCAATTATTGTTATATAATTTGTATTGAGAAAATTTGTGTGTATTCGAATACTGCCGCAATTTTATACTTAGATGTAGTTTTTCATTGTATATTATATATCATAATTGTTGTTAAGTACTCATTTGGTAGTACGCATTTATATTAAAGAAATTACATTAAAAAAAAGGGACTTTTTTTCAAATAGGCATAGGGGGAGATGATAGGTCTTATAATGCTTCATTTATATACAAATACAATAAAGAGCCAATGTATAAAGCGTAGCACGGAAAATTATACACAATAGGACATATATATATACTCTACCTACAGTAACACACAATCCAATAGCAACATACAAAAGTATGTATGCGTGTAGTCTCAACCTGGAAATAGGTGAATAAGAATGAAACTAGATCAGGGGGAAACTGACCCCGTATACACAGGGTAGAGAGAGATAAAGGTCACATTCCTGGCTGGCCGGAGCAGCAAGCATAAGAATACTCCACTGTCCGGACCACGCTGAGTTTGCATGATACAAAAATAACAAACAATACGAGCTGGTCATTTGTAGAAAGTGATTCTGCAAGCGGCAAACCATTTTTGGGAGGCAATTCTTAGAACCACAGACCAGTTCGCTGAACCCATGAACCTAATTCATTGCCGCGGTGCGGGCGGTCAGTATAAATAATAAGGCGGGATTCAGACTTCAGTATAGAAAATACTGAAAAGATATTTCGTCTTATAGGTAAGCTAAATTTATTTATTTATTGCCGCACTTTCTAAATTAACTTTTGGGTTTTAGCGTATTTGTGTTAGCTTATATTATCTGACTGGTTATATTATTTATAGGGATATTTAAGGTTATTCAAAAGATTATTTTTGTCTCTTATTACTAATTAAGATTGTGTTTTTGCAGGGAAATATTGTTATTAATTGTATTTTGTATGCTGAATATTTTATTGATAATTGTCACTTAATTTCTATTTAAATATTCTTTCATGATATTATTCATGCTAAGAAATGGTAATAATTTTAAAATGTTATTTCATATATTTATATGCAATTTAGATATTATTTATAGTGTAAAATGTTTTGCCATGTGTGTGTATTTATTATGGATTGTTTTAAATAATTATATCAATAGAGTATAGAAAATACTGAAAAGATATTTCGTCTTATAGTTTTCAGATGAATCCCTGAAATTAATAGATGTCTGAGGAGTCCTCTAATTCCCCAGGACTACCTCGTGACATATCGGCGCTTTTCGTACTCGATGTTGCAACGACTCGACCATTTAATATGACCATTTAATGTGCTTAAGTTAGAGTTTTTATCGTGTTGGTACCCTAGAATGCCTCGCAAAAATAGTGATCGGACATGACAAAAGCGTATTTTGCGCCGTTGAAGTGTGACGATAGGACAGAAAGTTTGTGTGTCGAGCTGTTTTTGTGGAAACGTTTAAAAAAAGTAATTTGTATGTGAAAATTAAGGTTTTTTTTTACTGTAAGGTATAAGATGTGCGCCCGCCATTGTATGTGTGTATTTACAGTAAAGGTTAGTAAATACAATTCATAAGGCATTACACATTCGTTGTTTTTAAGGGCTTAAAATCAATAAGTATTAGTTATCGTTTATATTCCTATTTTCATGAATATTATTTCAAGCGACGCGAAGCGGAGCGCAGCGATAAATCCATAGAATTTAAAATATTAACAGTTTGCCACGTAAGCCATAAAACTTAGGTTTTGATCTCGCTTTATGAACCCGGGTACGGACTTATCGCCCATAAAACATATCTGGGACGTAGGGTTCGACAATAACGTAATAGACCTACAACGGGCACTACATCAGCAATGGCAAACCATTCCATTATGTGGTACCATGAAACTTAACCACAACATGAAAAGGCCTTGTTTTCCCATTTTCGCGAGTGCTTGTATTTTTCAAAATGACCCTCACCTAATAATGTGATGACAAATGTTCGTGTCGATGATCATTTCCCTTGAAGTCATGAAGAGAATTGAAGAAATTATAAGAAACGTCGTTTTTTTTTACATTGCTTTCCTCCATTAGCGAAAGATTAAGCCCATTTATTTTCCTTAATGACTAAACTTGTTTTCATTATACTATCGTTAATACATTAGCGTTAATTCCTAGTTTCTATACTTTGCAAAAATTCTGTATTTTGATGTACTTTTTAAGTTATTTGGTGTTGCCCCCCCCCCCCCGGGGAGAGGAAGCGGCTATTCATATGGTTGTTTAAGCGTGAAAAAAAAACATCTCATAAGTATCTCATTTCAGGCTCGGATTTCATGAACAATACCTAGCGCTTATAACACTTGTAAGTTTACATTTTTGTGTCACTTGCTGTACTACTTTTCCGTCGTCTGTCTGTCCGTCACACCTTTTCCATCACGCTTCAGCAGGTGACACACGTGTTCCAGAGAAAACTCTTGTTTAAACAGGTTGGCATGCATGCCACCATTCTAGTTTCGCGAAACATACAAGAACATGCCTATGTTGATAATATGAGTGCCTAAATAGCTAACAATATTTATAAAGTAATAATGTATTTGGGTATTTTAATTGGTGAAATTTGTCCCTGTGTATTGAATTATTACTTAACGCTAAGTATGGTGCGGGGAATTCAAAATCCTATAATTTAATGGTTAAAGCACTATATTTCCACGATTGAAATCAAGGTTCGGTCTATAGTTCGACGTAAAAACGTATATAGTGGCTTGCTCAGTCATATGGGTTTCGTCCCAAAACAAGGAGTGCAAATGCATTTTGAAGTGTTTAATATTTCAGAACAGGTCAAGATATAAATAAAGGAACAAACAAATCAAGGCCACACATTTTCTTTGACAGGTACTAAGAAATAAACTTATTACGAATAACAAGAAAAAGAGAATAAGAGAGTTTTATCAAACTTGAAATAAAGTGAATGGGAATTTAATTCAACATAAAAAATACCAACAAAACAACAAGGGACAATAATCGTATTGATGAAACGGGGTACGTAATTCTGGAGACAACGCTGTGATCAAGTGTTAGTGTGCGTGGCTACGGATCCGAATTCCGATTAGGGCAAGCATCTCCCATGATTTCCCCGTTACTGAAAATAGGTTTAAACATTTTCAACGGTCCCTGTAATGCTCATACTTGGGGTGCGACTGTCGAGCGCGACATACCATTTTCGCCAAAGATGATTCTCTTGCTAGTCGTTCAACATACATTGCTAGGTCTATAGATCGAGACGGTATTGGGATCATGTGACCTTTTAGCAGTACAAGATTTAAGCCCCGCCTTTCAGACTAATGGCTTAGTCAACTTCTCACAAACAATATCACAAACAAAATCATGTGTTCTTTTTTGTAAACCAGGTAAACAATTGACTACATATTCTCCATGTGTAGCTATAGGATAAGCTGGAACTTAATTTAAATACATCTGTAAAACACTGTATAGATTCATTGCAGCCATGATAACACAATTTTAGAATGGCTGAAATACTATCGTAGGAACGTTACACAGCAAAAACAGACATGTTAATGCCCAGAGGAGAGACTCAATTTGAAAGATAATGCTAGATTTGTATGTTTCGTCTCCTAAGTCTTCTCCCGACAAAACATTAACCCGTGTTGGTGCATCGTATTACTCAAATACTATCTCTATATGTATTGAATGCATTTTATCTTCTAGTAACAATATAATATAATAATTTATTTACTATTTAAATCTTATTTCTTTGTACAACGACTGGGAACATGTTTTTACATTTAGATTACTTAATTACATCAGAGACCATGCGATATCAGTAGCAATCATGACTATATTTCAGTGCATTTTCCGGATAAACTTTCAATGAAAATAACATTATCATTATTTTTTTCGTTCATTATTATTGTCTTTTTCTTGTCATCTTATATTTCTTTAAGTATAGGCGATTTTAATTTCGAATAGAAATGTTAACAAAAGTTTTAAGTGCGCAATCGTATACCTTCTATTTTGAAGGTGACTTTGACAGATACAAATATCTTCTGAAGGTCGTAGAAGTTTTTAATTTACCTTTGTCGATGCCCTTCCTCAATTTCAATACATTCTAAATTATATACTTTAATAGTCTCCAAACATAGTATATCCCATACTTTAACAATGGCCGAAAGACGGAAATATGATGATGGATATATGCAAATCATGTTCCAGTTGTACTTGTGAAATGTAACAACATGCACCTCAATTTTTAATTGAAGAGAGATTTATTTACCAGATAATTTGTTAGATTAAAGTTTCTGGTGTGCAAATTATTAGTATTTCTTTCTATTTGTGGACAAATTAACGCCATCAGCGATTTTCATTGGATTTTAACCACATGATGGTAATTTCTAAAACTGAAAATCATTTTGCATCGATTTGCAAGCTTCCTGTGATTCCTATGATATGTTACATCACATTTGGTTTGCTGGTTCTCTGGATGGTAAGGAAACATTTAAGAAGGGGAGAATCTACCTTGCAATTTTGTTATATTCTTTTCAGTAAGTTTCTACAAGTAGGCCCTAGATTGCTAATGAAACAGATGGCCAAACAGCGGATGAATAAAGAAAAAAAAATCTAGAGTCGACATCCTTTTGGTTGCCATAGAAAATTAACCGAAATAAACAGAACATTTCATAATTTTCAGCTTTCGATATCATCTACGATTGTATTGTTTGTTTGTAAATTGTACACTAACCGCATCTGATAATAAAACGTTTACACTAGAAACACATTTAAAAACAATCGAAACCATTAAAGTAGACCAATTTGAATTAATTAGCTTTGCATTAAAATTATGACCTAAACAAACAAAAATCGATCAAATGTAACAAGATTACTTAATGTAAAAATCAGTGCATAAATCAACGTTGTTTACATTTCTCGGTAAATCAATCTCATTTGAAACAGATGTATTGATATATAGTATTCTATTAATCATCAATATACTCACACATAACTGGTCCTATAAACCACCTATCCTTGGCAAAGAATTCCATCAGCCCCGCCGGTTGACATATCAGCAGGACAAGTATGTCGGCTACGCTCAAGTTGAAAAGAAACACATTGACTGGAGTGCGCATGTCGCGGACTCGAATCACACTATGACAACCATGACGTTCCCGAAAATACCCACAACAAATATGACCAAATTGATGATAGACACTGTTATGTACATATATAATGGAATGTAGGGGTCAGTTTGTTCGAACGCCTTTGAAAGATTGACACCAGTGTCTGACGGTGTACTCATGTTGACCGCCATGTGCTTCAAGGTTGAGGATGAACTGTTATATTCAAACTCTAAAGACGTCATTTTAACAAATAAAACGACACGACGTGTTATAATCCGAGCAAAGATGCGTCTAATTTATAAAATAGTTCCGATTTTGATTATTCCATTCCATAGTCCGCTAAACTGAAAATACGCGCAAATATAAAAAATGAATGGTTCACCGTGTAGTCAATGAGTATCATTTTATCGCATCTGCAATTTTAGCTACAGTAATTCTTTTACTCTTAAAATTGTTGATGATCAGAAAACGTTATTCTGGATTTTTAATCCAAACATTTTAATTTAAAAGAAAATGATAACAATCCTTATATTTATTCCAGAACGATGATATAAAGTATGTTTATTCCAGAACGATGATATAAAGTATATTTATTCCAGAACGATGATATAAAGTATGTTTATTTTCCAAGTCGCATGCACAGTAACTGACACCTTTGCTAACATTTTCACTGCGTTAAATTTAAAAGTGCTGTTCTCAAATGCAACTGAAATTTGCTTTCTGGACGTAGGACAACTATTTTTCCATGTCTTGCCACGGCTTGCTTTATCCCCACACTACCATAAAATTATATGTTAAATACTGAACATCGTTAGGCACAGAAAAAAAGCCGATAATGAACAGGGTTACTGTGTTTCAGCCAATGGCTGTATTTACATTTACTGACTCCAGATTATCTACTATTCGAATAATAAGATGTTTTACGGTTTAGTTTTGATTTTCTGCTATGCATATCAACCAACTTCTTTTAATGAAGAAAGGTACTTGGTATGCATTAGTCTTGAATTCAGCGAAAATCTAGTGATTTGATAGAATTATATTGGGTTTGTTATCGCTGCGACAGTATTTTGATCTTGTAGCAACATCCAGCATATTACAGGTAATGCTTCCTTTTCTTTTCTCTGTCATAATTATTGTCCTCTTCATCGTTATCTCTTCATAATACAGAATCAACAACACTCGATCCAGTAAGCGGCAGTACGGGGGTTCGATCCTCGGTCGTTAACATTGAACTTGTATGTCCCCATGACTTTGACGCTCAGAACATTTTAAGTAAGAATCCAGCATTAGTGTTCATGTAAGATAGGGATATCTCACCCTAGGGTCAGATTCCGATGACGAGATATCCCTATTCCTACATGAATTAACAAGCTTTCCCCATAAACGATTGTTTTAAATGTCACAGACAGTCAACATTAATATCAACACATCGCACTGCACTTATTTGCATTTTGTTTCTCGCCAACGTATTGAAAAGGCCATCATTTTTGAAAGAAGTGCAAACGAATCACGGGGGAGTTATATTTATAGTAAGATAATATATTTAGTATAATACATATCAATAATATATTACATATGGCGTGATACTGCAGTGTGGCAGTCTCCAAATGACTTACACACACAGGTGTTGACACTAGCGAGTGTATAATGTTCAGGTCGACATGAAAGACATATGTCGATAGATTAATGAACGCACATAATCACACATGAACCGTTATTTGTTTACGAGTGGTTTCTTGAAAAATACGAGGTTACAAATTTATAGTTTTACTGTTTATTTTATTCAAATGAGCGGTTCTTTATCAATATGTAATTTTACGTAGCTTCTTGACCGCCCATTTCGTCGCAGTTATACAAAAGTGTGAGATAAGTATAGGTTAGTTCACGAGGGCGGAGCCCAAGTGACTATGTCGTGTAGTTAAAAGCAACTATGAACTAACCTAGTTAGCACATGGTATTTTCCTCCACTAGCGATAAAACGTCACAAAAGTGTGAGTTATGTGGTTGCATAGTCCAAACTTATTGATTTTTACAAAAGTGTGGACCACGATTATAGTCCACGGTGACTATGAACAAATACTAGCATCTGATTGGACGAGAGGAAAATGCCATGTGCTAACTGTTGTTTGTCATATTCTATATATATTTAGAATAACGGTTAACGGAAATATCCTGCATTAAGTATATCTTTCAAAATGCACTAAATCAAAGAGAATGATATTGTCAAACATTATTTTCACCACATACAAGGAATGCTTATTGTATGTTGCTGCTTAACACGGATCGTCTGCTCAATGTATGTGGCCGCTTAAAACAAGACGTCTGCTTCATGGAGGTGACCGCAAAATTATGGGTGTTTTTTTTTTTTCAGTGCAACGGGTCGAATAATACATATCGTCTGCTTAATGTTCGTAGCTGCTAAATATGTCACATTTGCTAAATGCGGGTGACCGCTAAACAAGGGTGGTTTGCTTAATGCAGGTGGCAAATTCACTTGTCTTCTTAATGTTTGTGGGTGGTAAACGCGGATCGTAAGCTTTATGCAGGTGTCCGCTACACATAGGTCATCTGCTACGTTTCTTTCACGCTCTAGATATCATTCTCTTCTACGAATCGTTAAGATATACTGAGTAGTATACATAGTTCCAACGCGCTGTGACACGTTCTTAAATAACGATCTTCCCGATTGGTTCCAACGCTCTTTGACGTTCCGATAAGTTCCGACGCGGTTTCCACGTTGTGGCTCCACGCTCAGTTGCGTTTACCACACTCAGCCAGATGAGGATGTTCTACCTAAGGTTACAAGATTTGCCAACCTCTTGCGCCGCGCTGTTTTTTTAAGTCGTGGACATCGTGTCTCAAGGACCGGTCACAACCCAACGTGTGTGTTTTTAGTCCGTACGTTGTATTACTATTTATAAGATCTAACTGCCCAATTCTATTTGTCAAACCATGATTTAATTATTAACGAGAACTAACATAGAAGATGATGAATACCCCCAAATACCATTTTGTCAGATAGTCTTTATACAGTTGTTGGATAAAAATGAAAACATACAAAAACTAGGTTGAGGTTTGATGCACTTATAAACTTAAAAATATTCAATAAATATAAAAATAAGCTGATCATGAAATGTCAATGACATGTAAAACTAGTGTTGATACTTATTAATGCTGTGAAGTTATATCAAAATCTGACCAGTAGTAGCTGAGATACAGAGCAGATAGAATATATTCAAGAAATATGGCAAGGGGGCATAACTCAATGAAAACTGAAGCAAACATGACACGCCAACACTATGAGAAAATAGACTTGGTATTTATAATCGTTTTGAAGTTAAATGAAATGTAGCTAAGAAATAGTGTGACAAAGTATGTTCAATTTATATTACAAAGTGCCATAACACATATAAAATCCAGTCCTGTTGTGCTGACGATATACCAGGCCTCGATCTAACCGGCTGCCCGCTAACACTGGCTACCTAATTTATTGAGAAGAAATGTTTCTATTTCGTGATTAAAATATTACCTGTCGGTTATAACCGCATTCTAACCAACGAATAAGACCGGTTTTTAAATTTTTTAAAATCAAACCGCTTCAGAACCTCATCTCTCAAGGGAAACAATTAACGAATAAGACCGGTAGATTCCGTATGTATATTCTCTCAAGGGACACAATTAACGAATAAGACCGGTAGATTCCGAATGTATATTTTGGCTAAATTAACCGCATTTCGGTACAGAAATGTATACCAAACCATAAGTAGGTCCTCTTTTATTTGATAGTATTGTTGTTTTTAGTAATTAAGGACATATTCCCTATTTACTCTATAATTGCAAAAAGGCTGTTTATTACTTATTACCGTCGATATCGCTGATACCTGTAAAGCAATAACATTAAGAGTAAATCGGCGCAACCGCGTCCCTAACTTTGTCATTAGTTTTCGCGATGTGGCGTTATGGTCAGAGACTACTAAATAGTTTTCCATAGACCTACATTATAAGGTCTATGCTTATAGCTACTTCCCTAAATCTCATTGAGCATTAAGCTACCCTGATTTGAAAGTTCCATCCAAGTGCTTTCTAAAAATCACCAACAAAGTATAGGTTGACCGAAATCTTGAGCTACAGACTGCCAAACATGGTGACCCCAATATTGGGACTAAATTTCCCACCAAATGTCAAAAAATAGCACATTCTCAATTTGTACTCACAAAAATCACACAATGTCAGATAAGCAGATTATTTATGTGCTTTAGTGTTAAGAATAGTCTAATTTTGAAAATTAAACAATACTCACATTTTTATTTTATTAATAACCAATCAGAAAATCCCATTATGTAAACATTAGCCACGGTACTTTTTTGCTTGACCAATAGAAGCCCCGACCTATTTAGTAGTCTCTGACCTTATATGGATGTCCCAGAGCCTGAGCCTAAAAGAATCAAAGCGCCGAAGGCACTAAAAGACTGTCGGCGGGTTGGTCGAGGTGAGCAGCAAGCGCGCTAGATTGTAATCTAAATAGGTTATATGCTGGATTCTAATCTGTTTATAAAGGGGGGTATACATGTGGTCAGTATCAGTTTCTGAGTTGTCAAATAAGAAACAAGAAAAGATAGTTTCCATTTTTTTTTTATTAAACATTAGAACACGATAATCAAAATTAAAAACATACATCTAAACTAAATATTGAACAAGAGCTGTCAGAGAACAGAACGCTCGACTATGAAATTGATTTCAAATGCCCTATATATAAAATAGTAAAAATGATAAACCTTGATACTCTGACCCTTTATATTTATCTAAGTCTAAAATCAATCCCATGCCTATGATGATGATGATGATGATGATGATGAACAGAAGCAACGACTAACTAACGTAATCTAGAATACTGACTAGAGCACACCCTTCCCAGTTGTTTGTTAGTTTGTTGGGTTTAACGTCCCACCGCCCTTCCTGGTTGATAAGGTGTGAAGAAGGCCTTTAATGGCACGTGTCAATACCACACACACACACACACACACACAAACACACTTAACAGTTCTAAATTTTATTGATTATAAATATATCAATAATTTTTTTTTCATAATATTAAATTATTACATGCTGATGATGGTGATTTGGACAGAAGCCTAAACTTAATCTTCGTACTTCTATTGCGTCAGCATGCGCTTCTTTGATTAATTTACTGGAAGTGTGGCATACACGCGCCAGTCAATGATGTAAGGGTATACCGGTATCACCTTAAAATGGATCCGCTGTGTATAGTATGGTACATGACAAATTTATAATGAATTGAGCAGTTATAATTTGGAGTATCTAATACATATAAATAACATGTCTTCATAACTTGTTGTTGGTACGAGTTTGCATATGAACATATAACTTTCATCTGCTTGGTATTTTTAAGATTCAATGGAATATCCATTTCGCGGTTATTTACATTGCGCGGTATATGAAAAATCTTGAGGATATAGATACACAAATTAATAATATTCATTAAATTTAAAACATTATATTGATTATTATTAGTTTTGATAGACCCGTTTATC
>CM037780.1:24939339-24988263 GCA_021229015.1 Solen grandis | reverse complement strand
CCGCTTTTTCAGGACCCCCCCCGAATGTACTAAAATCAAAGATAAACATGCATGCTGGGTTCTATTCGAAAGTTTATATATTTTTTGCATAGAGCGCTGTCTTGCCAATATAGCTAAAAGCCAAAATTTATCCCCCAGGGGTTAGACAGACATCTCACGTAGTAAAATTTTTGTTTTCAAAAACCCAGGGCCCAGGGGTTTAAAAAGCGCCTTGTGGGAAGCGGGATCGGGGGGGTTCGATCCAGGGCCCAAGGCATACCAAACGTCTATGGCTTGAAAACTGCGATGTGGCAGCACAAACATCTGCCCTCAATTAGACACCCCGTCAAAAAATGACTGAAATACTATCGGTGGGCCCGTTAAAAATCAATGAAAAACCATTAAAAATCAAACTTAAAATTTCTAAATATTAATTTGCACACAGTTTCACAGTAAAAAAATTTAAAATTATTTTCTTTTTTATTAAATGGTTTTTCACTTTAAAATAAAAATTTAAAACACACGATGCAAAAACCCTGAAACAACATCACGAAAGAAAAAAAGTTTAAAAAGGGTCTCAGATAAAAAATTTTTTTAAACCCGTTTTTTTTGAATAAAAAAAAACTAAATTTCAAATTTTTATCACATGTAGGGACTGCTTGTTTAAAATTACTGTCTACTTTGAAACAAATATATATGATCCCCAAAAAAGGGGCGGAATCCCCCTCCACTCTTAACATTTTTTAAGGTTGGACCTGAAATCGGATTCGCAGACTAGACCGCGGCAACTTAGTTTATAGTTTTTTTTTGTAGAATGTTGTTGTTGTTGCGGCTGCGCTGATGATGTTTAAATTAATTTTTTTTTTCATGTACACCCCTTCACTTTTTGGGGGCAAAACCAGATCAAATGAAACAAAATTAATGATATATTTTTTTTTTAAAAAGGAGACTGCCCGGGGGAAAAAGGGTCTTTGTTTTCATGGGTTTATGAGGTGTTTTTGTATCGAAACATTTGTCTTATTTTAGTTTGAAAAAAAATTATTCCTATTTTTAATATACGCTTGTTTTTAGTCGTGTAGGAAATTTTTCATTGAATTCATCATTATTGTATTTACGAAAAAAAAGCTTTGGTCTATCTTTTTAGATCCATTTACATGTATTTTTTTGGTTTTGGGGTTTTTGGTTGCTAACACGGGAGAAGGTTAAAGGGGGGAAACGGACTTGATCCACAGTTTGGGAAATGTATTTTTTTCGGAATTTGTCCCATTTTTATCGTACGTAAAGGCCATTTCCCCACAGTTAAAAAACAAAATGTTTATGATTTTTTTTCTATTTAAATTTTCTTCCACTCATTCTGTTTCCCACTCATTCTGTTTCCCCCAAACTTTATAATTTAGATCGTTATTTAAATTTTAGTTAAAATAATTTCTGTGGTATTACACCCCGACTAAAACCCCCAAAAGGTAATTGATTTTTTAAAAACCCAGGTCGAGGACATAGATTATTATTTTAAACCAGGTGAAAAGTTTTGGGATTTTAACATTATAAGGTGACCATCAGTGAAAAACCCCAAAGGGGTTTGAATGGGTCAGTCCGGCATCATCATTAGTATCTCACCGGAAAGCGCGCCCTTTTCAAAAAAATTTTCAAGGATTAATTGTATAACCCAGCATTCACCTTTATGGTCAAGGCTTAAAATCTTTAAACCCTTTCTTTTTCCCTTTAACCCTTTTTCTTAAGGTGATCTGTTTCAAAGCATTACAATAGAGTGACCTCGTCAGGCGATAGCTAGTCACGTTAAATGAAACCCCGTCAAATCCTTTTTTTATACCACCTGTTGAGACTAATTTTCTCCGCTATACATGTAATGCGGGAACGAAAATTTTTCAAGGATGATACGGTGGAAAAGATTTGTTATTTGTACTATAAAAATTTTTTATTTGTATTTTTTAATTAAAATTTTTCTATCAAAATTTGGGGGTGAGGAAAGGGGGTTTTACGAGCTTAAATGAATTTTTGGGGTAATTTTAAAAAACAAAAACATATTAAATTTATGTACACTTTGTAACTGTAAAGAGTGATTTAAAAAATTACGTATTTCAGGTATTTTCAACTTAAAGGGTGTATCGAACAGGGTTAAATGTTTACCCCTAAAAAACCCCCTTAGCCAATCAGCCTATTGGGAAATTTTTTATTATACTTTGTAAAATGTATTGTGGGTTAAAACATTACACATTGCCAGGTATTTTTAACTTGTTTGTACTGGGGGGAGTTACTGATTACATAAAACCCTCTTTGGGCCCAAACAAAATTTTCTTAATACACTATATAAAAAAAGCAAGTATTTCGGGTTCGCTAAAATAGGTCTTTTTAAAAGCATTTTTTTAATAAAATTTTTTTTTAAAATTAGGACTTGCATATTTCAAAATTTTTTGATGATCTCTGTAAATCCCAAAATTTTTTTCAATATATTAAGCATTATAAGGCCTTTAAAAAACAATTGCTTTGAAACGGTTGATTTATTTTTCGTCTGAAATAACCCAACATGACGGTCCCAAAAAGTTTTTAAAAACTTTATATCAACAAACGAGGTGTCGCTTTAAAAATCAATTTATAGACTTTAAGTCTCTAACTTCGTATACCCGTAGCAAGGCATACTCTTTTTTGATGAAAGGGGCAAACTGACATAGTCATCAAATTTACCACAAAAGCCGGTAACCCCAAAAATTTATCGGTTACAGATCCCCTTGTATTTACATGTAAAAAAAAAAAAGCTTTGAAAATTTACCCTTGACTGTTTCCCATATTGTTGTTCCCTCATTAGGGTTTTTGTGGACTGCAAAAGCAGCCGCGAAAACCTACTGTTCTTCTTGTGTTTCTTTTTCCCCTTTTTTTTTTCCAAAATTTTTATTAGGTTTTTCGGGACTGCAACGCAGCCGCGAAAAAACCACTGTTCTTCTTGTGTTTCTTTTTTTTCCCCCTTTTTTTTTTCCCTTATTATTATTCTTTGCACTTTTTTTGTGGCCGCCCGTTTTCACAGATTTTGAAGTTTCTACAAATATAAAAAATTTTCCCTGCATCTCACATGTATCTGAAGTTGTGCACCACTAATTTTTTTTTTTTCATTTTTAGTACTAAGTTTTTCCGCTAGGGGGCGTTTAGCATCAAAACACATAATTTCCGAAAAAACCCCTCAAATTTTACATTTTATTTTTTATGCAGTTTTTTGCATTCTGTTCTCTTCAACTGCCCGTTAAAATAAAATGAGTGGCAATATCCATATCTTTAAATTTTTGAGCTAGAAGAGGTTGAATGTTTGAATCTTTGAAAAAATTTTGGCAAATTAGGGGGGTTTTCCAAACGAAAAACATGCCATATTTTTTAAAAAATTAGATACGCTCTTTCCGTTTTTTAAAATTGATTCCGAAGATTTTTGGGCGCACAAAAAAAAATGGGGGGGCGATTTCAGAAAATCCCTAAAATGGCTTTCAATAAGGGGGAAAAAGTGCACTAAAAAAAATGGGGGAAACAAGTTTTCGAGAATAGGCATTTTTTATTTTTTTGGAGGATTCTGTCATTTTTTTCTAAGCAATCTTTATGAAATTTTCACAGATTTTAGTTTTTTCAGATCGGGATTGATTTGGTTGTTTGGGGGCAGTATGAAGTTTGGTCAAACTTTAAATTTTTTTTAAACCTTTAAATTTTAAATGTGTGATATTTTTTGGGTCATCATTGGAAAAAAGAATGCTTTTCCTCGTCAACAAAAAAAGTTTTTGGGGAAAATCTGTCAAAAAATGATGAATTTATAGAAAATTTTTAAAAATAAAAGCCCCGAAAAAAAACGAAAAAATTTTTGACAGAATTCCTATTTCTAAAATTTAAAGATGCAGCTCTCCCTAGCTGGCTTGAAAACAGGTCAATGTACTTTGTATTTGAAAACATGAGAGCAATGTTTTCAACACTGGTCTGAATGACCTGTTAAAAGCGCTCAAAGAATCATTTTTTAAAAAGAGAGAGAGGGAGAAAAGGGGGGATGAATTGTGCCCCTTTATTCTACTTTGTATTTTTAATTCCTCCCCACACACTAAATTTTTAATTGGATAGCAAAAAAAACTAAGTACATGTACAAACACCCCCCCCCCAAACCTTTTTTTAAACAAGTTTTAGCTTACCAAAAGTTCCTTCTAGTGCATTACTGAACTTTGAGGCATAGAGTGAAAGCTGAAAATGTTTAACCCAAAAGGCTTTTTTCCGTTCCCAAAAAAATTTTGATAATAAATTGTAAATCATTTATACAATTTGAAAACTATTGTTCTTAAAATAATAAGCGGGATTCCCAACTGCCCTCACCTGATTTTTAACTGTTTAGTAAAAAAAGGGTGGGACACTTTGGAAGAAAATTTTTGAGCGCCCCAGTGTTTGACAACATTAATAAAAACGTTCAAGGGTGCCACACTTAGATCATATTGGCTCATTCCCAAATAAAGGGAAATGTTTAAAAGGGCATCTAAAAAACCCTTATATAAGTGACCCCCACCCCCTTTTATATTAAATTTCAATTCAATAGTTTTTTTTCCAAATTTTTTACATATTTAATAACATTGGCCCCAAAACATATAGAAACCCAAAAAAATATTGGTTATGGGGGTTGTTTTAAATTTAAATTTTAAGGGGGAAAAAATTGGGATTTAATAATAATATATATCATCAAGAAAAAAATTTCCCCCCAAACCCGCCTTTTGTGTGGGCATCTTTTTTGTTTAAAGGCGGGCTGCCAAAAGCCCTGTCACAGGTATTTTTTAAGAGTGAAATATTTTGTTTACATGGGTTGAATGTAGTCATTCACATTTTTGTAAAAAATTTTGTGAACATACCAAATACCCGAAATGAACCTAAAAGTTCTCCCATTTTTCTTTTTTTTTTTTTATTTTGGGGCAAATAAAAATCTTCCTTTTCTTTCTTTTTTTCTCTGTTGATTTATTTTGGCTACTTTATTTTGTTTTTTCTTTTTTTCATTTTTCATTTAATTTTTTTCTTTCTTTCTTTTTTTAATTTTAAATTGTAAAATTATCATAAAAAGGGACATTTAATTTTTTTAAAAAAGTTATGTAAACCCCTCATTACTTTTATTCTCTCATTTCTTCCCTCAACACATGTTTATATGTCGAAATCAACACAAATTTTATTACTTGTTTATTCAATAAGAAAATTCTGTTTAATAAAATGTAACAAAATGGGGCCTAGCAAAAGCAAAAAAAAAACAAAAAGATCTTGCATTGGCAGAATTATGGGCCTTCAGGCCAAATTTTAAATTTCAAAAAAAATGCGTATCCTATATTTTCAATATCAAAGCCCTTTTAAATTTTGAAAAAAATGCCGTATGATCCCCATAATCATGCAGTTTTCAAAATTGAAGTAATAAATGTAAAAAAGAATAATTATTTTAAGGGGTCAAAAACTAAACAACCCACATATTTTTCACTACATTTATTATAAGTTTGGGGCCCCCCGTGGCCGAGAGGGTTAAGTCGCTGACTTTAACACTCACTCTGCCCCTCACCGCGTGGGTTTTAATCCCGGCAGGGGCATTCGGGTTTTCATGTGGGAAGCCTTCCAGCTGGCTTGCCCGGGAGGTCGGTGGTTCTACCCGGGGTCTCCGTGCAATTTGTGCCTTCCTCCACCTGTAATTAGCTGGACGTCGCTATATGACTGAAATACTGTCGAAGCGACGGTAAACTCAAAAAGTCAAGCATTATATGTTTTTTTGCTTTGTTTAAAAAAAAAGCCTACTAACTCACTTCCATTGTAGCAGATAATTTAGTTATGCATCAACCCATCAGAGGTTTTAAACCCTAACATATAGGTACTATATTGGCTAAAACTCCCTGCAGTGATGCCAGCAATTAGCAGGTCCGATCACACAGATGGGGGCCTGGCTCAGTTGGGGGCATCACATTCCTTTTGAGATGCCTTTAATTTTTTTGGTCACTTTAAAAAACATTTTCCCTTTTGTTGTTTTTTCGGTATTTTAATTTGGGCTGATCAGGTTTAAAAACTTTGATCATAAACGAAAACCGTTGCATTTGCAGAAATGAAAATCTAGTTGTTGTTTGAAAAATTAACTCATAAAATGATACAATATGCACTTTTTTGTTTCTGTAAGAGTTGATGTATAGAATGGAGGGGTTTGAAGTTCTGGGGCATGACAAAATCTAAAAACTAAATAGGGATTAAATAAAGTTTTGAAAAATTAATGACTGCATATAAAAAACCCTGAATTTTCTTGTTTAATACTACCACCAAGTTTTTTTGGGGGTTAATTTAGTAAAATAAGAAAGACCTTTTTCCCGGGACAATTTGAAAAATACTAAATTTTTTTTAATAAAAATGAGAAATTTTTATGAGTAAAAATGAATTATTTATGCGTAAAAAAAAAAAAAAAAACAAAAAAAAAAAAAAAAAGCGAAATTTTAAAGAGTGAAAAGATGAGAGATTGTGGAAAAAAATGAGTATTTTGGGTGAGTGAAAATGATTAATTTATAATTTAAAAAAGGGGTGTTTTTATCAGTAAAAATGAGAAATTTTATGAGAAAAACGAGAAATTTTTACGAGTAAAAAGAAAAAAGTGATTTATGAGTAAAAAATGATTAATTTATTAGTTAAAAAAAAAAAAAAAAAAAAAGAAGAAGAGTAATTTATGAGAAAAGGAAAAAAAAATGATTTGTTTTATGATTTAAAAAAAAAAACTGAGTAATTTATGAGTAAGAATGGGCAATTTTTTAGTAAAAAAAAATTTAATGAATAAGTTTTAAATTTAATGATTTAGGGGGGAAAAAAAATTTAGTGTTTTTTGAGTAGAAAAATGAGAAATTTTTAGATTAAATAAAGAAAAAAAAGAAGAGAAAATTTATTAGCAAAAATGGGTAATTTACGATTAAAAAGAGTAATTTTTTGAGTGGAAAAAAATATATAAAAAAAGAAAATTTTTATGAGAAAAAATTTGAGTAATTTATGAGTAAAAATGAGCATTTTTAAAGTAAAAATTAATAATGTATGAGTATAAATTAATGATTTTTTGGGAAGAAAAAAAAAATTTTATTTATTTTTTGATTAAAAAAAATGAGAAATTTTTTTGGAGTTTAAAAAAAAAAAGGGAAAAAAAAAAAGGGAGGGGATTTATGAGAAAAAAGGGAAATTTTATGAGTAAAACGATAATTTTTTAAAGTAAAAAATGATTAATTTATGAGTAAAAAAAAAGAAGAGTAATTTTTTAGCAAAATTGCGAAATTTTTTATGAAAAAAAAAAATGAGAAATTTTAAAAAAAAAAAAAAAATGAGTAATTTCTTACTTTTTTTTCAAAATTTTTGCGGAAAGCCGGGATGTAAGTTACCAAGACCCAACTGTTTTTAAAGCATTGGGACATTTTTTTTGTGTACTTTATAACTAAAAACGCAGGTTTCCCTTTTCTTTTTTTCAAAATTATTGGTACAATAACATTACTTTACATATTTGTTCAACATTTTTTAAAAACGTTACTCTTGCCAGAACGGAGGGTTAAACCGTCAAAAACCCAGCTTCAAAAAGAAATTTTCTTTTATTGACGGCATATTTACACGTTTCTTCTTTTCCCCAAAGTCCTCAGTTTGTATAACACTATTAGCCTTTCCTTTTTGATCGATTGAAAAACTTGAGAATCTTTGAGAGCATTGACCCCAAAGCTCATTTTCCCTTAATACATCAATAAATTTTTTTTCATGGAGTTTTAAAAAACCGATCACGGGGCCTTTCTTCCGTAATATTTTGTTTATTCAACAACATTCCAAACCCCCTTCGTACCTGTCCTTTATACTGTTCAAATACTTCTTTTAAAAAGACGGAAACCCCTTGGGATCTTTTCTTCCCTCCCATTTTATCGTTTTCTGAGCAAAAAACCACATCGTCCCAATTCCGGGTGAAAGTTTCATCTGTTAAAAGCGTTTATGGGCCCAATAAGGTTATACTTTTTTTCAAATGGTTTTTGTTGCACATATTACAGGAAAGCATGACCCAATTTTTAAAAAAATTCCCCAAACTCGTCAAATTGTTTAAATCGATCTGGGCCCTTTTTTGGTGTCTTTCTTGAAAGATGAATAGTTTTTTTTTTACTGGGCCTGTGTAAATTCTTTTCAGCTGAAAGACCCTTTGGGGCAGTTTTTAAATTTTTCCCCTTACTTTTTTCGGTAAACTTTCAATTTCACCTGTCCCCCTGACCAACGCTACTGTCACTTTTACAGGTTTTGCAGTGTTTTTTTTATTTAAAACGCTCTACCTCAGATTTAGCTCTGTGAATTCATGAACGTCTGTTTTTGCTTTTTTGGAATATTATGATTGTTTTGGTCGAAAAAAAAAATAGACCCACTTTTTTGAGATCAGGGATATACGTTGAGTAATTCATGTTTTTTTTTATGAAATTGTAAAAGTCGGCAATACATTTTTTTGTAAAAATGAAGCTCCACGCTCTTTTAAATCATTTATATATATTTCAAAATCTTATAATTATTTTTTTTTACTGAGAAAAATAGGAGTCATCAAAAAACGCAAATTCCAACGAGTGTAAATGTTTGTGTAACCCCTCGAAAAATTGGACATTCCACCCCATTAACAGATACAATGGTAGAGTTACCCAAGGAACATCTGTAACCGATTTATTTTAAAATCGTGGCCAGTAATTTTGAAGTAAGAAGATTTTTAAAGTTTTTCATTTTTTTTTCTTTCTAATGCCATGGGCAACCAGCGAACGAACATGGATCAAGTTAATTTTAACAACTTTTGTAAGGTTGACCAAGAATCATCCCAGCCAAGTTTAATCAAATTCATGATCCAGTCGGTTTCAGAGATGATGAGTTGTTTAAAGGTTTCTCTATATACATATAGGCAAATACCCCCCCCTGGCGGCCATGTTTTTTTTTTTACGTATCGGAACAATTTTAGCACTTTGGTAGAGACCCAACGAACAACAGTACCAATTTATTTTAAAATCTTGCCAGAGTTTTGAAGAATATGATTTTTAAATTTCATTTTTTTTTTCTTTTATGATGCCATGGCAACCAGTAGATCTACAAGATCAAGTTTTATTTTAGCAACTTTGTGAAGGTTGACCCAAGGATCATCCCTGCCAAGTTTAATCAAATCTTTCCAGAGGTTTCAGAGGAAATGTTGATTAAAGTTTTTTTCCATAAATACATATAAGGCAAAAAAAGCCCCGCCCCTGGCGGGGCCATGTTTTTTATACGATCGGAATAACTATTATGCAACTTTGGTAGAGTTTGACCCAAGGAACATCTGTACCAATTTATTTTGAAATCTGGCCATAGTTTTGAAAGGAGATGAATTTTAAAAGTGTTTCAAATAATTTTTCTTTTTTGTTGCCATGGCAGACCAGAGTTCTTCATGGAATCAACTTATTTTAGCAACTTTTGTAGAGCCTAACCCAAAGTAGGAAACATTCCTGCCAAGTTTCATTAAATTCTATCCAGGTGTTTCATAGAAGATGTCTTTTAAAGCAAATTGTTGAGACGACGGGACGACAATAACACCGACGACGCACGACGGACGGACGCACACGACGGGACGCGACGAAGGGCGATCACAAGAGCTCACCTTGAGCACTTTGTGCTCCAGTGATCTAAAAAGGAACAGATATCATCCTTATCCTAAATAACACCAAACTGGATTAATGCTACTTTGATCAGAATACATTTTCCCACAAATGAATCAGCACAATCCTTCCTGTCCTATCTCACGTGAAGACAATTAGTGTGCGGTGGATCGGTTTAATCACTTTGATTTTTAGCTCACCAGAGCACGAAGTCCCACAGGGTGAACTATTGGTATCACCCTTCCGACCGTCGTTTCGTCCTTCGTCAACAATTTTTCTTTAAAAGACAAATCTCCTCTGCAACCGCTGACAAAATCTGATGAAACTTGGTATAATTGAACTGAGTGGGAACTCTACAAAAATTGCTCAAATACAGTTGATCCTTGCAGAACTCTGGTTGCCATGGCAACAAAAAAAACAAATTCTTGGAAAGGTTTAAAATCATCTTCTTCAAACTACTGGCCAGATTTTCAAAATAAATTGGTACAGATGAGCCATAGTGGTACACTACAAAGAATAGCAAAAAAAATACGTGATCCGCAAAAAAACATTGGCTTCAGGGGCTGTGCTTATTTTTACTTATTTTTTTATAACGGGAAAAATAAAAAAAAAACATCTCCACTAAAACCAATGGACAGAATTTGATGAAACATGGTAAAATGATCTATGGATGCGAGTTAAAACAAAAATTGCTAAATAAAAATGATCCATGCAGAACAGGTTGCCTTGCCATGGCAATAAATCATAACAAAAATCATCTTCTTCAATATTAATATAAATCATCTTCCAGATTAATAATTTGCAGGTTTTCAAAATTTTTATTGGGTACAGATGACCTTGTTGTACTCTACAAAGTATCAAAATTAATTGGAGATGGTGTGTTGTAAAACTCGGCAACATACGAGTTGAGTCTTATTTATTATATTTTTTATTTATTTACGCAGAACTCTAGATGCCATTGCAATGCAAATGAAAAATAAATTTAAAATTCATCTTGTTTAGAATCAAAATCAAAGGAAATGTTCCTTTGGTTTACCGCGTGACGGTCCCAATCAAGACAAATCCGCGCATCTTTCCCATTTTACTATTCACTTCAGTTTCAATTAAAGATTTACAGATATATAACTTTTGAGTTTAAAAAAACAGAAACCCGTGAAGAATTGATACAATATTAAAGAAGTGAAATTGCATAAATGGTTATTTAAAAAATATAAAATTCATTATTAGAAGACGGAAATAATATAACGTTGTAATTTTTGGCAGTATGTCGGTAATTAATTTCCTTAGTGTCCTATATGAGACAAACGGATCCATCAACCTCCAACACAAACTCCCGCTGCAACAGTTACCCTTCCCTACAGATGTCGAAACCACTTGCCACCAGGAGTAGATTTCGCTGAGTATAGGCCGGATTTACTTTTAACACTTATGACTAGTTTAAAATATCAAATCTGCTATTCGGTTATATACACGAATCATAACATTCATGATTTCGAGAAAAGTAAAAAATCAAATCTGCATAACATTAATATATAAACTTATAAATGTTGGTCACATGTTTAAACAATCATCAAGTTGACTGTTGAGGTGCATTGGTTAAAGATTATCGGAGCAGTGACTAACCGGTGTGGCGGAGTTTTCCTCCAACAATTCAGTTTTTAAGTCACAATAAACTGTTCGGAGTCAAAGGTGTATTTTTGTGTTGATATTTACACATCCGTTGTCTAAAATATATATTAAGCACGTTCTTCCCCCCAAAAAAGAAATGTAAATCCAACAACTACAACTTAACAACCAGTTAACAGTTCCCCCCCCCAAGTCAGGGAGTTTATATACTCTAGTGAGCGTCTATGTCCCTTGGACCTCTTGTAATCTTAAATTAACTTCTGTACCAACCACAATAGTGTGGTCTTTTTTTAATTCCAATCAAATTGAGTTTAAGGATATGGATACAGATTAATGGTATAATGTAACCTTTTGTGTTCTACCCAGAGTAGTGGGTTATCAACTCCCAAGAAACCATATCTCTTCTCCGTTCCTAATAATCATGCACTTAATAATTTTATAATACCCCCGCAAATGGAAATTTGGGGGGTATATAGGAGTCACCTAGTCGGTCGGTCGTCGGTCCGTGGTCCGCGTTGGGTCTAGCAAATATTTGTCCGGAGCATTTCTCCAAAACTACTGGACCTATGTTGATAAACTTCATAGTAGATAGACCTTGATGAGAGTAAGTGCAGTGCATAAGAACCATAACTCGCATAGTATTTTGAAAAGGATTATTGCCCTTTGTCATTTTTAATCTTTTGATTTTGACCGGGACCATAACTCCAATACTAAAGTAGATAGGTTGATGAACTTCAATTGTATATTGGATCATAGATGAAAGAAGTGCAGTGCACAAGAACCATAACTCTGCATGTATTTGAAAGTGAGTTATTGCCATTTGTCATTTGTTTAATCTTTTAAATTTGAGTCCGGAGCATAACCCATTACTAAAGAAGCATAGGTGATGAAACTTCATATGTATATAGATCTTGATGATAGAAGTGCAGTGTGCATAATAAAACCACAATTGTAAATTCTTAAAGACAATTTTGCAAACAATAAAAAGGATGTGGAACCATAATTAGACTGCATTTTTTAATTCTCCTCAGCTACAGATCTTGTGGGCAAATGTTTTCTTCTGTGTGTCTGAATTTGTGTCTCTCTGTCTATCTGTCGTCCTGATCAAAACTTTTTAGCATTGTCCAAAACTATGAACCATTCTCTTTCATTTCATCTCTCTTTTTATTATGAGGCAAACCACCACCTCCCTCCCTTTCAAATTAGTAAATTCGTCTTCCGTATACATGCGATGAATAAAATCATTCTCTTCACCTCCAATAATAACGATAATTCTTTTTGTCCCCCTCATATTAAATATTATTTTCTCTTTTTCTCTTTCTCTCTCTCACACGGTAAATAATACAACAGCTGCTAGAATAGTTGAACTAACAGTTTCTTTAGTTCTTACACAAAGTCTATGAAAATGCCAATAAGCAAGGCTTTTCGTATAAGAAATCCATTGAGTCAAAAAAGAAAGGTTCGAAGAACCATCTAAAGTTATTTCACCTGAAAAAACATAAAAATATTGTCTAACAAAACTTGATCTCTTTAATTCACATAAGAGAGAGATAGAGAAAGAGGCGTGGGAGGAGAGAGAGGAAGATATCGTTGAATATTCAGACTAAGGGCACCGACACGTAAAATAACAAAATCGCTCAGCCGGAATTCCCCTAATATATCAAGCCGACGGTCTACGCATATCTTATGTGCATGAAAAAGAGTGTATAGCCAAAACAACATCACAACGCTTACAGCGAGCTGAAATAATCAAATCGGATTATAACGCACTGCTCAATTAGAAAGAACCCCTCATCATTATCATCGGCAAGGCGCAGTGGTCTGGATGGTAACGAATTGAACCCTTCGTGTCAGGGATTTTTCATGACCCTTCTTCCCAGGCGCTAATGTACAGGCCCCAATCCAAGAAACTCTCGAGTGGATTTACTGTAAATTGTAAGAATTTGTTTTTCCTGTCGCGTAAAATTAATAAGGTTATTGACTCTAACTAACAGCAGCACCCAGCAATTTTTAATATAAGCACATGTACTCAGAAACCACTCCTTTAAGAGAGGCAAGCCAACTTCAGTTCTCTCTAATTGTGCAGACCTGTTAAACGCCAGAATAAAACTAGTAAGCAAAGGGAAATTGAAGGGTAAAAACTAACAAGATCAGCACGTGCAGAACTGGTCATTTTTCATTTCCTAACTCATTGTAACGGGGTGAGGGAAGTTGTCGCAGTCCACAATGACTTTTAATATGCACGTGCCATGTAGGCTTTGGTCTTGGTGTCCTCCGTGTTGCAGAGTCAGAGATTTCCTGCAAATATTTATGTTCAAATGGTAAATCACTGATAAGTCCAGAAGATAAGGTCGGTGCCAATGACATTTACCTGTTGGGACGGCCGCTTTGTCACGGATGCACTCTCCGGAATGTATCTATATCAAAGATGACATGCATGCTGGGTTCTATCGAAGTTTATTATCTATGCATAGAGCGCTGTTGCCAGATATAGCTAAAAGCCTTAAGTATCCACCAGTGGTAGACAGACATCTTCACTTATTAGTAATATTGATTCTAACCCCAGTGGTCGAGTTAAGAGAGTCCCGTGTCGGAGCGGGATCGTGGTTCGATCCACGGCCTAGGCATACCAAACGTCTATGGCGTGATACTAGCGAAGTTGGCCGCACTACATCTGTCCTCAATTAGACATCGACTCTAAATGACTTGAAAAACTATCGGTTTTACGTTTAAAATCAATGAACAACATTAAACATCAAACATTAATTTCTGATAATAATTTGCAGCCCAGTTTCACAGAACAAAAATTTAAATTGACTTTCTCATCTTTATTCAATGCGTGTTGCACATTAATATAAATGAAAACCACGGATGCTAAAACAAGAAACAACATACCCGTAAGAAAAAAAGATTCCAAATCCTCAAATATATAATTTTTTGAAAGTATATTATGAAAATTAAAAACTGATTTCGAATTTTATCACATGTATTGACTGCTTGTTAAACAATTACTGTCAACATTGAAACAATAAATATTATCCCCAAGGAAAGGGGCGGAATCCCCTTCCACCTTACCATCTAATATGTTGGACCTGCATCGGATTGCGCATACTAGACCCGCGGCCTAACTTATCTATAAAAGTATTATTAGAAGTGTAGTTGTAGTTGCTGCTGCTGCTGATGAGGATTAAATAATTTTTATATCATGTACACACCTTCAACCCACGTTTTTCAGCAAAACCAGATCACACTGAAAGAAAAATAAAAGAATATATATTTTAGAAGGGAGACTGTCTCGGGAAAGGTGGTCTTTGTATTCAAAATGTATGAGGTGATTTTGAATCGTACATTTGTCTTATTTTAAGTTTGAAAAAGAATTTTATTCCTATTTTTAATATACGCTTTGAATTAGCGTGTAGGGAAATTTTCATTGTTATTCACAATGTATTTGTATTTATCGAAAAAAAGATGCTTTGGTCTATCGTTTAGATCCATTTACATGTAAATTTTTGGTTGGTGTTTGTTGCTAACACGGGGAGAATGTTAAAGGAGAGCAACGGACTGATCACAACAGAAAGATAATGTAATGAGTCGGAATTAGTACATTTTATATCGTACTCAGCCATTTACCACATTCAAAACAAAATGTTATGATCTTTTCTACTTAATTTTCTTCAACTCATTCTGTAATCAACCTCACCACTCATTCTGTTTCTCAATCTTTATAATAAGATCGATAGTTACTTAGTTCAAATGGAATATCTGTGGATATTACACCGACAACAAATCCCAAAGGTAATTGATGTATTTTAACCTGAGCATGATGAACAAATAGATTATTATCTACCAGTTTGAAAAGTATTGAATTAACATTATAAGGTGACCTTCATGAATAACCCAAGTGTTTTTTAATAGTCAGTACCAGGCATCATTCAGTTATATCTCACCGAAAGACGCCGCCGTTTTTTCAATAAAATTTCAAGGATAATTGTAAAAACGCCATAATCAATCCCCTTTATGGGTCATGGCTATATAATGCATTAAACCTCATTTTAACCATAACCTTTCTTAGGTGATCTGTTCAAGCATTACAATAGAGTGACCTGGTCAGGCTATAGCTAGTCACTGTGAACTGAACCCATTCAAATCGGTTTTTATACTCACCAGTTGAGACTAAAATTCTCCGCTATACGAATGAAATAGCGGAGAACGTATATTTGTCCACGGATGATACTGGTGTAAAAGATTTGTTATTTTGTACTATAATAATTTTGTATTTGTATTTGTAAATTAATTTAATCTATCATATGTGGAGAAAGGGGGTATGATGGGACTGAGCTGATAAGTATTTTGGTATAATTTAAAATAACAAAAACAAATTATTTTATGTAAACATATGTAACTGTAAATTGATTAAAACAATCGTATTGTCATTTATTTATCAACTAATAGTTGTGTATCTGAACAGTTTACAGTTTCACATAAAACCCTCTCTTAGCCACTCAGCATAATGTATTAAATTTATGTATACTTTTTAACTGTATGAGTGATTAAAACTTAACACATTGCCAGGTATTTTAAACTTGTGGTGTATCTGAACAGTAACTATTACATAAAACCCTCTTAGCCAATCAACATATATCTTAATACACTATAAAAACAAAGCAAGTATTTACGCTTCGCTTAAAATAGGTCTTTGATAGCATTTTTTTTTCCAATACTGATATAAACTTAGGACTAGCATATTTTCTAATTATGATGATTCTCAGTTAAAATCCTCAAAACGTTTTTCAATTTATTACGCGATTAATAGGCCTTTAAACAACAATGCTTTGAAACTGATGAATTATTTGCGTCTGAAATAACCCAACATAGGACGGTCACGTTTTTAAAACTTTATAACAACAAACGAGGATGTCGCATAATAATCACATTTAAGACTTGAAGTCTCAATCTTCGAATACCCTAGCAAGGTGCATTACCATTTAAGATGAGGCAAACGGACATAGTCTATCTATTGACCACATAGCCGGTACATCACACATTCATCGTTTACATGATCTCATGTAATTACATGTATAAACAAAAGCTTTGAAATATATCCCTGACAGTCCTAAATGTTGTTCACATTAAGGATTTTCGTGACTGCAACGCCGCCGCGAAAACCTAACAGTGTTCTTCTTAGTTGTTTCTCACTTCCTTCCCCCTCCCCTTAATTTTTTCCATTATAGATTAGGTTTTCGTGGAACTGCAACGCCCAGCCGCGAAAAACCTACTGTTCTTCTTTGAGTTCTTTTTTCCCCCATTTTTTTTTTTTCCATTTATTATTAATTCTTGCACTATTTTTTGTGGCCGCTGTTGCGAATGATTAGAAGTGCTACAAAAATAAAAATTTCCATGCATCACTCACATTTATCTTAAGTTGTGTACCACTAAGTTTTGTTTTTTCAATTTTAGTACTAAGTTTTGCCGCTATTGCGTTTAGCAATCAAAACACATAATTGCCCGATAACTCACTCATTTGACATTTTTATTAGTATTCAGTTTTTTGCATTCTGTTTCTCAGTCAACTGCCCGTTAAAATATGAATGATAGGCAGATATCCATAACTTTGAAACTTTGAGCTAGAATAGGATGAAAATGTTTGAATCATTGAAAAAATCCTCTGCAAATTAGGGGTGTGTCCACGAAAAACATGCCCATTTTTTTTTTTTTAGAGATATTGTATAAGCTCATTCTGTTTATTTGAAATGATTCGCGAATATCTTTGCTCACCAAAAATATGGGGTGGCGTTTTCAGAAAGATGCATAAAATAGTCTTCAATAAGCGGTGCAAAGTGCACAAAATATTGAGGAAAACAAGTTTCTTTCGAGAATAGCATATTTTTTTAGTTTTTGGAGGATTCTGTACATTATTTCTGAAGCAATCTTTATGAAATTTTCACAGATTTTAGTTTAACAGATCGGGAATTGATTTGGTATGTTTTGGTGTCAGTATGAAGTTTGGTCAAACTTTTGAAATGATTTTATAGTCCAATTAAAGTTATAAATGTGTGATATAATTTGACATCATTGAAAAAAAGAATGTCTTCCCTCGTCAACAAAAAAAAGAATTTTAAAATCCTGTCAAATATTTGATGAATTTTATATAGAGAATTTCAATACATGACCCGAATAAACACATAAGAAAATTTGACAGAAGTTACCTAAGTTCTATAATTAGATGCAGCTCTGCTACTGGCATGCAACAGGTCAATGTACAGTGTATGTGTAACATGAAAGCAATGTGACACCACACTGGTCTGAATGACCTGTGTAAAAGCGCTCAAAGAAATCCATGGGTCAAAGAAGAGAGAAGAGGGAGAGAGAGGGGATGAATTGAGTCTTAATACTACGATTTATTATTTATTCCTCCCACACAACTCCACTATTGAATTGGATAGCAAAACAACTAAGTACAAGTACAAACATCCCTTTAAACAAGTTTTAGCTTACCTAAAGTTCCTTCTAGTGCATAACTTGACCTTTGATGCATAGAGTGAAAGCCTGATAATGATGTTTTAACCAAATGCTTGTTACGTTTCCAAAATATTTAAGAAAATAAAATTGAAATCATGTATTAAACCTAATCGAAAACTATTGTTCTTATAATTAATAAGCATATTCCCCCCAACTGTCATCACCTGTTTTTTAACTGTTTAGAAAACAAGTAGGTGACACTTTGGGAAGACATCTTTGAGCGCACAGTGATGAACAAACAGTTAATATCAAATCGTTAATGTGCACACTATATCATATGGCTCATAGCCAAAATAGGAATGCTTAAATGCAATCTCATACCCATATATAAGTGACCCCCACCTCCCCAGTTTATACAATTTCAAATCAATAGTTTCTTAACAAGATTTACATATTAAAATAACAATGGACCAAGCATAAATGTAACAAAAATAAATTGGTTTATGTCGGATGTTTTCAACAATTAATAATGGTATTTAGTATAATAATATAAATCATCAAGCAAAAATTCACCCACCCCGCCGTTTAGTGGGCATCTGTTTATTAGATTATTCAGTGCTCGCCCCAGTCTGTCACAATGGTATGTTGTCAAGAGTGTCATATGTTGCTACATGGTTGTAATGTAGTCATTCACAGTTTGTAAAAAAGTGTGAACATACCAAATACCAGACATGAACCTAAAAGTTTCTCTATTTGTTCCTTTCTTATTTTTTTTATTCGAGCAAATAAAAATCTTCCTTTTCTTCTTTCTTTCTCTGTTATATTTATTGTCTACTTTATTTTGTTCTTTCTTTCTTTCCATTTTTTCATTTATTTATTGTTCTTTTCTTTTTCTTATTGTAATTTAATGTTGAAAATTAATCAAAAAAAGGGACATAAATTTATTAAATAAGTAATGTATCACCATTACTTCATTCACTCATATCTGTCCCACAACACATGATTATATGTTCGGAATCAACACAAATTTATTACGTGTATATTCAATAAGAGAAATTCAGTTTTGATTAAATGTAACAAAATGTCTCTATCTAAAAGCAAATAAAAAACAAAAAGATCTTGCATTGACAGAAAAATGTCTTCAGGCTCCTTTTAATTACTTACAAAAATGCGTATCTCTATATTTCAATATCAAAGCTTTAATTCTGAAAATAAATGCTTAAGAACCTAATAATCATGCAGTTGACAAAATTGAAGTATAAATGTAATAAAGAATACTTAAGTAAGGATCATAAACTAAACAACCCACATATTATCACTAATCATTATTATATGTTAGGTTCGCCTCCGTGGCCGAGAGGGGTTAAGTCGCTGACTTTAACACTCACTCTTGCCCCTCACAGAGCGTGGTTTGAATCCCGGCAGGGGTCCATCGAAATTTCCATGTTAGGAGCCTTCCAGCTGGCTTGTCGGTATCGGTGGATTCTAACCCGGATGGTCTCCGTGCATTCGTTACCTTCCTCCACCTGTAATTACTGGACGTCGCAATAATGACTGAAATACTGTCGAAGCGACGGTAAACTCAAATAGTCAAGTCATTATATGTTTATATGCTTTTTGTAAAACTAGCATACTATCTCACTTCCATTGTATCAGATAATTCCTAGTTATGCATCAACCCATCAAGGTTTTACCGTAACAAAAAGGTTACTATATGGCTAAAGACTCCCTGCCGTGATGACCAGCCAATTAGCATGTACTGATCACAGCAGATGGTGGCCAGGCACAGAGGACAATCACAATCCTTATCGAGATGCCTTTAAGTTTTGGTCACATATAAAGCATTATGCATTTTGTAGGTTTTTCAGGTAATATAACTTGGCTGATCAAGGCATGTTTGAAACTGTTGATCATCACGAAAACCAAGCATTTTTGCAGTATGCAAAATCTAGTTGTTGTTAGTAATTACTCATAAAATGATGACAATATGCACTTAATTTATTCTGTAGAGTTGAAGTATTAGAATGGAGCTGATAGAAGTTCAGAGCATGAACATATGCTAACAGCTAATATGAAATAAATACAGTTTTGATAATAAATGACTGCATACCCAAAATCTTGAACTTTCTTGATTGAATACTACCAACACGTTTGTTTTTGGCGATATAGTAATTTAGAGAAACTAGAGCATGACCTACTTCAGACCATTTTTGAAAAATACTCATTTTGTGTTAATAAAAATGAAGCAATTTATGAGTAAAAAAGAATATTATGCGTAAAAAAAAAATAAAACATAAAAATAATAAAAAAAGCTGAATTTATGGAGTGAAAAGAGAGAGAATTTGTGAGTAAAAATGAGTAGTTTTGTGAGTGACAATTAGTAATTTTATAAGTAAAAAATTGGTATTTATCATTAAAAATGAGTAATTTATGAGAAAAAGACGATTAAATTACGATATAAAAAGAAAAAATTGATTTATGAGTAGAAAAAATGAGTTAATATATAGTTAAAAACAAAAAAAAAAAAAAGAAGAAGAGTAATTTAGAGTAAAGTATAAAAAAAATGATTGATTTATTAGTTAATAAAAAAACTGAGTAAATTATTGAGTAAGAATGGTCAGATTTAAAGTAAAAATTAATAATGTAAGAGTATTAATTAATGATTTCTGGGGATAAAAACTGATTGATTTTTGAGTAAAAAATGATTAATAATGAGTTAAATAAATAAAAAAAAAGAAGAGTAATTTATTAGCCAAAATGTGTAATTACGATTCAAAAATGAGTAATTCATGAAGTGAAAAAACTATAACAATAATGAAAATTTTAAGATTAAAAATTTATAATTTAATGAGTAAAAATGAGACAATTATTATAAAAATTAATAATGTATGATTATAAATTAATGCATTAGGGGAAGAAAAGAAAAAATGATGATTTTTGAGTATAAAAATGAGTAATTTATGAGTTAAAAAAAGAAAAGGGAAAAAATAAAAAGGGAGTGAAATATGAGTAGAAAAAAGGATAATTTAGAGTAAAAAAACGAGAAATTTATTTGTGAAAAATGAGTAATTATGAGAAAAAAAAAAGAAAGTATTTTTAATAGCAAAATAGGGGGGCGTATTTGTAGAGAAAAAAAAAAAGAGTAATTTATTAGTAAAAAAATTATATTTATTCTTTACATACTTTCCATATTATTTGCGGAAAGCCTGATGTAATTTACCCAGATCAACTGTTTTTATAGCAATTGTGGACATTTCCTTGTGTACATATATAACTAATACGCAAGTATTCTTTTCTTTATGTCAATATATTGGTAGCAATAACCATTTACAAGACATGACATACTGTTCAAGCAGTTTTTATAAACGTTACACTTGCCAGAACGGAGGGTTATAACCGTCAAAAACAGCTTCAAAAAGAAATTTTCTTTTATTGACGGCATCTTTACACTCATTCTGTCTGTGTCAAAGTCCTCAGTTTTGTAATAACACAATTATGCCGTCCTTTTTGATCGATAGAACAACTTTGAGAATACTTTGAGAGCATTGATCCCAAGCTCATTTTCGTGAATACATCAGATAAAGTATTTTTACATGGAGTTAATGTCCGATAACGCGCCCTTCTTCCGTAATATTTTGTTGATACATCAACGAGTTCATCCTCTTCGTACCGTCTTGATACTGTACAAATACTTCTTCAACAGACCGATCCATTGGTAACATTATACTTCCTCTCCATTCACGTTTCTGAGACAAAATCCACAACGTCTCATTCCTCCTAGCTGATGTTTCAATCTGTTTTATGCGTTATATTGAGTCCTAATAAGGTTAAACTTTTTTGCAAAAAATGTTTTGTTGCACATATTACAGGAAAGCATGACTCAATGTTTGAATTATTCCCAATACGTCGTCAAATTGTTTAAATCGATCTGTCCTTTTTAGGTGTCTATACCTTGATGATTTTAATAGTTTTCATTTACTGGTCCAGTTTAGTCTTTACAGCTGAAAGACTTGGGTTCAGGTTTTTTATTTTTTCCCGTTAGCTTTATTTCGTGTAGAGAGTTTCATTTCACCTGTCTCTACCAACGCACTGTCAGCGTTATGTACATGGTTATTGCAGTGATTTTGTTTATTAGTACGCTCATGACACAGTTGTAGCTCTGTGTATTCTATGAACGTTCTGTTTTTAGCATTACGTGAGATATTATGTATTAGTTTGTGTCGAAATAAATAGAACCCCACTTATTGAGATCAGCATATACTTTGAGTAATATCATGTTTCATTATGAAAGTTGTAAAATGGTTCGGCAATACATGTTTCATGTAAAAATGACGCTCCACGCTCTTTTAAATCATTTATAATATAAACCAAAATTCCTATAATTATGTTTTATTTTTAACGGTATAAAAATAGGAGTAATCAAAACGCAAATTCAACGAAGTAAATTAGTTTGTGTAAACCCCTCGTAAAATTGAACATTCATCCCCTTAACAATACTTTTATCACCCCAAATAATCGAAAAATAAAAGCAAAGTTAGATTGAAACTGTTTGAGCTGTTTATTGTTTAGAAGCAAGGCTTGAAATTTTTCCACAAAACCACTTTCCATTTTCCTTCCATATATGTGGTGCTTTTAAATGTACATTAAAATTCCATGGTAAATTTCGGGAAAAAAACTACTATTACTGTCATTTTTTTAAATACACAACCATTTCCCTTAACTTCCTCCTCCTCGAAACAATTACCCTTAAGCTTTAAAAATAACCCATTTCTCACATTAATAAATTAATAAAGCACGTCTGTGTATTTTCCTCGCTAAACATAAACCTTCCACATTTTAGCACACAAACCTTAAACATCAAATATTGAGGTACAAGGCTTTAAGCGAAGAGTAGAACTCGTGACCGACTGATATTGCAAGAGATTTAAACAATGGGAATAAGACTGGTCAATTCACGAAACTTGGTTATTTATTTACTATTAAGTCATGGTTCTTTGAGAATTAGTTAAGTAAAGAGATTTAATTACTTATTCAATGAAAAAACTTGTCTAATCAAAACACTATATCATTAGAAACCGTTTAAAATACAGATGGAGTCAAATTTCATTTGAAGATATGATTTACACCTTTATATAGGGCAGTGACAGAGCATTCGATAATAGCGAAGGATAAATTCCATAGGTAAACACTCCATCGGTCCACGTGTACATAGCGATCTGGTCACTCGAGTGTGACCTTAAAAATGCACGGTTCGAAATGTTGATGTGACGCGCCAACTGACCAGGTTGACATCTCTAGATTATGAATCATGAGCATGCGCAGCGTCGGTGACCTTAGATCAAAGCCCATAACCTCCTTACCCATATCGTGGGAACGAACCTCTGGAACCTCCGTAAAAGTCCCCATAATGCAACAACTGTTAAAGGGATGAATAATTTCAAAATATTAGTGTCCTTTGCATTCACTAAGAATAGAAGACAGAAGATTAACAAGATAAGAATAAAATATGATTATTTTTGTAACACTATTACATCGAATAACGAAAATCATTTTATATGAGTGTCCTAGATCTAGTTAACATAAAGATAAAAACCTTAAGAACAATACATTATATAAAAGACCAAGTATTTTTGAGGTCGTTGAACTCAAGTAAGTCCATACAAATAAAAACACATTAATTATCATGACAAAGTAAAGTATTAAAAACAATGTCAATTAGGTAAACAGTTGCTAATTTCCTACATTACACTGTAGTCTGTGTATAGGTTTTTTGAACTTTATATAACACGTGATAGATTATTTATTATGTACTCATATATTTTAAGAATGAGTTACTATGTACAAGTCAAAAAAAAAATAACTGTTCAATGATACGATGGCTGGCAACTGTCCGTAGTTGAAACATGGTTTTTTCATGCTCATCGAGTAAAGATTTCTGAAAGGTATCTTAAAATCTTGGCCTAGCGAGGATTTTTTGTGTGACTGTCATTTCTTTCGTAACTGCGCTCTCTTTCGGATGGGAAAATACATGTTCAAAGCAAGACATTGAATACCCATTTCAAAGAGTATATAAGAAATTATGGCACCAAGAATAAAGCAACCCAGCATCCCAGCTAAAACAATAAAGGAGAATAAAAAGTAAAACTTTGCATATGTTAAAGTTCCTTCCCCTCCCTCCCTCCCCTCCCCCCGTTCCCCCCCCCCCCCCCCCCCACCCAAAAGACCCACTTTTTTTCGAGATCACTCCATTTTGTGCTTGATCTACAGAGTTTTATGTGGCCTATGGAGAACTAGTAGCCTGTTAAATATCATATATGAACTGAGCTTTAACAGAAACAGTAATCAAAACACTTAATAGAGATGTGACAGGGATGCGTAACAATCCAAGAGAACACTAAATTCAATAGAAATAGACACAACACATTTTATTTAGGTTCAACATGCATACAGAGCACATAGTTGTCACATTACCTGTTACAATTAAATCACACCTCTCTCACTCTAACTCTCCTCGACGAGAAGATCTAGACTCAAGATACGTCTACTCTACGAGACAACTCCCCTCTCACGACACGCCTCCCCCCCAGGCAACGCTCTCTCTCTCAGACCCGCGTTCGGCTTCTCTCTCTCGTCACGATCACTGTCCGTACAACTGCGTCGCGTTCACCACGCCCTCCTCATCACCGACCACAAACTCCCTTGATTCCACACTCTACCACCTCACACCCCTCTCGTCCCCTTTCAACTCACTAACCCAGTTACCTCTTCCCTTTCTCTCCTCACCACCTCCTTTCCCTTCGGCGCGCCTCTCCTGCTCACCATACTCTCTCCCCCTCGCGGGCCCGCATCCCGTCTAGCTCCTCCAGTGGCTTCTCTACCTCCTCTCTCCTCAGTACATCTCTCTCTCCTCTCACACTCTACTTCCGCCTCGGTTTCTCTCGCTCTCACCCCTCCTTCTCTCGTCTCCTTCTAGCTCTCTCTACTCCTGTCCTGGGTGTTTTGTTTCCGCTCGGCTCTATCACGGTCTCTCTCCGTCTCTCGTCCTCCGACACCTCTGGTTTCCCCATAAGCACTCCCACTAACTACTCTGTTCGCTTCTCTTACCTGGCTCTCTCGCATTACTGCCGTCTCTCTCCATCTCGTCACCCCAACGCCTCTCTCTACGTCTCGGATCTCCGAGGACTCTCTCACCCGATTTCATCTCTCCTTTTCTCGGTCTTCCCCCCCCGGGGTGGTCCACCCTCTCTCCTTCTCTCCCTCGCCATCTCACAAGTCCTCTTGTTCCCCCTCTATTCTGTCCTCCCTCTCACCCCTGCTCGCTCCACTACCTCAAGTTCCGTTCACCTCTCTCCCATCCTCTCGCTTCACACACACCCGCTTCTCCCCCTCGTTTGTCTCTCAGCTCCTATTCACTCTACTTCTCTCAGAAAGACGCCTCCGGATGCCTTCTCTCTCTCCGTTCTCCCAACTATCCGTCTAATCTCTCTCGTACGGTGCTTCTCCTCTTCGTCCGGGTATCTCAGTCCCGTCCTTCTCGCGGACCTCGTGACGGTCAGTCCGTCTGCTCTCTCCCTCTCTCCACCCCTCTTCTCACTATTCGCGACGTCTTCCGATCTCTCGTTCCTACTCTTTCGGAGTTTCCATGCTCTCGCTGCTAACCTGCTCCCACTCTTACCGCGTCCTCTGGCTATCACTCGGACATGCATCACGCCCGACGTCCGTTTCTCCGGGAGTTTTCAACCTCTACTTTCGTCAGTCGTCCTCTCGGTCTCTTCTCGCTCCTTCTTTGACTCCGGGTCTCATACCGCCTCTCGCTCTCGTTGGTCTCTCTGGCGCGGATTCCTCTCTCGGTTACTCTCTACTCCGTTCGCACGTCTGCCTCTCTCTCACCGTCTCCTCCTCCGACTTGAGACGTCTTTCCGCCCAGAGTTATCCCTCATCGTGTCTGCCTTCAACTCAGTCCCTCTCCTCTACCGGGCACCCCTCGCTCTCCCTCTCTCGTCAGAACGTCGCCCCTACCTCTCTCCGCGTCGGGCGCACCCTTTCTCCCTCTCCTTTCTTCTTCTCTCCCCGGCCTCTCTCTCTCTCTCACACACACACACACAGATACTATGTTCTTTAATTCATTCTAAACGTATTAATCTGGTTGAGCTATGCATGTAAAAAATGATTTGCGAAAAATATAAATATACTTGTACCTATAAAATTGCCAAAAAATCAAAACGTACGCCAAGATGTTAGTCACTCTTTTATTGTTTTCATACGAACAAAAAGAATATCTAATTTAGAAAATTGGGCTAAAAGAGTGAGAATAAGTTTGGTTAAATCTCGGCCTAATAACTCCTTATACAAAATATAATAAAATTATTATTATTAATAAATTATTATTATTATGGCCGAAAATAGTAAACAAATGGATTAGAACATTGCTACTACCTAACTATTTCCAGGAAATTTTCCCTTTCCGTTTTTTTTTTAAGCCTAAATTTTCTATTAAAGTGTAAGGTCATTCGCAAAATAAGTGTGTGAATCTTTTCGCTTTTTTCTCGGATTTGTTTAGCAAATTCAGGGGGCGCGAAAATATTCCCTCTGCTTTTGAATTTTAAATTGTTGCAAACTTTAGGTTTTTAAATTACCTCACTTTTAAATTTTTTTTAACAAAAGCATGACGAACCTATTTTTAAAAACATCAAACCATCATTAATGTTCTGACATAACAATATGGGTTTCGACTTTCCCCCCCCTAAAAAATAATTTAAACGAAAATATAAAAATTTTGAAAAGGGATTTTTTTAAAAAATCAGTGAAAATGAAAAACAAAACCCCAAGAAACAAAGTTGTAACGATTATAGAATAAAAAAAATAAAAAAACCCGTAGGTTTTTGAGAATAATAAGAAAAACCTACTTTTCCCCGGGGCCTTTATATAAATACTATCGGAAAAAGATAAATCTCTCCCCCCTTTTTCACATATACTGTATAATAAAAAAATATTTCAAGTTCAAATACTGGATAGAAAATTAAAAAACCTGGGAGAAATAATTAACCGATATGAAACACATTTAGTAAATAAAAAAATAAAAAAATGAGAATAAAAAAAAAGTTACTGCAGCCATTTTCAAATAAAAACATCGAAATAAAAATGTTCATATTAACAATTTAACCCCCTTTCCCCCAAGCTCAAAAAAATTAGAACAATTAAAAAATTTGAACAATTAAAAAAAATAACAAAAAAAAGGGAAATTTTTTAAAATTAATTTCAGGGGGCAAAAAGGAAAAAAAAAAAATATATATATTATCAAAAAGGTAATGGGGGTGCATTATGGCGATCATGGATTTGATTGCTGTGTATGGCAAGTTGCCCGCCGACCCCTATGGTAGTGATGCGTGTTTTAAATTTTTTTAATTTAATTTTCACCCTCCCCCCCCCTAAACCCCCCTTCAGTAATAAATAAAAATTGAAAAAAAAAAAAAAAAATTCAACTCCGTTTTTAGCGTGTTCTAAATTTAAATTAATCAATTATTACTTGTCTTAAATTTGTAAAAAAAAGAATTTGGGGTCGACTTTTTATAAAATATGGACATAAAAAAAGAAAAATGTAAAATTTTTCTAAATTTTGCATAAAAAAAAAAAGTTTGGACAATGGCATCGCTACTTATTTCGAAATAAATACATTTAAAATTTTTGTCTGTACTTCGGGGAATTAATAACGTACAGTTTTTTGGGGATTTCTCTCTCTTTCTTTGAATCTGATATGTGCAAGTCCCCGTCGTTTATTTTTTATAAAGCAATTTCAATTCCCGAAAAATGCCGTTAAAAAAAACATTGTCTTTAATGCAGTAAAATGCCAGTCCTGTCCCTTATCGATAATTAGTAAGTTGAGTATTTCTTTTAGCCTAGCAAATACATTATAAACGAAAAAATAACCCTTTGTATTTTCGTCATGATTTTCTTATCCAAAGCCAGAGTATGTTTTAACGTCTATTTGCAATAAAATTGTTCAGCTGTGTTTTTTTCATGTTAAGTTTTAAAGCAAATACAATACAAAACAAAAATTTAAATGAAAAAGAAAAATAAACCCCCCCCCCCCCCCCCAAATACCCCTTGAGGAGGGCGTTGCCGAGGATTTTGGGGGGGCTTTGATTTCGCCCACGAGAGCCGTCGGGTTTATGGAAAGTGGCAAATGCCAGACGTGGCCTTGCATGTGTCCCCGATATCGTCAAACCCACTTTTCCTATTGCAGAAAATGGGGCAATCTCGAAATAAGCGTCCCGGGGGCACTGGCATGTGGGCAACTCGGGCCCCCTTCTTCCGGGACCTCTTAATAACACTCGCCAAAAACCTTAAAAAAAGTTTTTAAACGGACCCCCTTCAAAATTTGGTTTTTGGACACGGTACCACGATGATTTTGGCTGAAGGCGGGGCGACACTGATCCCGGATGTCGTAGATTTTAGGGTGGGATATGCAAAACTCCCGGAACTCGCATTCCCACATCTCCACGACGTTGTAGCCCTGTCGCCGGAGCTGATCTACTTTTTCTCCCGTCTTTCGTTTCAGGGAGTCCTTGTTCGAGTGCCACTTTTCGCTTTTTACGTATTTGGTGACGTGGCACTCGTGGCCGTGGTGGTAACAACCCTGCGATATTAAATAAATATATACTCATTACGTAAATAAATAGGTATTAAAAGTTATTAAGTAAAAAAAATGAATATATTGTTATTAAGTATATAAATAAATAATGTTATGTCAAGAAATAAAAACACAATATACCTGAAATTCGTAGACGGTGTTAGTATCCGGGTCATAGCCGTCAACCGGGTATTTCGGACCTCTTGACCTCTGTTTCGTTGATGCAGTATGTTTTTACCTTCGAACTTGATTAAATAATTTAACCAATTGAAGGCCTGCATATAGTGGTCCCTGGGTTCCGGCTTAAAATCGTTTTCGGACCTGCGACGCACGAACATACCCTCCGGCATGGGCTGCCCGATGGCCTATAAATAGAGGGCGTTGGCGTCGTACCCCACGATTTTTTGGCAAAGTTCACCTCCCCTGATTTTGCCCGCCTCGTGATGTCGAGTAAATATGATGGAGGGACCTAAAACGTAAACGGCATGCGTAACAGAAGCGCTACCAGCGTCGCGTGCTCAATAATAATAATAATGATAATAATAAATTATGTAAATAATAAATTTAAGACAAAAAAAGGCCGATAATAAATAAACGCTTACCTCCGACGATATTGTCATTGATGGTGTCTCTCGCCGACTTGAACAAAAGTTGGCGGGCGATGCCGGGAACGTTCATGGCGGACTTCAAGACGTCTATCCCTTTTGTCGAAATAAAACTTTTGCAAGCGTTCCACGGCCGTCACGAAGGGACCTACGTCTAGGTCGTTGTACCAGACCAGAAAGTCCCGGAACGTAACCATCTTTTCGTCCCGCCATACCTTTTGACAGTACGCGTATTCCTCCGGGCTGATATTTTTTCCTTTTAACGCGCTGTAAAAGGTTTCGTGGGGTGGTAGCTCCGTGCTTTCCAGCTTTGCCGGGTTATCCAGCCATTCGTAGGGGAAGAAACCTTTAGCTTCCTCGACCCCGTAGGCTTTCAGGAATCCGGCGTAGGAGGTACCCGGGGCAAGAAAGTGGCTGACATCTAAAATACGAAATCTTTCGGTCGAGAGGCACGCGTAGGAATTGCATTTTTTCACCACGAATCCACGTGCTTGGTCATGCATGTCCAGATGTTTAGCGAGCTTCCGCTTGACCAGGTTGAGATCGTACTTGGCGCTGAAATATAGATATAATACGTGAAGATAAAAAGACCAAGCAGCACACAAGAAAACAACGACAAACGACAACGTTAGATAGACAAACAGACGCATGGACAGACAGATAAACGAACAGACAAACGGACAGACAGACAGACAGGCAGGTAGATAGAAACTCGAACTATTTACCTGTTGAACCCGAGGACCGGTAAAACGGAGAGGTAAGCCTTGAACCGCCAGTAAAGCGTTTTTAGTTTCTCTTTTCTCTCCTCCTCATCTTCCTCCGAGAGACTTTGCATTTTTTCACTTATTTCGTCGACGAAGACCCCCCACGTCTGCCGAGCCAAACCGGAAGCGGCGCTTTGCATCTCTGTCAATGGCGGATATCATTTCGGCCCAAAGTTCATCCGTGTTTTCGTTGACGAAACGTTTTTGGGTCGTGTGTCCAGGCACGTTGGAACAGACGCTGACGCTAATGGGCATGTGCTGGTGGGTCCATTCCAGCTTTTACGTGGCGTCGCCGTCGAGTTTAACCAGCATACTTTCGAAGTCGAAGACGGCGAACCAAGGTCAGCGGGAACTGATATACCGACTTCTTCCAGTTGCTGGAATATCGTCCGCTGCTCCCGATAAAATCCGTCCGGATAAACGTAGAGGGTCTTTTTATCGCATATTTTGGCATGCTGCTTGAAGTTGCCGTGGTGATCGAACATCCGGTCGCACAACGGGCACTGAAATTTTTTGGCGTACTGCTGGAAATCGGAGATGTAGGAGCAGTGGTTCTCGTGCTGATTTACGTACAGGGTATCCGGGTACCGTTCCGCCGACTTGAAGACGGGTACCAGGGAAAAAATCTGTACGTTGACTTCGAAAAACTGCTCGAACTCGGGCATGTCGGCGAATTGTACGCCTTTAAAATTGGAGGGCGGTGTTATTTGAACCGCCATGCGACCGCCGAGAAAATCCCTATATTCTCGCGCGTTGTGCGATCTTTCCTACTGATCGTAGAGTTCGGGAACTTTGACCAGGGAACCGTGACGTTTGAGACACAGACACCGGAAGAGACATAAATTGTCGTCATATCTCGATTTGGTGACGGGGTCCTTGTCCATGGAGACGATGAATTTTGAACGGCGAACGTATTCCGGAAGTCCCTCCTCGTTCGCGGCCCCCAGTGAGAAATCGGTGTTAAGGACTTTCACCCGGATGTTGGTCAGTAACACTAACTTCCATTTCGTATCCGGTCTGTTTTTCGTCATCTCCGCCATGACGTTCATACTGCTTAGTTTTCTGAGGACCTGAAATAGTGACGCGCTTTATTAGTCATGCGTTTTACCTTTATTTAAAATAAAAAATAATTTAAAAGAAAAATAATATCGTAAAAATATCAATTAAAATTAATTATTAAATTTAAAATAAATAAATAAATACTCACCTTTGATATATCCGACCGAGATGAGATCCGGATGGGTGTCTCTAGAACGTTGACGTTGTCATAGGGTCGGAAGTATCGATACCGCCCTGTCTCCAAGTGCCTCATAATGAACCCGAAACTCAGGTTTGCTTTAAAGGCGTTGTGTTGACGGTCGTACACGCCTTGAAGGGCTTGACCGATATCCTGGACGGTCATACCGGGAAACATGGGAATATTGTAAATAGATTCTACGGGCCCTTCATTTTATCTTTCGAGGATCAGTGCCCTATTAACCAGGTAGCAATCCCACAACCCCTCGTCGATCGTACCGTCTTCGTCGACCCACGGTTCCTGGCCCTCTTGGAAAGGTTGCGGGTGCAAGCCGGCGCCTACCTGGTAATGCCGCTGCGCGTTGTGGGCGTGTAGAGCTTGGCGGTCCGGAAACACGGCGGGGCACCTTCGACATTTATACGAACTGCACCCGGGCTGCGGGGAGTCGGTTCCAGCATCCCCGTGCTGACGGCTGGGTCCGGGCTGCGGGGACTCGGACAAAGCATCTCGGTGCTGACGACTGGATCCGGGCTGCGGGGATTCGGGTATAGATCCCCGTGGACCGTGTTGCCTGGCGTTGTGGACCTGCAGTTGTTTCGGGTGCTGGAACTGGGCGGGGCAGTGTTGACACTCGTAGCTGCTGGTTCCCGAACTTCCGGCGGAACACTTGGCTGGCTTCACCTTATGTTTTATTTTAAGGTGAAATTCCAACCGTCGAGCGGTTTCCAAGACTTCCGGGCTTCGATCGCAGGGAAAAACGCCTTTACAGACCTTTTCTGCGTTTTAAGTTTGTTAGACGGTTAAACGCTTTCTGACATTTCAGGCACGTGTTAGTCGCATCATCGTGTATGTTCTTGATAGTCGAAGTAGACTTGACTTTTGAGTAAACGATTGTTGCAAGTTGGGCATTTATGCGTCTTAGCAGTCGGGCGCCCATACCGACCTGTACCGTCGGCGGAATATTCGTATTTATTTCGACCCTGAAAAAAACAAAACAAAACAAAAAACAGTTTATAAATTATTATTCGATAAATACATATCGTGACATAAATTATATATGTTGTTTACTATTTTAATAAAAAGTAAATAAATAAAAATGAAGAGATTTAACTTACAAAGCGGAACGCTGTTTCTCCGGCGATTTTAGCATGGACAGCAAGTCGTCCGCGTCCTGCGTCGACCGTTTACTGGGTGTGTATGTACTGGTTGCCGCGGGTTTCTCAGCAGCTCGTCGTCATCTTCCAAAGTCCAAATCGGAGGAGATCCGGGACTCGAAGCGGCGACCTCGTTAGCCACTAGTCGCTGGAGGATTTCTTGCACGAACGGGTCGTCTTGGATACCCTGGGTGGTGACGAACGACTGAAATTGGTCGGCGGAAACGCCCTGGTCCAAAAAAGCCCTCAGCACGTGCTCCATTTCGCAGTAAGTCGGCGATTAAAAATCTAGCCAATTTACCCAGTCCCGGGATTACGGATTCGAAGTGCTCCTGGTTGAGATGAATGTCTCTCGGGAAGCAGGAACGGTGTCTATTTCTGTAAGCGTGGGAGGATGTGAGGCGCGCGGGCGCACGCGATACTTGTAATAATAGTATTAATAATAAAAACAATAAAAAGAAGATAACAGATAAAATGATATCAGTTAAGTAACTACCGTGATAAAAATCATACTTATTAATAATCTACCGTGTTAGAAAGACATGTCGTAATTAAAAGGAATATAAATGTAATAACATGTTTTTATATCATTGCTAATGATAAAATGAGCCAGTCATTTTAAAGAAAATAAAGAAAAATAGAACAGATAGATCATATCAGATATTTTTAGTGACATCGTTGTAAAATATGCGAAATAAATAAATTGATATTATTTGATGTTTCAATTATACTACATTTGATAGCGTATTAAATATTTTAATACCTTTTACAGTTCTCTCTGCGAAATTATTCTTTGGGTAGAAATCAACGCTTCGTTGGATGACACGGGAATATGTCGCTGTCTCTGACTTTGATACTTACAAGTATTATACAGTAATTAAAATATATTTTTTCGTGGTTTTTTATGTAAATTAGCTCCCTTAGACTGTGCCTCCACCTTGATTTGAATAACTCTCTTGAGGCTGAATGAGATATCGAATCTCTGATATTATTGATTAACTTGCAACATCAGTACACTCCGCTCGATATCCTCGGGGTCAAATATTTATGAAGTGTAAATCCTTATATCAATATTATCTTCGACTTCTTCCCCACTGACCAGCTTTGTGTCAATACCTGATCATTTTCTAAATAATCGAAAAGAAAATTGCTCCCAGTGTTCAAAATGTGTGTAAATGCGCAATACTGAATAATTTTATTAATAAGCACCCCGTTTCTGGCCGACGTTAATATAATTGTAAAAACGTAGAAGTTGATGTAACGTATATATGAATTATTTTTATTATTATTGAGTATAATCGCATTAATTTACATCTGTTTTTTTTTTTTTTTTTTTTTTTTTCCGGTGTATCAATATCTAAAAGTAATGAAAATGTAAATACTTTCCAAGTTTTAAAATTCCCAAATGACTCTGAACTTATCAAAAGGAATTTATTCCCTCATTTAACCACTTTGTTACACCTTTCGTATTGCCGCGTGTATGTTTTAGTATTGAATAAAGAGAATGTTCTGTAAAAAGAAATTGTGATATCAAATCATTTATTCTTGAGACTATTTTAACAAGAGAAAAATAACGTACGCTCGAAGGAAATATAATACACCTGGGAAAATAAAGATATTTCGTTTAAAATAATATATAGAATTCTACAAAATTACTTTTGGGTATATTTTACCTCGTTTCTCAACAGAACGATATAAACGATGTGTTCTCCAGGGCAGAAACTGGCTGAATGACGCTCCGCTCTTGATAGCCGCTAATATTTTATTTCGATTAATCGATCTAATTGGTGGATAACGAATAACATTTTAATTAACCAAATTAATTGGTTGATTTAAATTCTGACCGTTAGAAGTCAGTTATAAGCTCGGCGAACTTCGTAAGGATAAATATAATCCCCTCTATTGCTTGACGCAACAATGCTGTATAAATACGGGCGCGGTATTGGACTCATGAGAAAGCGTGGAAATAGAATGTGTTTAAAATTCCGATAAACAAATGATAGTATGATTTATTTAACTTTTCTTTAATTTATGTTTTCATTTTACTCTCGTAGTTCCGCCTTATTTACTAGAATTCCAAAATAATACCTACAAATAATATCGCCTACAGAAAAGGAAGAAAATAAATTTTAAAAAAAATGGGAATATCCTATATTATATTGATAAGGTAATTCAAAATATAAACAGTAACCCTATATCGGTCGTCACACGAATGCTGTATTTTTTAATTTAACACCCGAAGTTTCGGATTTTTCATGCGAGGAAGCCTTCCAGCTGGCTTGCGGTAGGTCGGTGGTTCTACCGGGTACCTCTGTGTACTCGGGTCTTCCTCCACCTGTAATAAGCTGGACGTCGCTATATGATTGAAATAATATCGCAGCGACGGCCAACTCCAATACAACAACAACACCCGAAGTTCCACCTTATTTACTGGAATTCCAGTTTTTACGAAAGAATAAAGACCGGTGAAATCCATCGAATAATATTGTAGAAAGAGAAATATAATTAGTGACAATGCGTATACACAAAAAAAAGGAAATTTTACGAGAAAGATGAAGAAAAATGAATGAAAAGCGTTATTGAGAGAGAGAGAGAAATATTTTGTTATTTCTGAACATAACTTTTTATTGAACAAGAACATATAAAGTGGGATTGACATATACTCTCGAAGAAGTTAATTAAATGACACCCGACAATAACGCAACAAATAATACACATTGCATGCATTTATTGAATAAATAATAACTTGTATAGCGTTATAACCGCCTGAAATATATGCATTACGTATTTGTTCTACTACAACAAACTACTAATACTCTTGTTAAACATAGAAAACCAATGCTATATAAGCGTTTACGTTTTTTTATAAATAAATAAATAAATAAATAAATAAATAAACTTTCCCGATCACTAACACGGAGAAAGTGAAAAACGCAGCGTAGGACAATGCCAAAAGCGATTATCTCGTCTTATGAAAAACCGCTAATACCCGTTTATCGTCGCTAGACTAAGCCTGATTAACTCGCCGCGGATCAAATACCGCTGCGGGTGTTGGTTGTGATTATAGAATTTAGACATGAAAAGGTGAAAATCGTTTCACACCGATTGTCAAAACATACGCACTGACACGCGTATTACGGAGAAATATGACGAGAAAGACAGAAATGGTAGAAAAAGAGCTATGTTCGACTTCATCCAAAAACAGTAAATAATACGTCCGAGGACGGGTGAGACAGTGGTTAACATTCATGTAGTCCGCGATTCGTAAGGCCAATAATAGGCGATAACCGATCGATACGGGTTTAGATTATGTTACAGAAATGTTTAAGTGGTCAGTTACCGCTAATTAATGATAAAGAAATCTTCTCTCGACGCGTCGTTTAATTGTTCAGAAAGTAAATACGTTATTATTCGTAAAGACAATACTCATTATTCAACGTCGCTCATTCAATGCTTCTGCGATAATAGCGAAATCGATGACGTAGTTCATTAATTGTCCCGAATAACAATACGATATTATATACGAATAAATATTGCGGTTTTTTTCATTCCCGAAAACAATAGCCGCCCGACCTCGTTAAAGGGGTGGATAAGGGGATTATGTCATACCCGTTACAATAGGTCAATGTCCTAATTGTTTATGGAGACAATTAAAAATAAATATTGCGGTTTTTCAAGAATGTCACGTGACCTCGTTAAAGGGGTGAGGTCGGGGATTATGTTATACCCAAAACAATAGGCCATTGTCCTAATTAATGACGTCATAGCGTGCTTTCGTTTATTACCTCTGCCTCGATTTCTCGCCATCCCATTCATATATACTACTATTATACATGATCATCATTCAACCTCCAATAGCTGTAATAACCAGACCAGGATTTGAACCTGAGACCCTATTCTCAAAGATTGGTGGTCCTAATGACCAACTGAACTTACTGATCTTACACATACCTTACCAATATTGGCTACTTACATTAACAAAAAGAAGGGCAAGGGTGCCCACTAACTATTGAAAAAAGGGGTTACAATGCATTGCTGTTTTTCCATTCCAAAGTCTGTAACTCTTCATAAAGAGGCCTTTCATTTAAATATAACAAACTATAAATGATATATTTATGGATAAATTCTGCAAATTCTTTTGCAGAGAGAAAGAAAGAGATGCAGTAAGCCACGATTTGCATTTAAATTATAACAGCAAGTAAAGTTTTAGAAAAATCGATTGATTGAAAAACAATCGATTTTCAAAGTTAAATAAATTCATATGCAACAAAACAGAAAGAGAAAGGGGGAGAGAGATGAGGAAAGGCAGATAGATACATTTAAAAGTAAAAAAAGGTTACTGTTTCGTTAACAAATAAGTAAATGTGTACTTATTGCTCCTTTGAAAAAGCAAGTTGCTGCAGAACTGTAGACGCTTTAAATATCTGTCTTTGTTTTTACCCCGATTACACTATAATTAATCACACGAATAAATTCACGCCAATAACGTCATCATTGTCATCAAAATCAATAATTATTTTGCATTCTAGATAAGCTCAGGTGATAAACAAAAAACAATTACCCAATGTTAAAATTTCTAACAACGAACAAGTATTGATCAATCTTTTCCCTGTCGGAGCAAATTCCGATCAGAGATGTTGATTTTTAAATCGCTGTATCTTTTTAATTTATGGATGGATTTTAGAAGATACTATTTTTGGAAACTGGAAACTGTTCTTTCAGAATATATATGGGTTTATAGTGTATAGGTATTAGTGTTGCTTAAAGTTTATGGAGAAAAAAAAAAAAACGACGTTCCATAAATTCACCGATGCGGGTTATTATAATGATGATTTATTAGGACATAGATATGGTTTCCTGGGAGTTGAACCCAGTCCTCTTGGTAGAACACCAAAAGGTTCCAATAAACCAATAATCTGATATCCTTCACCCTTAGACTCAATTTGATTAAAATTAAAAAAGACCACCTGTTGTGATTGGTACAGAGGTTGATTAGATAAAATTTAAGGTGATTAAACCCCGACCCCCGCACCCTTACTTGTCTTCACATGAGTAGGACAGGACAGGATTGTGCTGATTCCTATGTGTAGCAGTGTTTTAAAATGACAATGGAAAAAAAAGTAGTTATATTTTCAATTCCCCACAACCTTATGGCCTTATAAATTTACCAATTATGTTTTAATGGATACATTCCTGTAATGATTGTACATTTAATGAAGTAAATTCCGTTCTTATTTTTCTTATTGCCATCCACCATAAATCAAAAGATGTCCAAAGACAGTGCAAACCTCTTTTCTGAGTACTGGATAATGTAATATTAACTATTACTTTTTTTATTTTTTCCGTGTTAATATAAACCACGGAACACAGGACATTGAGTCTCAGTACACCAAGTTTTGAGTGAATATGTTTAATTGTTATGGAGAAGTGAGCAATAATAATAATAAAAACTTAAAGGACACTGACGTCGATGTTAGGTCATGACGATAGCTCCACTTTTTGAATTGTGAAACTAATAAAAATGTTTCATATCATCTATTATTTGTCAAACTTTGATTGCCCATTACTGCAATATGATATATCAGATAAGGTAAAGCAAATGATGTCTTCTAATTATTATTCTTGTAGGATAATAAAGAATTCTTAAATTTCTATGATATAATGCACAATAACTCATTATTATGAGCAAAAATCATTCTAGGAGTAGATGTTTTTTGAAAGTTTTTTTGAAACCAGCTCAGTTTAATGAAAGGAAACCAGCTCAGTTTAATGTAAGGAATCAGCTCAGTTTAATGAAAGGAAACCAGCTCAAGTTTTACCATTTTATCATCACTTGAATTCTATTTTTTCGAATTTCTTTGCGATGTAGTTTGATATAGTTTGTAAACTTCTTAAAAAGTGTTACAATCTTGCCATAAAACCTTAAAAGTGAACTTATAGACTAAATGTAGTTTTTGTAGATCGTCCCCTACAGTTCAGCCTGAGGACACAAAAGTCCTCAGTTGACGTGTGTTGCCACGGAGGCACTGTATAGGGCTTGACCATGGAGAGGCTATATACTGGCAGGGAGACTGATGTTCCTTTTTCGCCAGAAACTGGCTAGCCAGCGGTGGATGCTAAAGCACACCACACCAGACGCGTCACATGGCCCATTTTGACACACACACAATAGCCAGAAACTGGGGACGTTATCAATCGAAATTGAATATCTGTGAACCCCAAACACAGAGAACTCTTAACTTTTATTTCTGAACTATTATGTGCCACTTTTTAAGACAATGACGGGGCGAGTCGTGCCACTTTTACAGACATTGACAGGTCCATGAATAAGCTGAAGAGGAAACAAATAAATATTATTTGGAAAAACAAGAACAAGGAAAAAAAAAAAAAAACAAAAAAAAAAATTTTTGAGAGAAAAAAAAGGTTTTAGATAAAAAAAGAAAAACATGCCAAAACAAAAAGGAAACCGTCAAAAAAAAAAAAAAAGGAAAAAATGTTTAAGAAAGAAAAAAAAACATTAAAGAATAAACTAAACAAAAAAAAAAAAAAAAAGATAAGAAAATTAAGAAAAAAAAAGAAAAAAGAAAAAGAAGAAAAAAAAAAAAGAAAAGGAAAGAATTAACCCAAAAAAATGGGGATAAAAATTTTTCCCCATTTCATAATTTAGAAAAGAAATAGGGAAAAACCCTGGACTATTTCAGTAACTACGTAAAAAGAACCCCAAACAAAATTTGGAATATAACTACTTTTAAAAACAAATTTTTGCCCAACTTCAAAGAAAAAGAAATAGGGGATGAACGGGGAACCATTTTCAGTAACAGGGAAATTTAAGACCCCCAAACATATTGGAATATAACTACATTTTAACATTTTGCCCAACTTCAAAAGTATAAAAAATGGGGGATGAACAGGACTATTTCAGTAACTACACTTTAAAGCCCCCCAAACTTTAAAAGAAAAATAATCACATTTAAAAAAAATTTTTAAAACCAACCCCATAAGTTTTAAAAAATTTAGGGATGAACAGGACTTTTTCAGTAACTACACTTTAAGACCCCAAACATTTTAAAATATAATACATTTAAAAAAATTTTTTTGCCCAATTTCATAAGTAGAAAAAAAAGGGGGAAAGAACAAAACTTTTTCAGTAACTACAAAAGAAGACCCCAAACAAAATAAAATATAAAAACTTTTAAAAAAAAATTTTTGGCCCAATTTCATAAGTATAAAAATAGGAGGAACGGGACTTTTTAGAAACCCCCCCAAAGAAACCCCAAAAAAAATTTTGAAAAATTAACACTTTTTAAAAAATTTTTTCCCCAATTTCAAAAAAAAATTAAGAAATAGGGGATAAGGGGCCCCATTTCATAACTCCCTTTTTAAGACCCCAAAAAAAAAGGAATAAACACATTTAAAAAAATTTTTTCCCAATTTCCATAAGTAGAAGAAATAGGGGAAAACCGGGACTATTTCAGAACCCCCCCAATAAGGGCCCCCAAAAACAAAAGGAATAAAAACAAAAATTTAAAAAAATTTTTGCCCAACTTCATAAGTAGTAAGAAATAGGGATGAACGGACTTTTTCAGAAACTAACTGAAAAAACCCCCAAAAAAAATTTTGGAATAAAACCCCATTTAAAAAAATTTTTTGCCCAATTTCATAATTAGTAAAAAATTTGGGGTTTGGAAGGGAAACTATTTCAGTAACTCCCATGAAGCCCCCCAAAACCCTATGAAATAATCCTTTTAAAAAAAATTTTTTCCCAACTTCATAAGTGGGTTAAAGAAATGGGGGATGAACGGACTATTTAAAGTAACTACTAATGAAGACCCCAAAAAAAAGGAATAAAACTACTTTTAAAAAAATTTTTTGGGCCAACCATAAGAAATAAGAAAAAGGGTTAACCCGGACTTTTTCAAAACTAAAATGAAGCCCCCCAAAAAAAATAATAAAACACTTAAAACAAATTTTTAAATTTTCAAAAAGAGAAAGCATGGAAGAACAGTATTCCAAAACAAGGGACCCCGGGGGGTGATACCCCCGCTCTTATTTAATAGACCCCTTGGTTTTTTTTACGTACCCGGTTTTATAGGACCGATACACATGAAATGTTTCTCGGGTTTAAAACCAAGGGACTGGGGTCTCCGAGTTCCCAAAGCAACCCATTTTGGGCCCATTTGCCAGCAAAGGTTTTTTAATCTGGTTTCCAAATTTTTAAAGTTTTTTCGTTTTACACGGAAATAAAAAAAAAAGAACAATCTTTTCGTGTCCCTTGGGCAGGGGCCCCCCTTTCATCTGTACCATTCGGTATTTGGTTTTCAGGGGACCAGCTTCAAACCAATCAAGCGATTTAACGGGATTAGGGGCCCTTTGTTGTAGTTGAACCAACTGGGAATCCTCGACCCCAAATGTGAATAGTGAAGTAAAAAATTTAAAAGCTCTGATGAACTTTAAAAAACAGCTTTTTCACAAAAAAACATTACAAACATTATTTTTTTACCCCTAAATTTTTATGGTAATTTCGTTTTAAACAAACCCATTTACAAAAGACAAAGGGCCCATATTGCAACATTCTGTGATTTTTAAAAAAGGGTGTCCGGGGGAAAACCCCGATCGAATACTCAAACGGGCCCTTTACTGCAAATTTTTGGATCCTTAACATTATCTGCATGTTCATCTTCTTTTTTTGACTTCAACAAAAATCAGAGTTTAAATATTTTCCCCGTAAAGTGCTTTCCCAAAAACCAACAAAGTTTTTCAGAGGACAGCAAAGCTCGACTATTCAAAATTTTGTAAATCAAATGAAATATTTTTCAATTCGTCTTTTTTTGGGCAAAAATGATAAACCTTGATAGGCTATTTTTTTTTTTTTATTTTGATACTTTAAAAAAAACCTGCCCCCTGAAGTTAGGGACTTTAAAATTTCTTTTTTAAAAGGTTTCCCAAAAAGCAAAACATCCTAAAGGGGGAATAAATAGTTTTTTCCGTTTTAAAAACCTGTCCCCTTTTAAAAAGTATCTTCCCTGCAAAAAATTTACCTATTTTCAAGATGTGTTAAGTATTAAACATTACATACAGTGGTTTTCTGAGATAAAGCTTTAGTAGTTATGGAGAAAAAAAAATGGCCTAAACATAAAACAAACCATGAAAATTTCTAAAAAGCTCATTATTTTTGCAAAGAAACAAGATACATTATGGCAGTCTTAAGTCAACTAATGGTGCTGAATAAATGTTCAAAGTTTCCAAAAATTAGTTATGATACTTCATGTGTAAGGGTTGATCTAAAATTATACTTAACCAGGGATGAATGCCGACACCGCAATATTAATGAAAACAGTTAAAAATTAGGTGAGCCAAAAATGATATGCAGCAGTGTTCGAAATAGTAAAAGTAAGGAAGATGATGATAGGTCTGAAATTAGAAGAATAAGATGATGGTATGAAACAGTATTTTTGAAACAGTAGTAGTAATATCACTCTTTCTGAGGCTCAAGGTTGAAGACTTGTTGCTGACTTTTTAGACACTTTCCTGGTGACAGAATTGATGCTGCAGGAGACCTATGAAGCCAAATGCTTTTGACAATCCCTGAATTGCAATTTAAATTATATATATATATATATATATATAATATATATAATCATATAATAATCATATTTCAAATTCATTATTTCAACACTCAATCATCAACATATATAGAGGTCAAAGAAAGAACTTAAACCTGCAGTATAATTTAAGAACAGCCTGTAGCCTGCCAGCTGATCAGGTTTTATATCATCGCTTAGCTCTCATTATCACTCGTCTCAGCTTATCAAAGGTAAAATATAAGTGTTTTGTATAAAACCAAATCAGTTTTGAATAAAAAAAATGCTTGACTTAAAATTTATAAAATGTGTATACAAATACTACAAGCGGACATATAAAAAAAACAAAGAAGCCAACCCCTTACATTTTCTAAACTTAAGAAGTTCAATGAGTGATGCAATGGAATTTAGGTAAGTAAATATATTTCATTAATTTTGCTCTCGGTTTGATCTGGTTTTGCAATCGTGTGAAGGTGACTGAATGATAAACAAGAGGCCATGATGGGCCTAAATCGCTCACCTGAATTCAACTGCTAGAGAGAAAATGATTAAGCATAAAGTTTCCTGAAAATTGTTTCGTACATTAATAAATAAATGTGATAATAGGGTGTAAAATTAGAAAAAAAAATATATTACTAATTTTTTCCCCTTCTTTTCAACTGACAATGAGTGCTAAAAAATGAAAATATTAAAGTTCAAACAGAGTGAAACCTTGCAATTTTCAACATAACTCCTGACATAATAAATTGATTAAAGCCATCATCAAATTTGGCCAAGATATTCTGGTTATAAACAATGTCTTAAGGTTTGAAGGCAATTGCTTAAGAAATAAAGATGCTAGAGTGCAAAGAGCAAACTGGATTCTTTCAAATTTAAAAGGGGCATAACTCCTGACCTTACGTGTTGATTCCAGTCATAATTGAACTTAAACAATGACAAAAAGTTTGAAGGCAATTGCATCAGAAATAAAGATGCTAGAGGGCAAACAAAGTGAAATCTGGCTTTTTTCAATTTTAAAAGGGGCGTAACTCCTGACCTAAGGGTCCAATTTCAGCCATAATCCAACTTAGCTAAAATTTGATGGTTATAAACATTGTTTCAAAGTTTGAAGATAATTGCTCATAAAATGAAGATGCTAGAGTGCAAACAAAGTGCAATCTGACGTTTTAAATAATATAAGGGGTGTAACTCCTGACCTAATGGTCCGATATCAGTCAAAATCGAACTTGGCTGAGATATTTTGGTTATAAACAATGTCATTAATTTGAATGCAATTGCTCATGAAATGCAGGGCTAAGGTGCAAACAATGTAAAATGTTGCTTTTTTGAATTTAAAAGGGCATAACTCCTGACCTAATGGTATGATAAACAGCCATAATCGAACTTGGCCGTGATTTTATGGTTATAAACATTGATATAAAGTTTGAAGATAATTGCCATGAAATGAAGATGCTAGAGTGCAAACAATGTGAAATCTGGCTTTTTTTGAATTTTAAAAGGGCATAACTCCTGACCTAATGTTCCGATATCAGCCATAATCGAACTTGGCCAAGAATTTATGATTATAAACATTGCTTTAAAGTTTGAAGATAATTGTTCATAAAATGAAGATTCTAGAGTGCAAACGAACAAATTGTGGACGACGGACGACGGACGGACGACGAACATTCATCGATCCTAAAAGCTCATCATGAGCACACGTGCTAAGGTGAGCTAAAAAAATGTAAAATAAGACCGGCCCCTGGCGCCCATGTTTTTTTGTGGATCCGAATAATTTTTAGCAATCTTTGTAGTGCTACCCCCAAGGATCTTCTGTACCAATTATTTTGAAATCTGGCCAGTAGTTTTTCAAGGGAGATGATTTTTAAACTTTCCAAGAATTTTTTTCTTTTTGTTGCTATGGCAACCAGAGTTCTGCATAGAGCAACTTTATTTGAGCAATTTTTTTATACCAAGTTTCATCAGATTTGTCCACGGTTTCAGAGGAGATGTCTTTTAAAAAGCAAATTGTTTGACGACGGACGACGGACGAGGGACGACAACGGACGACGGACGAAGGGTGATCCCAATAGCTCACCCTGAGCACTTCGTGCTCTGGTGAGCTAAAAATATAAGTGATGATTTATTAGGACGTAGGAAGGATATGATTTCTTGGGAGTTGAACCCAGTCCTCTTGGTAGAACCCCAAAAAGGGTTCCATTAAACCAATAATCTGATTTTCCTTCATCCTTAGACTCAATTTGATTAAAATTAAGAGTGCCAGTGATGCCCCCAATATACGCCGCCACAAAATATAAAGACCAAGAGGGTCTTTTAATTATTGCTTTTAACATTTCTGTAAGCATAATGAAGTCTGTGAGACCAATTAATTTAGCTGAACAGAGATAGAACCCTAAAAAATGCTTCCAATATGAAAGTAAGTCAAATAGCAGTATCATTATGAATCCTTTTTTCTTTTACCACATAACTCTTGCAAAAATCACTGAAACCAGAAAATCTCTGCTTATGCACTTTTACCTGTTTAGAACTTGAGTTGTGTTTTCAAGAGACCATGTTTAGAAAGGCATAACATTGCAAATATTGATGAACATCAAAATCCGTGCTTTGTGCATATCTACCCAGTATAGTAGTTTTGAAAAGATTAGGTCAGAAACATACAAGAAATTGCATTCACATAGCTGAAATATCAATCAGCTAAAGAGACTAAGTTTCAAGGGACAAAACCTTGCAAAAATTAATAAAACCGGAAAATTGCCACTTCATGCACATCTACCCATTATAGTAATGACATTGACCAAGTTTTGAAAAGATTCATTCAGAAATGTAGGAGGAGTTGCGTTCACAAGGCTGCAATATCAATCAGCTAAGAAATTTCAAGGGACAAAAATCTTGTAAAAATCAATGGACCGGAAAATTGCCACTTCATGCACATCTACCCATTATAGTAATGACATTGACCAAGTTTTGAAAAGATTCATTCAGAAATGTAGGAGGAGTTGCGTTCACAAGGCTGCAATATCAATCAGCTACAGAGACTAAGTTTTCAAGGGAGGTACAGACGTACGGACGGACGAAGAAGATGACGCCAATATAAGACCGCCTCCGTATAAAAAGACTACCTGTTGTGTTTTTGTACAGAATTAATTAGATGGAACTCAAGGTGATTAAACCCCGATCCCCGCACACTAACTTGTCTTCGTGTGAGTAGAACAGGACAGGATTGTGCTGATTCCTATGTGAAGCAGTGTTTTTAAAATGACAATAGAAAAAGTATCTGATCAATAGAAGCATAAACCAACGTTTTGGTGTATTTGGATACACAATTTTAGAACATCGACCCCTACAGTTCAGCCTGAGGACACAAAGTCCTCAGTTCACGTGTGTCGCCGCGAGGGGGCACTGTATAGGGCTTGACCATGGAGAGGCTATATACTGGCAGGGGAGACTGATGTTCCTTTTTCGCCAAAACTGGCTAGCCAGCGGTGGATGCTAAAGCACACCACACCAACGCGTCACATGGCCCATTTTGACACACACACAATAGCCAGAAACTGGGGGACGTTATCAATCGAAATTGATATCTGTGAACCCCAAACACAGAGAACTCTTAACTTTTATTTCTGAACTATTATTTTGCCACTTTTTAAGACAATGACGGGTCGAGTCGTGCCACTTTTACAGACATTGACGGGTCCATGAATAAGCTGAAGAGGAAACAAAATATAATTATTATGAGACAACAACAAAAAGGGAAAATATAGAAGAAAAAGGCAATGAAAAAAATTATGAGAGAAAAAAAGGTTTTAGATAAAAAAGAAAAACATGCCAAAACAAAAAGGAGAACCGTCAAAGAAAAAAAAAGTGAAAAAATGTTTAAGAAAGAAAAAAAAACAGTTAAAGAATAAACTAAACAAAGAAAAAAAAAAAAAAAAGATAAGAAAATTAAGTAAAAAAAGTAAAAGAAAAAGAAGTAAAAAAAAAAGTTAAGGAAAGGAATTCAATGAGGATATATCTTAACTCGAACAAATTTTGCCCTACTTCATAAGTAGTAAGAAATAGGCGATGAACTGGACTATTTCAGTAACTACGTATGAAGACCCCAAACATATTGGAATATAACTACATTTAAACAAATTTTGCCCAACTTCATAAGTAGTAAGAAATAGGGGATGAGCTGGACTATTTCAGTAACGACGTATGAAGACCCCAAACATATTGGAATATAACTACATTTAAACAAATTTTGCCCAACTTCATAAGTAGTAAGAAATAGGGGATGAACTGGACTATTTCAGTAACGACGTATGAAGACCCCAAACATATTGGAATATAACTACATTTAAACAAATTTTGCCCAACTTCATAAGTAGTAAGAAATAGGGGATGAGCTGGACTATTTCAGTAACTAAATATGAAGACCCCAAACATATTGGAATATAATCAACATTTAAACAAATTTTGCCCAACTTCATAAGTAGTAAGAAATAGGGATGAACTGGACTATTTCAGTAACGACGTATGAAGACCCCAAACATATTGGAATATAACTACATTTAAACAAATTTTGCCCAACTTCAAAGTAGTAAGAAACAGGGGATGAACAGGACTATTTCAGTAACTACACATGAAGACCCCAAACATATAAGAATATAATCACATTTAAACAAATTTTGCCCAACTTCATAAGTAGTAAGAAAAGGGGATGAACTGGACTATTTCAGTAACTACACATGAAGACCCCAAACATATAAGAATATAATCACATTTAAACAAATTTTGCCAACTTCATGAGTAGTAAGAAATAGGGGATGAGCTGAACTATTTCATTCACTACGAATGAAGACCCAAAATTATAATAATACAACTACACTAAAAGTAATTTTGACATACTTCTTTATTTTTGCTGAAGAGACAGCATCGGAAGAGACAGTAGTCGGATACAAGGGAGTCCGGGTGCGATACCCTAGCTCTTAGCGAATAGACCCCTTGTTCTTTTACGTGCCCGGTGTAAAGCACCAATACACGGATGAAATGTTTCTCGGTAGAACCAGCACTGAGGGCTCCGAGTTCCCATAAACAGACCCATTTGCTGATTGCAAGCAAAGGTTGCATCTGGTACCAAATTTTACGTCTTTCGCTTGACATGGTAGTAATAAATAAGAACAATCTTACATGTGCATGCTGGAGCAGCCACACTCTCATCTGTACCATTCTGGTAGTAGTGCATGGTACCATCTTAAAACCAATCAAGATGATTTAAACGGCATTAGGGTCATTTGTGTATTGAACCATCTCACAGATCCTCGACCAACTGTAAACAGAGATGTAAAATTAAAAAGGCTCTGATGATCTTTAAAGCAGCTCGTTCACAAAAGATCATTAGCTAAGCATTAGTTGTTTTTTTTAACTATTTGTATGTATTACGTTCATCAATACCCATTTCCAGAGACATGGTCCCATATTGCAACATTGTGTGATTGTAAAAACAAGAGGGCCAAGATGGCCCTTGGTCGCTCACCTGAGAAAGATGATTGCTTAAGAAATAAAGATGCTTGAGTGTAAAAGTGAAATCTGGCTTTTTTTATAGTGAAATGGGCATAACTCCTAAATTTACAAGTCAATATCAGTTAACCCGATTGTGAGATTATGGGCATAAACATTGTCTTAAAGTTTAAAAATGATTGTTAAAAAAATGAAGTTGGTAGAGAATAAACAAAGTGAAATCTTGCATTTTTTTGTATTAAAAGGGGCATAACTCCTGACCTAAATGACCCATCTCAGCCACAATTGAACTCAATCGAGACATTATGGTCATTAATAATGTCATAAAGTTTGAAGATGATTGCTAAAATGATGAAGATGCTAGAGTGTAAACAAAGTGAAATATGGCTTTTTTTTTTATTAAAAGGGGCATAACTCCTGACCTAATTGACGGATCTCAGCCATAATCAAACTTTATTGAGACCTTATAGTCATAAGCATTGTCATAAAGTTTGAAGATGATTGCTCAAAAGATGAAGATGCTAGAGTGTAAACAACTTGAAATATGGCATTTTTTGAATATTAAAAAGGGGCATAACTCCTGACCTAAATGACCCATCTCAGCCACAATTGAACTCAATCGAGACATTATGGTCATTAATAATGTCATAAAGTTTGAAGATGATTGCTAAAATGATGAAGATGCTAGAGTGCAAACAATGTGAAATCTGGCTTTTTTGAATTTTAAAAGGGGCATAACTCCTGACCTAATGTTCCGATATCAGCCATAATTGAACTTGGGCCCAGATTTTTTTTGGTTATAAACATTGTTTCAAAGTTTGAAGATAATTGCTCATAAAATGAAGATGCTAGAGTGCAAACAATGTGAAATCTGGCTTTTTTTAATTTTAAAAGGGGCATAACTCCTGACCTAATGTTCCGATATCAGCCATAATCGAACTTGGCCGAGATTTTATGGTTATAAACTTGTTTTAAAGTCTGAAGATAATTGCTTATAAAATGAAGATGCTAGAGTGCAAACAATGTGAAATCTGGCTTTTTTGAATTTTAAAAGGGAATTACTCCTGACCTAATGTTCCGATATCAGCCATAATCGAACTTGGACAGATTTTATGGTTATAACCATTGTTTTAAAGTTTGAAGATAATTGCTCATAAAATGAAGATGCTAGAGTGCAAACAATGTGAAATCTGGCTTTTTTGAATTTTAAAAGGGGAATAACTCCTGACCTAATGTTCCGATATCAGCCATAATCGAACTTGGCCGAGATTTTATGGGTTTTAAACATTGTTTTCAAAGTTTGAAGATAATTGCTCATAAAATGAAGATGCTAGAGTGCAAACAATGTGAAATCTGGCTTTTTTGAATTTTAAAAGGGGCATAACTCCTGACCTAATGTTCCGATATCAGCCATAATCGAACTTGGCCGAGATTTTATGGTTATAAACATTGTTTCAAAGTTTGAAGATAATTGCTCATAAAATGAAGATGCTAGAGTGCAAACAATGTGAATCTGGCTTTTTTTAATTTAAAAGGGGCATAACTCCTGACCTAATGTTCCGATATCAGCCATAATCGAACTTGGCCGAGATTTATGGTTATAAAACATTGTTTTAAAAATTTGAAGATAATTGCTCATAAAATGAAGATGCTAGACTGCAAACGAACAAATTGTGGACTGACGGACGGACGCGGACGGACGGACGGACGACGACGGACGGACAGACGGATTCTGACCCAAAAAATATC
>CM037780.1:24923283-24939239 GCA_021229015.1 Solen grandis | reverse complement strand
AAAAATGCAGAAATATACCTTGACCTTTGCATATTATGGGTGATTTTAATTTTTGATAAGGGATCAAATTTGGACTCTGGTCATTTGATCAAATGAAGTCCGACTTCAAAAACTAAACACCAATGGAAAGATCTCTTCACAGACTAAAACTTTTGTTCATATACTTTCTATAAAATATTTTTAGATTTGTAGCTATTTTATGCCGATATAAATAATAATTATTGGTATATGACCTTGACCTTTGCATATTATGGGTGATTTTTTTTATATGATTTTATTTGTTTTATAAAAATGCATTTACAGTGAACAAATGATGAAGATTGAATAAAAATAAAATCAGGAGCTGTAAATAACCTTAAAAGTCATGCTTTTAAAATGTTGATTTTTCGAAAATATTGGTTATGTTTGACCGCGTACTGTGGACAAACCATGCATTTCTCAAAATTGCCACACCATATATTTTGTGCGTATATGTCTTGCGAATCATATGCAACAAATAAAATTCCCCTCTCTCATCTCTGAATAAAATGGGGACTTTTTTCGTAGACCTACCCTCATTTCACCGTTTTTTCGAGATTCGAACGTTCAACCTCCTGTAGCACGAAAGTTTTATATACGCAAATTTTTTGGAACTATCTTAAGTTCTAACAAGGAAACAATCAAAAAACCGCATTTGAATCGGACCTCAAATAACAGAGTTATTAGCACTTAGTAACTTTTACAAAACGCCCCCTAGCGGCAAAACTAAGACAAAAATGAAAATTTTCTCAACGTTAGGATCAAATTCAGATCATAGGACAAAACTGGTAAAAAAATCAGAAATGTGACTTTTTTCTATCATGGTGATAGCCGTTCACAAAAAAAGGTTAAAAAATAATAATAAAAAAAAAAAAACGCAAGCGATGCGAAAACCTAACTAGAATCGCTATTGCGATATCATCGGTTTTCGCAAAAGCAATTCCATTCAGTTCACGAGTCACATGTTTCGAAAAACATATTTCTTCGTTCAATGGCTTTTTGAATACTGTTGAATACAGTGATCTTTCAAACATTTTTGTCGCAATGTTTAAGCAGACTTTTTACCAAGAAGAATACTTCTAAGTATTACCTGTCTGTAATGCAGTCGCAAACTTGAAAACTTTTTTTACAGACTTCGGGTACTGCAACATTATATGTGTGTGTTGCTTTATGAGGATGACATACGACAATTGTACTCGATAAACAACAATTGCAAACGACACACAACAGTATAAAATGACATGCGACAATGCGATATGCCACTTAACATTATAACGAACTAATGTTGCATTGAATTACTATCATTTTCATGAAATATCGCATAAATATTTTAGTGTTGTTTCAAATTGATGTCACCAAGGAACAGAAAGCAAAAAATTGCATAAAAATCAGACTTTAATAATTTTAGTAATAAAGGGTGATTTCAAGCCAAGCGCCCCCTAGCAGCAAAATGAGAAACAAAATTGAGTAAAATTTTACTATTAGGTACCTAGAAATGCAGCAAATGGTTCAATGCAGCAAACAGAATTCTTCTATCTGATGTCTAACAAAAACGGATAGGTTTTTCGTACACATACCCTCATCTGCACAGTTTTTTGCGAGGTTCGAACTTTCAACCTTCCGTTGCTAGCTCAAAAAGTTTCAGCCACTCATACCTAGAAACTATCATATTTTATTAGGCTATCAACAAGAAACATAATGCAATAAACCGCATTTGGATCAGGCTTTAACTTTTTGAGTTATAAGTAGAAGAGTGCTTTCAAGCTAAGCGCCCCCTAGCGGCAAAATGAGAAACAAAATTGATTACAATTTTTCCATTAGGTACCTAGCAATGCAGCAAATAGTTCAATCAAGTACGCAAGTCGCACTAGTCGAACATTCTATTTCTTATATATCACAATTTGAAGCATAAAAACTGATTTACAATTATTCCAAAAAAGGATCAAACTTTGGACTGCGGTAATATGACCAAATCAAGTCCGATCTTCAAAAACTAAACATCACTGGAAAGAGCTCTTAAAGAACTAAAACTTTTGTTCATATACTTTCTATAAAATATTTTTAGATTTGGAGCTATTTTATGCCGATAAAAATAATAATAATTGGTATATGACCTTGACCTTTGCATATTATGCTTGATTTTTTTCTATGAATTTATTTGTTTTATAAAAATGCATAAACAGTGAAATAATGATGAAGATTGAACAAAAAATAAAGTCAGGAGCAGCGAAAAAGAGGAAACGTATGGATATACAATTGTTTGATAAGAGGATCAAACTTTGGACTGTGGTCATTTGATCAAATGAAGTCCGATCTTCAAAATCTAAACACCAATGAAAAGATCTCTTCACAGACTAAAACTTTTGTTCATATACATTCTATAAAATATTTTTAGATTTTGAGGTATTTTATGCCGATAAAAATAATAATAATTGGTATATGACCTTGACCGTTGCATATTATGGCTGATTTTTTTTCCATGATTTTATTTGTTTTATAAAACTGCATTAACAGTGAAAAAATGATGAAGATTGAATAAAAAATAAAGTCAGGAGCTGCAAATAACATTAAAAGTCATGCTTTGAAAATGTTGACTTTTCGAAAATATTGGTAAAGTTTGACCGCATACTGTGGACAAACCATGCATTTCTCAAAATCGCCACACTATATATTTTGTGCGTATATGTCTTGCGAATCATATGCAACAAACAAAATTCTCCTATCTCATTCCTGAAAGACGTGGATAAATTTTTCGCAGACCTACCCTCATTTCACAGTTTTTTTCGAGATTCGAACATTCAACCTCCTGTAGCACGAAAGTTATATATACGCAACTTTTTGAAAACTATCATATTTTATTAAGTAACTGACAAGGAACGCAATGCAAAAAACCGCATTTCAATCGGACTTCAAATAACAGAGTTATTAGCCCTTAGTCACTTTTACAAAACGCCCCCTAGCGGCAAAATTAAGACAAAAATGAAAATTTTCTCGACGTTAGGATCAAATTCAGATCCTAGGACAAAACTGGTAAAAAAATCAGAACTGTGACTGTTTCCTATCTTGTTGATATGCCGTTCACAAAAAAGAGACGGAAAAATAATAATAAAAAAAAAAAAAAAAAAAATAAAACAGAAGAAGAACAATAGGTTTTCGCAAGCGATGCGAAAACCTAATAAAACAGAAGAAGAACAATAGGTTTTCGCACTGCGATGCGAAAACCTAATAATTTTCACTTGAGGCTGAAAGCCCTAATAAAAGTTTGAAGAAAGCCGTTATAACTAAGGCAATGTGCTTATCGGTCCTGGTGTACACCATTGCATCCTAAAATGCACCTCATTCTCTCAAATACGCATCGCAATTCACCTTTCATCACGGGCACTCTTTCCTGCGTAGGAACGTCCGGATCGTGGGTAACCAACCAAATAACCGCCTTCTTCCCTTACTTCAAATTGCTAGATTTTCGTATACAAGCCCTTATCCGAAAAACATGAATATCTGCCATGTTTGTTGACGGAATCACTTGAATTTTTCAGGACTTTTTGCACATTGTAGTCTACGGCATTCTTGCAAATTTCAACTTCAAACATCAACTTGTCGATTTTATATGATTTTTTAAATAATTTCTGCTTAAATATGTATGAAATCATAATCACGTGACCAAACAAGTATTCCTTGCAGTATACATCACTTCACTTTTCAGTGTGTTAATGCTGAAGAAATCATAATTTTTGGCTCAAAGTTCATGAAACTACAGCGTTTCAATTTCGTTAAAAGTACACTTTTCGCCTTTCTGTCATAACTCAACCAATTCAACCCCGATCTTCAAAAACTAAACACCAATGGAAAGATCTCTTCACAAACTAAAACTTTTGTTCATATACTTTTTATAAAATATTTTTAGATTTGAAGCTATTTTATGCCGATAAAAATAACAATAATTGGTATATGACCTTGACATTTGCATATCTTCGCTGTTTTTTTTTTCTATGATTTTATTTGTATAATAAAAATGCATAAACAGGGAAATAATGATGAAGATTGAACAAAAAATAAAGTCAGGAGCTGCAAATAACCTTAAAAGTCATGTTTTTAAAATGTTGATTTTTCGAAAATATTGGTGAAGTTTGACCGCATACTGTGGACAAACCATGCATTTCTCAAAATAGCCACACCATATATTTTGTGCGTATATGTCTTGCGAAACATATGCAACAAACAAAATTCTCCTATCTCATCTCTGAATAAAATGGGTAGGTTTTTCGTAGACCTACCTTCATTTCACAGTTTTTGCGAGATTCGAACTTTCAACCTCCTGTAGCACGAAAGTATTATTACGCAAATTATTGAAACCTTTCATATTTTATTTAGTTTCTGACAAGGAACACAATGCAAAGAACCGCATTTGAATCGGACCTCAAATAACAGAGTTATTAGCCCTAGTGACTTTTAACAAAACGCCCCCTAGCGTCAAAATGAGAAACAACATTTATTAACATTTTACCATAAGGTACTTAGAAATGCAGTTAATAGTTCAATCAAGTATAAGAAAGCGCTATTGAATCATATATTTCTTATAAATCACAATTTGAAGCAAAAATACTGATTTACAATTATTCCTGAAAAAGATCAAACTTCAGACTGCCGTAAAATGACCAAATCAAGTCCGATCTTCAAAATCTAAACATCATTAGAAAGAACTTTTCTAAAACTAAATCTTTTGTTCATATATTGTTTATGAATTGTTTTTTAATTTTGAGCTATTTCAAGCCGAATTGATATACAATAATCCTAATATGACCTTGACCTTTACAATACATTTTTACTTTTTATATTATGTGACACTTAAGAACATAGTTTTACATTAAATGTGAAAATTTCATAGAAATTGAACTAAAAATAAAGTCAGGAGCTGCAAAAAATCTTAACAGTCATGCTTTGAAAATGTTGATTTTCGAAAATATTGGTTAAGTTTGACCGCGTACTGTGAACAAACCATGCATCTCCCGAATTCGCCACCCCATATATTTTGTGCGTATATGTCTTGCGAATCATATGCAACAAACAAAATTCTTTTATCTCAACTCCAATAAAAATGGGCACTTTTTTTGTAGACCTACCCTCATTTTCACTGTTTTTTGCGAGGTTCGAACGTTCAACCTTCCGTAGTCAAAAAGTTTTATATACGCAGATTTTTGTAACCTATCATATTTGATTAGGTTTTTGACAAGGAACACAATGCAAAAAACCACATCTGAATCGGACCTCAAATAACAGAGTTATTAGCATTTGTAAAAAAATTTCAAAGCGCCCCCTAGCGGCAAAAATAAGACAAAAATGAAAATTTTCTCAACGTTAGGATCAAGTTCACATAAATATAAGGAACTGGTAAAAATTTCATAATTGTGGCTTTTTTCTATCATGGTGATATGCCGTTCACAAAAAAGGGTTAGAAAAATAATAATAACTAGAATCGCAATCGCGATATCATCGGTTTTCGCAAAAGCAATTCCATTCAGTTCACGAGTCGCATGATTCGAAAAATATTTCTTCGTTCAATTGCTTGTTTATAATGTTAACAGCGATCTTTCAAACACTTTTGTCGCAATGTTTAAGAAGACTTTTTACCCAAAAGAAGATTTTTGAGTATTACCTGTCAGTTATGAAATCGCGATATCATCAGTTTTCATGAGAAATTCCATTCAGTTCATGAGTCGCATGATTCGAAAAACATATTTCTTCGTTCAATGGCTTGTTGAATACTGTAAACAGTGATCTTTCAAACATTTTTGTCGCAATGTATAATCAGACTTTTTACCAAGAAGAATACTTTTGAGTATTACCTGTGTGTTATGTAGTCGTAAACTTGAAAACTTTTTTACGGACTTCGGGTACTGCAATGTTATATGTGTGTTTTGCTTTATGATGGAGACAAATGACAATTGTATTCGATAAACAACAATTGCAAACGACAAACAACAGTATAAAATGACACACGACAATGCAATATGCCAGTCAACACTATTACGAACAACTGTTGCATTGAATTACTATCATTTTAATAAAATATCGCATTATCTTTTTTGAGTCATTTCAAATTGATGTCACCGAAGAACAGAAAGCAAAAAAAATCGCATAAAAATCAGACTTCATTTTTTTTAATTATTAATAGTGATTTCAAGCTAATCGCCGTAAAATGACTAAATCAAGTCCGATCTTCAAAAACTTAACATCACTGGAAAGGGCTCTTTAAGAAATAAAACTTTTGTTAATATACTTTCAATGAAATATTTTTTGTTTTGGAGCTATTTGGAGCCAAATAAAAACACAATAATCGTAATATGCCCTTAAACTTTGCAATATCTTTTTACCTTTTTAATAGTAAGGTCCTTTCAGACATAACAATACATAACTTGTTAAAATATCATGAAGAATGAACAAAAAATAAAGTCAGGAGCGACAAAAACATGTTTTAGAAATTTTAATTTTTCCTAAAATTTAGTGAAGTTTGACCATTTCTAGAGGACAAACCATGCATTTCTTAAATTCGCCACCCCATATATGTTAACTTTTTAATTGTGAGGCCCTTTCAAACTTAACAAACCATAACGTGTAAAAATTTCATGACGAATAAACAAAACATAAAGCCAGGAGCGACAAAAAAAAACATGTTTTTGGAATTATAATTTTTCCTAAATTTAAGTGAAGTTTGACCGTTTCTAGTGGACAAACCACGCATTTCTTAAAATCGCCACCCCATATATTTTGTGTGTATACGTCTTTCGAATGGTATGCAGGAGACGGAATTCTTCAATCTGATTTCTATAAAAAAAACGGATAGTTTTTTTTGCGAGGTTCGAACATTCAACCTTCCGTAGCTCAAAAGCTTTCAGCCACACGGACTCTCGATTCCTATCAAATGTTATTAGGCTATTAACAGGGAACAGAATGCAAAAAACTGCATTCGAACCGAACTTCAACTTTTTGAGTTATAAGCAAAAGAATGATTTCAAGAAAAGCGCCCCATAGCGGCAAAATGAGAAAGAAAATAGATTAAAATTTTACCATTAGGTACCTAGCAAAGCAGTAAATAGTTCAATCAAGTATACTAGTCGCACAAATTAAACTTTTTATTCTTATGTATCAAAATTTGAAACATAAAACCTGATTTACAATTATTCGAAAAAAAGGATCAAACTTTGGACTGCCGTAAAATGACCAAATCAAGTCCGATCTTCAAAATCTAAACATCATTAGAAAGAACTTTTCTAAAACTAAATCTTTTGTTCATATATTGTTTATGAATTGTTTTTTGATTTTGAGCTATTTCAAGCCGAATTGATATACAATTATCCTAATATGACCTTGACCTTTACAATACATTTTTACTTTTTATATTATGTGACACTTAAGAACATAGTTTTACATAAAATGTGAAAATTTCATAGAAATTGAACTAAAAATAAAGTCAGGAGCTGCAAAAAATCTTAACAGTCATGCTTTGAAAATGTTGATTTTTCGAAAATATTGGTTAAGTTTGACAGCGTACTGTGGACAAACCATGCATTTCCCGAATTCGCCACCCCATATATTTTGTGCGTATATGTCTTGCGAATCATATGCAACAAACAAAATTCTTTTATCTCAATTCCAATAAAAATGGGCACTTTTTTCGTAGACCTACCCTCATTTTCACTGTTTTTTGCGAGGTTCGAACATTCAACCTTCCGTAGTCAAAAAGTTTTATATACGCAGATTTTTGAAACCTATCAAATTTGATTAGGATTTTGACAAGGAACACAATGCAAAAAACCACATCTGAATCGGACCTCAAATAACAGAGTAATTAGCATTTGTTGATTTTTTTCAAAGCGCCCCCTAGCGGCAAAAATAAGACAAAAATGAAAAATTTCTCAACGTTAGGATCAAGACCAGATAAATATAAGGAACTGGTAAAAATTTCATAATTGTGGCTTTTTTCTATCATGGTGATATGCCGTTCACAAAAAAGGGTTAGAAAAATAATAATAACTAGAATCGCAATCGCGATATCATCGGTTTTCGCAAAAGCAATTCCATTCAGTTCACGAGTCGCATGATTCGAAAAATATTTCTTCGTTCAATGGCTTGTTTATAATGTTAACAGCGATCTTTCAAACACTTTTGTCACAATGTTTAAGAAGACTTTTTACCCAAAAGATTTTTGAGTATTACCTGTCAGTTATGTAGTCGCGATATCATCAGTTTTCACGAAAGCAATTCCATTCAGTTCACGAGTCGCATGTTTCAAAAAACATATTTCTTCGTTCAATGTCTTGTTGAATACTGTTAACAGTGATCTTTCAAACACTTTTGTCGCAATGTTTAAGAAGACTTTTTACCCAAAAGATTTTGAGTATTACCTATCAGTTATGTAGTCGCGATATCATCGGTTTTCATGAAAGCAATTCCATTCAGTTCACGAGTCGCATGATTCGAAAAACATTTCTTAGTTCAATTGCTTGTTGATACTGTTAACAGTGATCTTTGAAACATTTTTGTCGCAATGTTTAAGCAGACTTTTTACCAAGAAGAACACTTTTAAGTATTACCTGTCTGTTATGTAGTCGCAAACTTGAAAACCTTTTTTACGGACTTCGGGTACTGCAACGTTATATGTGTGTGTTGCTTTATGATGGCGACATACGACAATTGTACTCGATAAACAAGAATTGCAAACGACAAACAACAGTTTAAAATAACACGCGACAATGTATTATGCAACTCAACACTATTACAGACTAATGTTACATTGAATTACTATCATTTTCATGAAATATCGCTTTGATTTTTAGTGTTGTTTCAAATTGATGTCACCAAGAAACAGAATGTAAAAATTTTGCATAAAGTCAGACTTTAATTATTTTAGTTATAAAAAGTGATTTCAAGCCAAGCGCCCCCTAGCGGCAAAACGAGAAACAAAATTGGGTAAATATTTTCTATTAGGTATCTAGCAATACAGCAAATGGTTCAATCAAGTATACAAGTCGCACTAGTCAAACATTCTATTCCTTATATATCAAAATTTGAAGTATAAAACCTGATTTACAATTGTTCTAAAGAGGATCAATATTTTGACTGCCGTAAAATGACGAAATCAAGTTCATTCTTCAAAAACTAAACATCACTGGAAAGGGCTCTTCAAGAACTAAAACTTTTGTTCATACACTTTCAATAAAATATTTTTTTTTTTGAGCTATTTTGAGCCGAATAAAAACACAGTAATCGTAATATGACCTTGACCGTTTCTAGAGGACAAACCATGCATTTATTAAGTAAATTTCATTTTAACTTCTTAATTGTGGGGTCATTTCAAACATAACAATACATAACTTGTGAAAATATTATGAAGAATCAACTAAAAATAAAGTCAGGAGCGACAAAAACCATGTTTTTGAAATTTTGATTATTCCTAAAATTTAGTGAAGTTTGACCGTTTCTAGAGGACAAACCATGCATTTATTAAGTTCGCCACCCCATATATTTTGTTCGTATATGTCTTGTAAATAATTTGCAGCAAACAGAATTCTTCTATCTGATCTCTAACAAAAATGGATAGGTTTTTCGTAGACCTACCCTCATCTGCACAGTTTTTTGCGAGGTTCGAACATTCAACCTTCCTTTAGTAGCTCAAAAAGTTTTAGCCACTCATACCTGGAAACTATCATATTTTATTAGAGTATCAACAAGAAACACAATGCAACAAACCGCAATTGGATCAGACTTCAACTTTTTGAGTTATAAGTAGAAGAGTGTTTTTAAGCTAAACGCCCCCTAGCGGCAAAATGAAAAACAAAATTGATTAAAATTTTACCATTAGGTACCTAGCAATGCAGCAAATAGTTCAATCAAGTACGCAAGTCGCACTAGTCGAACATTCTATTTCTTATATATCACAATTTGAAGCATAAAAACTGATTTACAATTATTCCAAAAAAGGATCAAACTTTGGACTGCCGTAAAATGACCAAATCAAGTCCGATCTTCAAAAACTAAACATCACTGGAAAAAGCTCTTGAATAACTAAAACTTTTGTTCATAAACTCTCAAAGAAATATTTTTAGTTTTGGAGCTATTTGGGGCCGAATAAAAACACAATAATCGTAATATGACCTTGACCTTTTCATTTATTTTTTAACTTTTTAATTGTGATCCCCTTTCAGACATAACAATACATAACTTGTGAAAATATCATGAAGAATTAACAAAAAATAAAGTCAGAAGCGATAAAAAACATGTTTTTGAACCTTTAACTTTTTCTAAAATTTAGTGAAGTTTGACCGTTTCCAGAGGACCTACCATACATTTCTTAAATTCGCCACCCCATATATTTTGTGCGTATATGTCTTGCAAATCATTTGCAGCAAACAGAATTCATCTATCTGATCTCTAACAAAAATGGATAGGTTTTTCGTAGACCTACCCTCATTTGCACAGTTTTTTGCGAGGTTCGAACTTTCAACCTTCTGTAGCTCAAATACTTTCAGCAACACGTACCCTCGAAACCTATCATATTTTATTTGGCTATCAACAAGGAACAGAATGCAAAAAACCGCATTTGAATCGGACCTCAAATAAGTGAGTTATTAGCCATTAATAAATTTCATGCAAAACGCCCCCTGGCGGGAAAAGTAAGACATAAATGAAAATTTTCTCAACGTTAGGATCATTTTCAAATACGTGGTAATAACTGATTAAAATTTCATACATGTGACTTTTTTCTATCATGGTGATATGCCGTTCACAAAAAAAGGTTAGAAAAATAATAATAACTAGAATCGCTAATGCGATATCATCGGTTTTCGCAAAAGCAATTCCATTCAGTTCACGAGTCACATGTTTCGAAAAACATATTTCTTCGTTCAATGGCTTTTTGAATACTGTTGAATACAGTGATCTTTCAAACATTTTTGTCGCAATGTTTAAGCAGACTTTTTACCAAGAAGAATACTTCTAAGTATTACCTGTCTGTAATGTAGTCGCAAACTTGAAAACTTTTTTTACAGACTTCGGGTACTGCAACATTATATGTGTGTGTTGCTTTATGAGGATGACATACGACAATTGTACTCGATAAACAACAATTGCAAACGACACACAACAGTATAAAATGACACGCGACAATGCGATATGCCACTTAACATTATAACGAACTAATGTTGCATTGAATTACTATCATTTTCATGAAATATCGCATAAATATTTTAGTGTTGTTTCAAATTGATGTCACCAAGGAACAGAATGCAAAAAATTGCATAAAAATCAGACTTTAATCATTTTAGTAATAAAGGGTGATTTCAAGCCAAGCGCCCCCTAGCAGCAAAATGAGAAACAAAATTGAGTAAAATTTTACTATTAGGTACCTAGAAATGCAGCAAATGGTTCAATGAAGCATACAAGTCGCACTAGTCGAACATTCTATTCCTTATATATCACAATTTGAAGCATAAAAACTGATTTACAATTATTCCAAAAAAGGATAAACTTTTTTATATACTTTCAATAAAATATTTTTTGTTTTGGAGCTATTCGGATCCGAATAAAAACACAATTATCGTAATATGACCTTGACCTTTGAAATTTCATTTTAACTTTTTAATTGTGAGGCCCTTTAAAACATAACAATACATAACTTGTGAAAATATCATGAAGAATGAACTAAAAATAAAGTCAGGAGCGACAAAAAACATCTTTTCGAAATTTTAATTTTTCCTAAAATTTAGTGAAGTTTGACCGTTTCTAGAGGACAAACCATGCATTTATTAAATTCGCTACCCCATATATTTTGTGCGTATATGTCTTGCAAATCATTTGCAGCAAACAGAATTCTTCTATCTGATGTCTAACAAAAACGGATAGGTTTTTCGTACACATACCCTCATCTGCACAGTTTTTTGCGAGGTTCGAACTTTCAACCTTCCGTTGCTAGCTCAAAAATTTCAGCCACTCATACCTAGAAACTATCATATTTTACTAGGCTATCAACAAGAAACATAATGCAATAAACCGCATTTGGATCAGGCTTTAACTTTTTGAGTTATAAGTAGAAGAGTGCTTTCAAGCTAAGCGCCCCCTAGCGGCAAAATGAGAAACAAAATTGATTACAATTTTTCCATTAGGTACCTAGCAATGCAGCAAATAGTTCAATCAAGTACGCAAGTCGCACTAGTCGAACATTCTATTTCTTATATATCACAATTTGAAGCATAAAAACTGATTTACAATTATTCCAAAAAAGGATCAAACTTTGGACTGCCGTAATATGACCAAATCAAGTCCGATCTTCAAAATCTAAACACCAATGAAAAGATCTCTTCACAGACTAAAACTTTTGTTCATATACATTCTATAAAATATTTTTAGATTTTGAGGTATTTTATGCCGATAAAAATAATAATAATTGGTATATGACCTTGACCGTTGCATATTATGGCCGATTTTTTTCCATGATTTTATTTGTTTTATAAAACTGCATTAACAGTGAAAAAATGATGAAGATTGAATAAAAAATAAAGTCAGGAGCTGCAAATAACATTAAAAGTCATGCTTTGAAAATGTTGACTTTTCGAAAATATTGGTAAAGTTTGACCGCATACTGTGGACAAACCATGCATTTCTCAAAATCGCTACACTATATATTTTGTGCGTATATGTCTTGCGAATCATATGCAACAAACAAAATTCTCCTATCTCATTTCTGAAAGACGTGGATAAATTTTTCGCAGACCTACCCTCATTTCACAGTTTTTTCGAGATTCGAACATTCAACCTCCTGTAGCACGAAAGTTATATATACGCAACTTTTTGAAAACTATCATATTTTATTAAGTAACTGACAAGGAACGCAATGCAAAAAACCGCATTTCAATCGGACTTGAAATAACAGAGTTATTAGCCCTTAGTCACTTTTACAAAACGCCCCCTAGCGGCAAAATTAAGACAAAAATGAAAATTTTCTCGACGTTAGGATCAAATTCAGATCCTAGGACAAAACTGGTAAAAAAATCAGAACTGTGACTGTTTCCTATCTTGTTGATATGCCGTTCACAAAAAAGAGACGGAAAAATAATAATAAAAAAAAAAAAAAAAATAAAACAGAAGAAGAACAATAGGTTTTCGCAAGCGATGCGAAAACCTAATAAAAATAAAACAGAAGAAGAACAATAGGTTTTCGCAAGCGATGCGAAAACCTAACTAGAATCGCAATCGCGATATCATCGGTTTTCGCAAAAGCAATTCCATTAAGTTCACGAGTCGCATGATTCGAAAAATATTTCTTCGTTCAATGGCTTGTTTATAATGTTAACAGCGATCTTTCAAAGACTTTTGTCGCAATGTTTAAGAAGACTTTTTACCCAAAAGAAGATTTTTGAGTATTACCTGTCAGTTATGAAATCGCGATATCATCAGTTTTCATGAAAGCAATTCCATTCAGTTCATGAGTCGCATGATTCGAAAAACATATTTCTTCGTTCAATGGCTTGTTGATACTGTTAACAGTGATCTTTGAAACGTTTCTGTCGCAATGTTTAAGCAGACTTTTTACCCAAGAGAGTATTGTTGAGTATTACCTGTCAGTTATGAAATCGCGATGTCATCAGTTTTCATGAAAGCAATTCCATTCACTTCATGAATCGCATGATTCGAAAAACATATTTCTTCGTTCAATGGCTTGTTGAATACTGTTAACAGTGATCATTCAAACATTTTTGTCGCAATGTATAATCAGACTTTTTACCAAGAAGAATACTTTTGAGTATTACCTGTCTGTTATGTAGTCGTAAACTTGAAAACATTTTTTACGGACTTCGAGTACTGCAATGTTATATGTGTTTTTAGCTTTATGATGGAGACAAATGACAATTGTATTCGATAAACAACAATTGCAAACGACAAACAACAGTATAAAATGACACACGACAATGCAATATGCCAGTCAACACTATTACGAACAACTGTTGCATTGAATTACTATCATTTTTATGAAATATCGCATTATCTTTTTTGTGTCATTTCAAATTGAGTCAATCAGAAAAAAAAAAAAACTTCATTTTTTTTTTAATTATTAATAGTGATTTCAAGCTAATCGCCCCCAAGCGGCAAAATGAGAACCAAAACTGATTAAAATTTTACTATTAGGTACCTAGCAATGCAGCAAATGGTTCAATCAAGTATACTATCAAACATTCTATTCCTTATATATCACAATTTGAAGCATAAAAACTGATTTACAATTGTTCTAAAGAGGATCAAAACTTGGATTGCCGTAAAATGACCAAATCAAGTCCGATCTTCAAAAACTAAACACCAATGGAAAGATCTCTTCACAGACTAAAACTTTTGTTCATATACTTTCGACAAAATATTTTTAGATTTGGAGCTATTTTATGCCGATAAAAATAATAATAATTGGTATATGACCTTGACCTTTGCATATTATACTTGATTTTTATTCTATGATTTTATTTGTTTTATAAAAATGCATAAACAGTGAAATAATGATGAAGATTGAACAAAAAATAAAGTCAGGAGCAGCAAAAAAGGGGAAACATATGGATATACAATTGTTTGATAAGAGGATCAAACTTTGGACTGTGGTCATTTGATCAAATGAAGTCCGATCTTCAAAAACTAAACACCAATGGAAAGATCTCTTCACAGACTAAAACTTTTGTTCATATACTTTCTATAAAATATTTTTAGATTTGGAGCTATTTTATGCCGATAAATATAATAATAATTGGTATATGACCTTGACCTTTGCATATTATGGGTGATTTTTTTTCTATGATTTTATTTGTTTTATAAAAATGCATTAACAGTGAAAAAATGATGAAGATTGAATAAAAAATAAAGTCAGGAGCTGCAAATAACCTTAAAAGTCATGCTTTTAAAATGTTGATTTTTCGAAAATATTGGTTATATTTGACCGCGTACTGTGGACAAACCATTCATTTCTCAAAATCGCCACACCATATATTTTGTGCGTATATGTCTTGCAAATCATATGCAACAAACAAAATTCTCCTATCTCATCTCTGAAAAAAATGGGGACTTTTTTTCGTAGACCTACCTTTATTTCATCGTTTTTTCGAGATTCGAACATTCAACCTCCTGTAGCACGAAAGTTTTATATACGCAAATAATTGAAACGTATCATATTTTATTAAGTTTCTGACAAGGAACACAATGCAAAAAACCACATTTGAATCGGACCTCAAATAACAGAGTTATTAGCCCTTAGTCATTTTTACAAAACGCCACCTAGCGGCAAAACTAAGACAAAAATGAAAATTTTCTCAACGTTAGGATCAAATTCAGATCTTAGGACAAAACTGGTAAAGAAATCAGAAATGTGACTTTTTTCTATCATGGTGATATGCCGTTCACAAAAAAAAGGTTAGAAAAATAATAATAAAAATAAAAAAAAAAAAATAAAACAGAAGAAGAACAATAGGTTTTCGCAAGCGATGCGAAAACCTAACTAGAATCGCTATCGCGATATCATCGGTTTTCGCAGAAGCAATTTACCTCAGTTAACGAGTCGCATGATTCAAAAAACATATTTCTCCATTCAATGGCTTGTTGATACTGTTAACAGCGATCTTTCAAACATTTCTGTCGCAATGTTTAAGCAGACTTTTTACCCAAAAGAATATTGTTGAGTATTACCTGTCAGTTATGTAGTCGCGATATCATCAGTTTTCACGAAAGCAATTCCATTCAAGTCACGAGTCGCATGTTTCGAAAAACATATTTCTTCGTCGCACTAGTCAAACATTCTATTCCTTATATATCACAATTTGAAGCATAAAAACTTATTTACAATTGCAGCAAACAGAATTCTTCTATCTGATGTCTAACAAAAATGGGTAGGTTTTTCGTAGACCTACCCTCAT
>CM037780.1:24873183-24923183 GCA_021229015.1 Solen grandis | reverse complement strand
AGTAAAGGGTTGTACTCAATTTTGTAATAAAACTTATCTGCGTATCTGTTCCTCTGAGAGAGAGAGAGAGAGAGAGAGAGAGATAGAGAGATTTCCAACGAAGAATTTCAATGCCGTAATAAGTAAGGTACATTTGACGTGGACTAGTCATTATTTTCGTTTCTGGTCTCCACGTTGATCCAATATTTTAAAAAAGCAACTACGTATTTACAGATGGGAACTTTTCGAAGTGTTACCAATTGCACCGATCTCTTCCCCTCCCTGGAACACATTGACCTAACGGCGCACTGTAAATCCGTTAATTACAACTGACTAGCATGACCCGAAATATAACATAAAAGCAGGAGAGTTATGCCAAATATGTAATCTAAAATCCCCTGGGAACTGTTACAGTTGACTGCATCAATTCTCTTTTAAGTTCACAGATGACATTAAGCAACGAAATAACAACTCTGACATTTAGTGATTAAAGCATATATAAACACACAAAAATGCTCTTTATATGCTATACAGCACACGTAATTTATCATATCGGAAAATTTCCGTTCTGAACGAAACATATCCTGGTTCAAGCTATTCACATAGCAATTCATTTTGTCCTCCATTCACGGAAACAAATACTTGAAGAGGCTATTTGACATTGCTCGAGCCACCGTTTCTTTGCGAGATACAACTGAATATTTTTCTTTAGCAATAAAATAAGGATGTGGTCAAATAAATGTATTTAATACAGACTGCACGGTAGAGTTTCAAGTTCGATACAAAAACTCTTGTAGCATTTAATTGTTCACTGACTGAAATATCGGTACCAAAACTCACCACTGAATTGAATATACATGCACATAAGGGGGGGGGGGAACAGCACGTCCGTCCGTCCGTCCGTCTGTCTGTCTGTAGCCTTGCTTATACAATATTGAAGCTCAGATTCTATTCTACGTACACAATCTGTATAGAAACGAAACATATTTGTTGAAAATACCATCTAAATTTCAGTAAATTAATATTCATCAAATCATAAATTTATGCATGAATATTCATGGAGGTACCGATTTAATGCATTTAATATAGATCAAATGCACCATTTACAAAAAGAATTTTGAAAAGTGCATAGCATTTGGTCATATACTACATTTCGAAATATTTTATATAAAATTTCCCCATTCTTTTAAAATTCTCATTTGGTCATATATGATTACATGTACATTATATTTTAGCATTTCATGTTTATATAAATCATTCGATTTATTTCAAACTCTCTAAAAGTGATTTCTACAAATCAGGTTTAATATATCAAGTCAGTTTGAAATATCATAAAATATGCATAGAAGAATAATTTTGGCATAAAAAAGCTTATTTTTCCTTGGCCATCCATCACATAAAATTACACCTTCTTAATGCAATCCGAGATTTGAAAACGTTCACTGCCCGTGGCAACGGATGGTCCTAAAACAATCAAGCTGAATAAATGTCAAAATAAACTACAGGAAAACCACCAATTAGAATAAGATAAAAATAAAAATGATTGCCTACTACATGTTCATGTGATTTATGACTAAACACTTCAGTCACGTGACTATTGATATGCTAATATGTTTTTTGTTTGTTTGTTTTATTTCTCTTTTGCACAATGCTGTATGAGAATCTTATCTGATAGATATTGCCCCGTCCCACTTGTAAGATGTAATGCTATAAAAGCAGCGGGTCTAGCACTGCACCTTGTAGAATTCTTTGTATTTAAGCATGCCACCATAGAGCTGAGTTTTATCGTGACAATAAATTCAATGATATAGTGATTTCTACCAAAACAGTATCATCAGTGATTTTGGGTAAAAAGTATCACCTAATAAGGCTTTAATCATTTGTCCTCCGTCATCTCACCCCCAACCCCCACCCCAATGCTGTATTTCTCAGGCACAAAATACTGGTCTAACCCAGATACTGGTGAGATGGTTCAGTACAAGATTTTGTTTCCAAATCTACGTTTAGAAAATTAGCTCCAGGGTTGGACCAGTACTTGGGAAAGTTATGAAAAAACCTTGCCCAAATGGGTTTCGAAGCCTCGGACCCTTATGTACGAGTATATCTATTAACATTTTCTCTCCGATATATACATATACATGCATCAACATTATCCAAATGTTTTCACGTTCATTGGATCCGTTACTTTCATACACATACGAAACGACAGGATTTATACAGTGAACAAGGATGTTTTTAATTAGAAAAGAATGTAGACCAATGTCCATTAGTTGTAATACATTTGCATTCGAACAGTTCATGGCCAACAGAACATACCTCTTGAAATCAGAGCTATTAAGAGAAAAACACGCAAAAATCGGGAAAATCAATTTGTGAAATATTTAAATTTTGGGAGAAATGTAACCATCATTCTGTGCTAATTAAAAACTCCATTTTCATTTCTCACAACTATATAAAGCTATAAGTTACTTTCTTCTGCCATTTGAAGTACTTAAATAGGCTTGTTCTAGTTTTTGTCAAAGAGAGTTTCTAAACAGTTTTATGATTTAATTAATTAGATGACATGATGATATCTAGTTACTTACATCTGAATCGTTTGTCAAGTTTGTACTCGCCATGTTTTACATACTTGTGCACTGACTTACGACATTCCAATCCTCGTCGGTGTTAAACATTACAGAGGTTTTCTTAAAGTTTTAACTTTATTTATTTTACGTCGATTGTCAGCCTTTTAAAGGCGTAAAGTTGTAACATTCAGACGACTTATAAGAAAAATACAATCATTAAGACTTACAGCTTAGATTCATACATCTCACCCCCGGAAACATAATGCAATATAAGTTTAATATTATTTTATTTCTTTTCATATATATACAGAAAAAGGGTTGGGGTACAAGTTCTACCAACTTAGATAATGCCCTCCCCTTATAACATGAATAGCAAAGTTTGTACATAAAAGGTAATGGCATACAACATTACAATATTATATGACATTTTTATATAAGTTGCTTGATTATTTTTTGAAAAAAGTATAAATGGAAATGAAATAAAACTAGAAAGTAGAGATTAAACAAAAATAAACTGAGATGGAAGGAACAAAGAAAAAAAGGAAATGAAGAGTGAATATTGAGAATATGGAACAGGAGAGAGAGAGAGAGAGAGAGAGAGAGAGAAAGAGAGAGAGCCGCAGGCATAAATAATTAAACATAATGCAATATCTTATGAACAAAGTGGAATCATACCCAACTGCGGATCTGCTGGTTGTGGGTTCGAACCGCGTTTAGAGATTTGACATAAAATAACCTTCCCATGTGCTTAGGACTGGTTTAACTCGGGAAACGTCGAGAGGGATAAGTACTAATTCTACAAACTTGCTTTCCAATCGATGTAAAATTGATAAGTTTAAAACACCATATACAGTAACACTAAACTGATGCATTACGTAGACATCCAAGATTATGTTATTCTTGACGTTCTTATGACGCCTTTAGCACTCGAAATCCGATTTTTATTTTGACGTTCTTATGACGCTATTTACAGACGTATGCCCGCAACTTATATATTCCATATATATTGACGGATAAACTTGTGCTCTATTAGAATATCTGATGTTTTATTTTTGACGTTCTTATGACGCTATTTACAGACATATGCCCGCAACTTATATATTCCATATATATTGACGGATAAACTTGTGCTTAATTTTTTTTTTTATATTTCCATATATATTGACGGATAAACTTGTGCTCTATTGAATATCTGATGTTTTATTTTTGACGTTCTTATGACGCTATTTACAGACGTATGTCCGCAACTTATATATTCCATATATATTGACGGATAAACTTGTGCTCTATTAGAATATCTGTTGTTTTATTTTTGACGTTCTTATGACGCCATTTACAGACGTATGTCCGCAACTTATATATTCCATATATATTGACGGATAAACTTGTGCTCTATTAGAATATCTGATGTTTTATTTTTGACGTTCTTATGACGCTATTTACAGACGTATGTCCGCAACTTATATATTCCATATATATTGACGGATAAACTTGTGCTCTATTAGAATATCCGTTGTTTTATTTAGACTTTTTTTTTTTTTATTTACAGACTATGTGCGCAACTTATATATTCCATATTATTGACGGATAAACTTGTGCTCTATTAGAATATCTGATGTTTTATTTTTGACGTTCTTATGTCGCTATTTACAGACATATGTCCAGAATATCCGATGTTTTATTTTTGACGTTCTTATGACGCTATTTACAGACATATGTCCGCAACTTATATATTCCATATATATTGACGGATAAACTTGTGCTCTATTAGAATATCTGATGTTTTATTTTTGACGTTCTTATGACGCTATTTACAGACATATGTCCGCAACTTATATATTCCATATATATTGACGGATAAACTTGTGCTCTATTAGAATATCTGATGTTTTATTTTTGACGTTCTTATGTCGCTATTTACAGACATATGTCCGCAACTTATATATTCCATATATATTGACGGATAAACTTGTGCTCTATTAGAATATCTGATGTTTTATTTTTGACGTTCTTATGACGCTATTTACAGACATATGTCCGCAACTTATATATTCCATATATATTGACGGATAAACTTGTGCTCTATTAGAATATCTGATGTTTTATTTTTGACGTTCTTATGTCGCCATTTACAGACATATGTCCGCAACTTATATATTCCATATGTATTGACGGATAAACTTGTGCTCTATTAGAATATCTGATGTTTTATTTTTGACGTTCTTATGACGCTATTTACAGACATATGTCCGCAACTTATATATTCCATATATATTGACGGATAAACTTGTGCTCTATTAGAATATCTGATGTTTTATTTTTGACGTTCTTATGACGCTATTTACAGACTATGCCGCAACTTATATATTCCATATATATTGACGGATAAACTTGTGCTCTATTAGAATATCCGTTGTTTTATTTTTGACGTTCTTATGACGCTATTTACAGACGTATGCCCGCAACTTATATATTCCATATATATTGACGGATAAACTTGTGCTCTATTAGAATATCCGTTGTTTTATTTTTGACGTTCTTATGACGCTATTTACAGACATATGTCCTTTCAGACTATGCGCAACTTAATATTCCATATTATTGACGGATAAACTTGTGCCTATTAGAATATCGTTGTTTTATTTTTGACGTTCTTAGACGCTATTTACAGACTATGCCGCAACTTATATATTCCATATATATTGACGGATAAACTTGTGCTCTATTAGAATATCCGTTGTTTTATTTTTGACGTTCTTATGACGCTATTTACAGACATATGTCCGCAATTTATAAATTCCATATATATTGACGGATAAACTTGTGCTCTATTAGAATACCAATTGTTTTATTTTTGACGTTCTTATGACGCCATTTACAGACATATGTCCGCAACTTATAACTTCCATATATATTGACGGATAAACTTGTGCTCTATTAGAATATCTGATGTTTTATTTTTGACGTTCTTATGTCGCTATTTACAGACGTATGCCCGCAACTTATATATTCCATATATATTGACGGATAAACTTGTGCTCTATTAGAATATCCGTTGTTTTATTTTTGACGTTCTTATGACGCTATTTACAGACATATGTCCGCAATTTATAAATTCCATATATATTGACGGATAAACTTGTGCTCTATTAGAATACCAATTGTTTTATTTTTGACGTTCTTATGACGCCATTTACAGACATATGTCCGCAACTTATAACTTCCATATATATTGACGGATAAACTTGTGCTCTATTAGAATATCTGATGTTTTATTTTTGACGTTCTTATGACGCTATTTACAGACATATGTCCGCAACTTATAACTTCCATATATATTGACGGATAAACTTGTGCTCTATTAGAATATCTGATGTTTGTTTTTTTTTTGACGTTCTTATGACGCTATTTACAGACGTATGCCCGCAACTTATATATTCCATATATATTGACGGATAAACTTGTGCTCTATTAGAATATCCGATGTTTTATTTTTGACGTTCTTATGACGCTATTTACAGACGTATGCCCGCAACTTATATATTCCATATATATTGACGGATAAACTTGTGCTCTATTAGAATATCCGATGTTTTATTTTTGACGTTCTTATGACGCTATTTACAGACGTATGCCCGCAACTTATAAATTCCATATATATTGACGGATAAACTTGTGCTCTATTAGAATATCTGTTGTTTTATTTTTGACATTCTTATGACGCTATTTACAGACGTATGCCCGCAACTTATAAATTCCATTTATATTGACGGATAAACTTGTGCGCTATTAGAATATCAATTGTTTTATTTTTGACATTCTTATGACGCCATTTACAGACGTATGCCCGCAACTTATATATTCCATATATATTGACGGATAAACTTGTGCTCTATTAGAATATCCGTTGTTTTATTTATGACGTTCTTATGAAGCCATTTACAGACGTTTGCCCGCAACTTATATATTCCATATATATTGACGGATAAACTTGTGCTCTATTAGAATATCCGTTGTTTTATTTATGACGTTCTTATGAAGCCATTTACAGACGTTTGCCCGCAACTTATAAATTCCATATTTAATGACGGATGCACTATTAGAATATCCGTCATTGTGTTATTTTGACGTCCTTATGAAGCCATTTACAGACTAGTGCCAGCAATGCCAGTGCTTTTCCAGGCTGTAACTTAAACATGTATGAAAGGAATCTCAAATATTTTCGCTGTATTATTCTCTTTAATGAGACAATGTTTAATGCACAAAAATTTGGCCCCTAACTCTTAGGTCCCAAGATGTCGCACTCAAGAGTTGGATACCTTGCTCCAAGGTCAAGATTAGATTTAGAGGTGAAAGGTAATTGTGCCTACAGTGTGTAGATTTAGCGTTTGGTCCATTTTTTCCATATGCATCAATATATGGTCCTTTGGCATCTAGTCTCGCGTGCCAGGTTTCCGATTTACGATTGACAAAGAATCGCGCCTTGTTCGAGATAGGTGTGTGTGTGTGTGTGTGTGTGTGTGTGTGTCCAAACGTGCAGGAATTTTACTAGGATTCAGGAAAAGAGTCTTTTAGAAAGATATGCCTATAAGTTGGAGTTCTTCCATGTATTCATTTTATTCATGTAGGAGAAATCAGATGTCTTTCTCACAACGTTTTGGGTCAAGGATTCCCAAATTGGTGTTATTGAGACCATTGATGTGGAATCGCTGGATCAGACGATTACCGGTACTTTGTTTGATACCTGGTTATTCATGGCTAGTCGTTAATTGAGCAAATAACAATTTCTTGAAATGTGAAGAAAAAAAAAAGAATCTTGAGAAAAACTGATGGTAGAAAACCACATTAAATGATTCCGTTTCGATTTCATAAAGATATTCAAAGTTAAGAAAACAATCATTGTTTTTTTTAATTTTCAGAGGAGATAACTCATGAAAACAAACCTTTCAGGGGGAGGTAATAAAAATAACTTCAGTCTGGTCAATATTTCCCTTGGGCTTACATAATATGATATCTTTAAACTAATATTGTCAGGTTTTATTTAGATGTTTCTGGTGGTACTGGCAGCTATATGGGTGGGAAAACCTTATACTAGTAGAAATATACACGTTTTAGTTGTGTGTGACGTCAGTTACTACGTTTTCAACCCAGGTTCTCCTAGATTTAAAACCGAATTCCAGCAACAATACTTAGCCTTAAGTAATACTTAAATACTAAGGGATTATTTTCATGGTTTTTGACCCCTATCCCCCAATGTGATTTGGCTATTATGTTTTAATTGCGCGTGACGTCAGTCACACCAACTATAGTACTACGTTTTCAACCCAGGTTCTCCTAGATTTAAAACCGAATAACCTCTCAATAGTGTTAATATGATCGGACAATTGTATATATCTCCATATCATAAGTATAAAAAATTAAGCAAAAATGCTGAAAAATCATTGCTGTGTCAAAAAAATCGCCTGTGACATGAAAACATTTAGGGCTTATTTTTCTATGCTGATGTAACTGCATTCGAATGATGTAACTGTTTTTATCACGTGATCACTTTACCAAGCGCACGAATTTAGTTTGTTTCGATGCAAAGGTGGCTCGCAAATGAATTTGGTAGTAAATGTGCAGCGTTCGGTCATTTTAGGCTGTTACAATAACCCATGTGACGTCCAAAACAAATCATTGTAACATACAAATAATCACACCAATCTATCAACCTCAGATATCCCTAAAGTTATTTCTTACACTAAAAACTGACCGAAACCTGTATATCTACTACCCAAAATGAGTTCGGAAAATTTGCATAATTCCTTCAATCTATAAATAGAGTCTGTTGCAGATAATGTACTGCATTATAGAAATCAAAGCTCTGATAGCGCTGAGAGAACAGGAATGTCGCATTTCTTTTGTTTATCAAAATGAATTTTATTATTTGTGATCGACTTGCTCTTTCATTTTAGACACACACAACTTCAGTGCCTCCAGCGCTTTGATTTCGATTGTTGTGTGCGCGCTAATTTCAGATCAACGTTATTTTACCAAGAATAGAAAGACGTATGGGTTAAAGGCCTATCAATCCACATAAATGAGAGTATTTTCAATACCAAAATGTCCACGCAACAAAGTTAGTAATAGACCTTTCCAATATTTACAGGATCTTATCAAATTGACTTACATACTATCCAATACCTACACTTAGATAATAGACAGTCAAGGGTTGACCTGGTTTACATAAAAAATATTTTTTTAGCCATAAATTGAAAAGGTGGGGCTCAGATTTTCACTGCGAAAATCTGAAAAAGAGCCCTGGCACCTAAAGGTCGCGGACTTGAACTCCGTTTACCTTAAAAGCAGCTCGTTCACAGATGATTGGTAGACATTAAATGGATAATTTTCTTCTCTCCCTCGAGAATGTTATTTTAGTCTTTTTTTTCCTGACAAATAAACTCGGCAAGCGTAGGTCACATTTCACGGGTAAACGATATTTTGTTAAATGCAACCCCGACCAAATCGGTTAAATTTAGAATACGATATCCCCGAAGCAGGTCCTTGCGGTACCACGTGACACGTTACGCAACATGGCATCTTAATCAGTTCAGGGTAGCGATATGGTAAATTCAGCCAATGAAGTAAGCGCATACAAGAATAGTGAATGTGATCAGCCAAGTGAGGCAAATGAAAACAGAAAATCTTAATAATGGTTTTATAATTCTAAATAAACAAAACCGTCTGTATAGTATTGACTGTGTTGGAGATACACACATAATGTTAAAAAATCAATTCTTTTAAAATACTTTGTCAATAATCATCTGTGAACGAGCTGCTTCGATTGCTGGAATAAACCAGTCGTAAAACGCACTTTAGAGATTTGCATGAAAATGTATGTTTCTGAGAAATAACGGGCCTTATATACTTTGGGTAAACTTCCGAAAAAAAAACAACAACAGTAGTATATAGTCTCCTAAAGAACATTTAAACAGGAACATAGTGAATGACGTAAAACTTTTTTTTTTTTTTTAATCTTTACTCAGTCACACAGTCATTTGCCCTAAATAATGTCAATCTGACTGATCCATGCTATTAAATATTAACACTTTAGAAATTAGTAAATAATAAAATTAATAAAACAAAACACAATAAAAATGTTCATGAATAATACAGATATACATGGTATACCCACGCTGTTCACAAATACCCAATCGTTTATGAATATAAATGTCCATGGCACTTGGTTCACACTATTTAAAATCTGTATCTAAGCAGTTAGTACTTAGCAAAATTGAAGGCCATGAAAAATCATTGCCCAGTAACGGGATTCGAACTTAAGAATTTCTATATCACAAAAATATATATTGTCATGTCTATTTTGAATTAATACTTTCGACGCTTGTGAAACTCAGGGCACCCTCTGAGAACTTCTTCAGTGGTGACATGGTGATCCCTCGTCTTATACTGAGTGGCGTATCTCCTGTCTCATTGCTGTCGTCCGACAGATTGCGCTCTTTACAGCAGAACATTTCCCTCAAGCTATTCCGGAAACGCTTGGACAAGAAACTGTACAGAAATGGATTTATGAAACTGTTCGATAAGAAAATGATCTCTGCAGGTCCATATAAGTGAAACTTTGGAAAAGAATCCCATCCTACCACTACCAGTATGTGCAATACCAAATATGGAAGTGGAAGTAGTACCGCGAAGATTATCACGACAACGACGATTTTGGACATGCGCTGTATAGACTTCCGGGTTTCTTCTGTTGCAGATTCCTTTGTGATCTTCCTGATTTTGAATACCTTGATGCAGTGTAGGGCAATAGTTATCAAAACAGGAATAAAATAAACTGTTATCCATTGAAAGATGACATACTCATTTGTACGTTGTTTCTCAAAGATTTGCAGTAGGGTTATCAGCGATAAGGTTCCCATGACAACAATGCCAATAAACCATATCACTACAGAACAAACCATCACCCTCTTTGGGCTCATTATGATATGTCCACGAAGTGGGTTTGAAATCATAATGTAGCGAAGAATTGCCAGAAAAGCCACGTGGGAATTTGACGCAAACCAGGCTATTGATTTGACTGTGTCATACGTTAAACCCCTAAACTGGGAGTCCTCACACGTGATTGCCCGGCTGACATTTTCAATAGAAGCCATCAAGTTTATCGAAAGAAAAAGAAAGTCAGCGAAGGCAAGCATTGCTATAGCAACGAAGGTTGAGTCTCTAAGTCTACGATCCCTTGCCACCCGGGTGACGACTATCATATTGGCGATGACGCCGATGAAGAAGATGATTTCGACAGAATTGTAGATGCATATCTCGTTACAATATCCACAGTTGCCACCAAACGCACCTCTTCTCCTCCCCCACGTTGAATTCCCACTTCTAGGATGTGATGACATGTTTCTGTTTATTATCCTGTCATTATATAATCAGTCTGAGAAATTTTAAAATTAATTCTTAAGTTTATTTTTCAAACGTAATAAATTGTCAAATATCACTCAACACACTTTTATACAAATCTAGTCCATAGGTTTGAACTTTCGCAAAATCCGTGAATATGTTATATCAAGAATGTTCACGACTGCAATGGCAAACGATCTCTGACGAATGTCAGCCCAGATACACGTAATTTATATGACTGTATCCTCATGTATTAAAAAGCCAAACCATTGTTATTCATCGGGTTGAAAATGTAACACTACTTAAAAGGACAGAACTGATATGTCAGTGGTAAGTACTTTGTCCGTTTCACCACATTTGACACAAATTCTGATGGTTAGAGAGAAAGATGCAAGCAATTACAGCCACTTGTATTTTCCTGTTTGTCCTCCTAATCCACACCATCACAAGTTTGCGTCACTTTAGCTCAGCGTTCAAGTGCTTTAATGCATTTGCATTAAAGATACACATGCTTGGTATTTTGAAATAATTTAACCTCTCCATGCAAAATTTTGTTTCAAATGTTCATCTACTGACTGTAAAATTTATGATTAAAGGTACACAACACAAGAGAAAATTCAGATGTTGCACGGTTCTATATTAATTTCAATTAATATTACGCAGTAAACAATTTTGTCTTCAGTGTGTGTAAATATACCTTATATGATACCAGCTTTTATGTTAGCTGACTTTTTAACAAACATTCTGTAAGATGTTTATGTTTGTTTCTTTGACACACGGAAGATGTAAGGAGACCTTTAACTTCACGCGAGGAGAAATGTCAACATTCTGCTTGTAATGAATGTCTCTGTTACGCTCCGGTAAACCTCATATTAAATAAGAGCAGAATTGATAACGGGCTACCGTCGCCTCTATAAAGAATCAAGCATAGACAAAACAAAGGCTGCATGAAAAATAACAGGGCGACAATGAAATACCTTCAACCACAATAAATAACATTTAAAAATGAAAGGGAATTCCCCTATATAACAAATATTGTTGTTCGTGTTTTACTTGAATCGGACCTTTAAATGTTTTCTGGTTGGTTTATATTTATTCAGTAATCAGTAATTAAATGCATTTCCGCATCATTGCCCTGGCAAGAACGTCCGTCTCGGACGCGGGTGGTCACAGGTTCGATCCATGATCGCGACATACGTATCAAATTATGAAAAAGATTGCTGATAGCTTCATGTTCATCTCTAGGCTTAAATACGAGTGTTTACTGCACTATGACAGCATTGCTTCAATTTTAAGTAGTCTTTCAATTATAAAAAACACTGTTAGTGGAACGTAAAACACAACAAAGAAATAACAACCTCACATTCGATCAGAAAAGTTCCCGTTGCTTCAGGTGTGGTTCAGGAGCCGCCAGTCGCAAGTTCGATATCCCACCACAATACAGTCATTGAGATTGTACTACCGTATATAACTTTTACTATGCACCAGGCATACAAGAGCAGTAACAGAAAATAAAAAAATATATACTTAAGTATGTTTTTCTTACTCAGACTCAAACTATACCCATTAGTTTCAATAGGGATTTGAGCATGATACCCAAATTTGAGTCTGAGATCGTACTTAAGTATTTCCGAGAAAACGGGGCCTGGTCCCAAGTTCTCGATAAAGAATCCCCGTTTTTTTCTAAAATATGATGACTTCAACTACCATACTCAAAACTCTGTTGAACCTAATGGTCATACTTTAAGTTTGAGCATGAACATCATTCTTAAGTAGGACATCTATTTCTGAGAACATATGCCTGGTTTCGTGTTCTCAAAAATACTTAAGTACGATATCATACTCAAACGCCTTTTGGAACTTACGGGCATGGTTTGAATCTGATTAAGACAATGATCTTAAGGTTATTCAACCATTAATAAATTATAATCATGGTCCTTCAAATGCTTAAAAAGACTTCAGTGCAGATGCAAGCGTCCATTGACTAAAATTAAAGGCTCGTTTGCTTTAAGTTTATAAGGGCTTGCATTTAATATAAATCTTATTATGTTCACAATTTAATGATGGGTAGATTACCTTAGGACCAATACTTAATTTGAGAACAAGGGGGCTGGTGCCAGAATAATGTATCTGAACATTGTATGACATCACTAGTTCATAGCGAGAAACCCCTTGTCTTTGTATGGATTGTCCTCTCTTGACTGATCTATTGTTAGCAGGACGTTAAAACCAAGCAAGTGGTCAGAAAATAATTCGAAATAGATGATGAAATAAATAACTTGTACAGCCCACATGATTATGAATGTCAAGTCTATATCATAACCGCTACTTTTTTTTTCTTTTTTTTTATAACCGCTACTTTTTTTTTACCTTTTTTTATTTTTGAATTTTATTTTTTTGCTTAACGTTGATAATTGACTTGTCATATGTAATGATTTATTGTTGAATTATTCATTTAAATCTCATGAATTTGTTTTGATTTTAGATCACAGCTAAAAGGGTTGTTCATAAAATATTTTCACGCTCACTGAAATTCATGTGATAAGTTTTATATCGCTTCCTATGCTGACCATTGACACATATTTCGAACTTTTTTGATCGATTTTGAATAATTGAACTCAGTTTCCAATTATCATCCCTGATGTATAAGCGAATTGCAAATGTTTGACACCGAAAAAAAAAACAAACAACACAACAAATAACGAAGAATCCCTTACCCATTCCCTGTAAGGTAAAGTGCTTGTAATGGTTCCGCTACATTTCGGACCTCATGGCCTTTTCGGGAGATAACTAAAGTTTCCTAATGTTTCATTAGGGTACCTTGGTTATCTTGCTAGAAGTAAAGTGGTCCTAGACGTAGAGGAACCATTACAGGAACTTTACCTTAAAATCTCTTTTCCTTGAAAATACTGAAATCTAGTTCTGTGCGTTGGGAAGGGAAAACTGATATAGTTTGTATAAAACAGTTTCCTCCATTGTTTAATTTGGCGCTCATTAACGCTGATTCTAAGGTAAATAATTGTTTAATAATTAATTATTTTTGTATTTAATTTCTATAAATTATTATCATTTAATGCGTATGTAATTGTTTTCACTAAATGAATATAACGTTTATTTCCTTGATTTATCAGTCAAATCTGTTTCGGTCTATAGGCACTCATTAAATGAATAAGGAATGCTGACTTCCGGAAGTGCACGTGACAATGGGAATATAAAGTGGCTCGATGTTGGCCTGTTCATGGTCATTTTTTTCTGTATTGATCACAAGATTTAACTTCCATTTATAAAATGCCATTTCTTGCAAAAAAACACACTTTTGTGAATTTTGCAAATAATGACCGGAATTGGCTAAATCGTAACTCATTTTGAATCTCTTTTCTATCATTTTGGCAAAAACTATGCGTAAAATTGATTGTCAGCTAACGCTTTCCTTTCAGTTACATAGCATTAAATTCAGCATGTGTTTTCATGTGACTCTATAGGAAAATAGCGGGTGGTGCTTAGCAAACTTTGAGTAGTATATATTATACAGACTGGTATTGTCTTCTAAAATATTTTTGTCAGGTTTAAATATTGACCGAGGATTGTTTGGCTTGGTATAGTTGGTCCCAGTTTTATATAAAGGGATTCATTCTAATACATGTAGTTCGTCCTCTCTATATAATTTGGTTCAAGGGTGTCGTATTTATCTTATAGTTCTGTTCTGTTTATGGGTTATTTTAGGCATGGTAGCCAGGGAAAATTCATGTATTGTCATTGTAATATATTAAGTCAATATATATATATATATATATATATATATATATATATATATATATATATATATATATATATATATATATTCTACTGTGGGACCTCGGCGTGTTAATTCTTATATTCATAGTATTGGACACATAACACAAACCTAATGCCAAATAAGGTATTTCCACAGTTTCTTGTAAAAAATCCAATCTACCAAAAATATTGCTATGCTTGCTTTGTTTCTGATTTGATCCGCTGGCCCATGCAGAAATGGAAATACAGAAGTGCTTAATTTGGATTTTCTTGTTCATTGCGCACACAAAAATGTAAATCATAAATATGAAGAAAAAATTAAAAAGGGGTCTTTGAATTAATAAAACACTTGTGGAAATCAATATGTAATCAGTTTATGATTAAATGGAAAATAATTACAGGCGAGGATAGCGTTTGGTAGAAAAGGTATATGGACCATTTTAATAAACCATTTCACTCCGAAATGAGACGTAAACTTACGTAAATCAACGAACACTCCCGAACACTTAATTGTATAATTTCACACATTGTTCACTGGGAAATAAACATACGTTCTTTGGTGAAATGGTTTATAGAAAATACCAGACTGCGTTAAAATGGTGCTTGAATATCACCACAGTGCGTTAACGTCATGGTGCGCCCGGATGCTGGACGCATTTTAGATGGTGCTTGACACTGATTTTGTTGTTGTTGTATTGGAGTTTACCGTCCTTGCGATAGTATTTCAATCAAATAGCGACGTCCAGCTAATTACAGGTGGAGGAAGACCCCGAGTACACAGAGGTACCCGGGTAGAACCACCGACCTACCGCAAGCCAGCTGGAAGGCTTCCTCACATGAAAAATCCGAAGTAGATACCGGGATTCGAACCCACAGCGTGAGGGGCTGAGAGATTTATAGTCCACGACTGTACCTCTCGGCCACGGCGTTAACAAGCACCAGAACCTTTGTATATTAAAGTAGAATTGATTAAGAATTATCTTAATAAATTTGATGACATTTGATATATTAGCAAAGTGTTCGCATGCATGAAAAAAAAAGGTGTTTCTGCTGTAAGGACATATTTTTTCACTCATGGTAATGTTAAACAAGACCCTGTATTCCACTAGTGATAATGTAGGAAATACGAATATGGTAAATGTCAAATATAATGTTAGATAACGTATATCGACTATTTTTAGCATGATCATTCATCAAGTATATGCAGGAATGTGTGCAGTACTGTCTGTTTTTGTGAAAAGGAGAGAGAGAGAGAGAGAGAGAGAGATGTACACATTACCGTATACGTTCATTTTGGTCTAAGGAAGAAAATCGTTACTTTCTTAAACTTGTTTATATGAAATTGTAATTCTGTAAATTTTGTTTTACTTCTCAAAAATGTGCTTCAAAGTATTTAACAACGTATGCTGTTCACACTTTTTTCATCTAGGTTTCAAAAGCTTCAGAAAACTTTGAACTTATGTTTTTTATATTGTCTTAAAGGGGACTGGTCCCTTGTAAAATCTAAGGCGATAGTGGGATTGCTTTATACAAGCGTTTTCCCCTCTGAAAATGTCATTTAATAATGTCATACACTTTTTCCTCAAAATTGCGTTTTATCTCAAGGGGGTTGTTTCCATATATTTGAGAAAACAGTGTTTTTATTCCCCTCAAAATATTGTTGTGTAAAGGACGCTTTCCCATTTTCTGAAGAAGAAGAAGAAAAAAAACACAAAAAAACAAAAAAAAACAACAACAAAAAAACAAACTTAATATCAAAAGGAAATTATTTAATGAAGGCCACAGAATGCCCTTTTTCAGCTAAAGACATAATCATTCATTTGAAAATGAGTGCTTCCAATTATAATATTTTAAAACATAAAGATGAAAGATGAAACTTTCATCTAAACCAAACAATGACACGGTACACTAATAAGATATGTGTGCGTCTTTTATATCCTTCTTCAGAAATACTCCTAGAGATAAATTTAAAAGAACGCAAGTAATTTAATGTAATAATTTCCCGGAGAAATTTGAATTACTTGATTGGAAGTTATATACCATTGTTTGCAGCACGTCAGTATTTCCATCATGTAGTGACAAGATCAAGGTCACACTTCGCGGTTGAAAGTAAAAAAAAAATGGGTACAATAAGCTTTGTTCGGGCTGTTACATCTTCTTACATGGGAAGATTAGAAAAAAAAATACAACCAACCAACAAACAAAACAAAGAAAAACAGACAGCTGAACTCAATTGTTCAACATGTTGATACCTCACGCAGGTCTCCGACTCAGATCACTAATGTGTTATGTTAGTGGTTTTATTTTAGTTGTTGCTATTCTTTCTTTAACCCTTTCCCTCATTGAGGAAACCATGAAAAGACCTATGCGAACAGCATAAAACCAGATCAGCCTGCGAGTAACTCGCAGGCTGATCAGGTTTTATGCTGTTCGCTGCTCCTCAGTGGTCTGGTAATGAGGACTTTATAATTAAATTTGGTAAGGCTTTATGTGGTACCTATTGGGTGCGTCAAAATGAGTCTATATGAGGGAAAGGGTTAACCCTCTTCGAGGTTTGAATATAGCAACCTGGGTGGCACTCAAGACATAAGGCTGCTAAATATAATTATGTGAGACGCCGTGATTAAATGGTGGCGTCTTCGTCTGCTGTCTCGAAATTTGTTGGTTCGAAAACAGATGGGGACAAGGATTCATAACTTTCAAAGGTGCAGAGTACTGGTTCAACTAAGGAACCACAGGAAGGTATAAGTTTTAAGAACTTGTTTACTATTCGATGTAAAAAAATATTTAAAACAAATATCTGTTACCGATCATCCCTGCCTATAACAGGACCAGTAATTTTGGGCTGAACTGAATTTAAGGATAAGGTTTGTTACCAACGGAAAAAAGATGACAGTTTCGTCAATGGATTTTTTTCCTGTGATTTGTTTATTCTAATCTGTTAATTGTTTGTTCTATTTTACCATAGGGATGGTTTCCTCACATAAGCAGATCTGGAGATCGAACAGCTAAATGATTGTGAGTCAAATATCGAACTTAAAGTCTTCCCATCCTAATAGCGATCTATTCCATCAAAGCCATGCATATAACCTAACAATACACATGTATACAAGCTTTTAAAGTGTCAAACAATGGTAATCTTGGGGGCAAATTGACATGTTATGACAAGTGACAGAAGTTCTTTTATTACCTCCTATTGATGATTTTGTTGCCATGAGTTATCTCCCCTGAAAACTAAAAAAGTGATTTTCTCCATTTTCCTATGGTAAGTTTAGATTTTTTTCACGAAAGTTGATACAAAATCATAAAATGCATCTTTCTGCCATGAGTTTTTCTCATAAATCAAATTCAGTTTTTCATATTCACTGAAAATACATATTTTCCACAGGCTTTAATATAACTTATATGCGGATTATCCCCCAAATTAGATAAAAAATGAAATGTTTTTATTTTTGAATGTTTTCAAAGTGACAAAGTTTCATAGAAATATATATACCTATCCAGTGGCAAAATATGGAATATGGGTAGAGGCAAATGTGTTACTAGTTACTAGTCAGATGAACTCGCTCTTTGGCTCATGATGACCCCGCTGGCAGTCTCTCAGTGCCTTGAGTGCTTTGATTTGTTTCACCATGACCATGACCCAGATTCTATTAAAAGTTGCATATCTAAAGAGGTCATGACCTTACTTCAGATGTATTAAATAGCACTGCATGGATACGCTACTGAGCGGGAAGTGATACCGTTAAATTGGCTATGAATTATGCAAATTTTGATTTTTCGCTACACAAGACAAGCTTCGCCGTAAGTCTAAAAACCTGCTCAAGATGATCTTCTTTTCGTTCTTTTTTAGAATTCCCAATTAAAACACGGGCACGTGAGAGCCGCGGTACAACAATATCATTATACAATATATCGTTTGATCGTTGCTGGTTTTACATTACAGAGCGAGGTTGCTTTCAAAGGAAATTGCAAAATAACAATCGCACGACGAACAACTCATTTAAACATATTAACACACACACACACACACACACACACACACACACACACACCGTTCATATACAACAATTTGTAATTCAAATGATTGCGGACAATGGCTTCCTATGATTGATGAATCAAACGACAGTCTATGGTCTTTTGCATAATATGATACTTTGTATACTCGATGTGGTGTTGACAGATCGTCTAGACTGATTTATGATTGGTCAAAGCGGTGTGGACGATGATGTATCATAACCACGTGTCCGCATAGTTGTGGTGGCTGATTACAAGATGTCGATTTTTAATTGTTCATGTAAATTGTCGACATGACCCCTAATAACAAGTTTTTGTTTGTTTGTTTGTTTTTTTAATTAAAAAAAAAGTAACAATAAATGGTGCGATATCGTTTATTTTCCTTTTTTTGAAAAATAAATGATAGTTTGTTTAATGAATGGTAATTATTGTTAATTCTATATATTGCTTTAGCAGAAAAGAACATTGTGATTACTTATTGTAAAAAAAAATATAAATATCAATAATATTTAAACAGTAATGAAAATCATGAACATTTATTGTAACTCTTTCAATCTATTGTCAACTCTATTAAATTATATTGCTTTAATATACGATATATTCCGGAATCATCCGAACATTGCCGAAGCTAGAAAGATGATTTCGGAAATACTATAAATAACAGAGTTCAGTCAGTTTAACCGTTGTCGTAAATTGTAGGTAATAGTATATACAAGTAAACTATACTTTCAAATAGCATTATCATAAAATAAACATGTATGTACTGAAAGTGTTTGTGTTTCAGGATAACCCATAATACCATCCATACCTGTCATTAAGACATTTGGACAAATTTTAATTTCATATCAATCTGTCCATAGCATACCAGCTTACAGAAGAAAAAAAACATTATGAAGATGGTGATGATAAATGAAAATACCTATCACTACTTGATAGATATTGTCAGAATTAGCCATATTTATCCATGATGGCGGATAAAATTCCATCTGCACTATGATGGCTGGACAACACTTTCCGTGCTTGCTTCTAAGTTGATCGAGTTTAAACTATGGGCGCCCTCCGAAAACTTCTTATCATTCCTTCTGATGCTAAGTGGGGTGTCAGCGGTTTCGTTACTGTCATCTGACAACTGGTATTTTTGCAGCAGAACATTTCCTTCATACTGTTCCGGAAACGTTTGGACAAGAAACTGTACAAAAATGGATTAATGAAACTGTTTAACAAGAAAAGAATCTGGGACGTCCCTCTTAGGTGAATTCTAAACTGTTTGGATGGGAATGCTTTTTTTCCAATAACCTGCATGATATTAAATGCTAGATATGGGAGCGGAAGTACTATCGCGAAGATAATCACTATGGCAACGATTCTGGACATGCGCCGTATCGACTTCCGGGTGATTTCTGTTGCAGATTCTTTTGTGTCTCGTCTGATTCGGAACACTTTGACACAATGTAGGGTTATGGTCAGCACCAGTGGTATAAGATACACAAATATCCATTGATAAATGACAAATTCTTCCGAGCGTTTTTTCTCAAATACGTCCAAATGAATGAGTAAAGACAAGATCCCCATGACGATTATTCCAAGAAACCAGATTAATCCAGAAAACATCATCACTCTCTTTGGGCTCATTATCAAATGTCCACGAAGAGGGTTTGAAATCATTACGTATCGAAGGAATGCCAGGAAGGCAACATGGGTGTTTGACGTAAACCAACATATTGAGTAAATACTGAGGAAGACTGGTCCTTTAACTGCTTTTGAAGCACAGAGCATAACCCTTATGATGGTCTCAAAAGAAATTGTCAAGTTCAACGAAAGAAACAGCAAATCGGCGAGGGCTAAGGTTGCTATGGCAACAAACGTCGAATCCCTCAGTCGGTGGTCTCTGACAACCCTGACGATAACTAATATGTTAGCGATGACGCCAACTATGAGGACAATTTCTAAGGCATTGTAGATACAGTTTTCATTGCAATAGCCGCACAATCCAGCGGCTCTTCCGGCAGCCCCAAACTCTCCCCGACGTAAACACGGTCGGGATGTGTCATTCCCGACGATATCGGCGTTCTGTTTCCTACATCTGCGCATGTTTTCATGAATTACATCGTGGTCCTCTGAAGTATTCATCCAATATTTTCGAAGCCACCCGTACTATTCTTTATCCGAAATCGTTTCACGATCGTGTCCCACAGTCTACTGGAAACAAATCCACATGTACAGCGTTGAAAAAAATGCAATTTCCATTTAAACCTTTTTTTCTTAGCTTAACTTGACCGACTTTTAGGAAAATAACTCGGTAAAAATAATATCACAACGGCCAGTATGTGATAAGTGTTTGACCCATCCAACACATTTAAGTGTAATTATAACACTGACTAAAGTTCCTTCAGGAATGACTGCAACTTCCTCCTAATTTTCCGGTCAGAAACAACATACCATCGCGTAGGCATGGTGATGGAGAGATTGACTAAACCAGTGACAATGTGTGACGGGGATTGTGATAAGATGTATTCTGGTTCAACTGAGAACGAATGGTGGTGTAAGATAGAGGGGGGGGGGGATCTAATATGTCACCTGTCACGTTTCGATTCCAGCGAAAACATCTGATGACACCAAACATGTATTTCATTATCGTTGTCTTTATTTGTATGGTTAACGACATGCCCAATTGTCCGATATGTCACTATAATAATAAATATAATATAATGATATAGATAAAATCAAAAAACGAAAGTTAAAAAAATAAAATCAATCAATCAATCAATCAACTTATCAATAAATAAAATAGGTGTCCTCGTATGTATCATTCATTATTTCTTTTTTTTTTGAGCTTTCTTTTGAAATGAATGAATGAATGAGAATGAATGAATGAATGAAAATATTCATTGGTTAATTGATTAATTGATAGGTTATTGATTGAATAAATAAATAAGAAATAAGTAAATATAATAACATTATTGAATTAATTATACATTAATTGAATATTAGGAAGTTGTATGTTTAAAATGGAGTGAAAGACTGCATGTAAGTAAATGAATATATTCTAATTTAAAAGAATAGAAAAAAGAAGATTTGACCAAAATATGTACTTGCTGGAGAACTGAAATGAAATAAATGTAGATCTATCAGGAAATCGTTTCTTGTTAACTTACTCTTAGATAGTTTGGGTCTTATTAGCCAATTTCTCTAAAGTAATTTGAATTTAAATTAATAAATTTTAAGATAAAAATGTTTATTGATGATACATTTTTTTACGGAAGTCATCAGGATGTTTTCCCGACTAACTGCTGCTTATAATGTGGAGAATGAAGTATATACAATTTTAAAAATTTTGGCCAATAGTAAAAGCATACAGCTTTCTAACGAAAATTCCAAATAACCCGGCTGGTACAGTAAAATCATAATTTTTCGTTGGCTTCAAATTTCGTGGAATCTGTTATAAAGTCAAATTCGAGGGTACTTAATTATATTCTTGGATTTATGTTCTATGTCACACGAGTCTACCAAATAATCAGATTTTGTGGGGATTAACATTCGTGAATAATGCTCACGAGATCGACGAAAATTAGTGTCCCACGAAAACTTTAATTATTCTACAGTACTCCGACCCTAATCGGGGAGGGGTTATATAGTTAGACAATCGACTGTAACAACTTGGGCACAGAGTTCACAACTACACAGTGTATATAGCAATATTGTAATGTACACTACATTATTGCATTGTTATCCAGTTTATCTATATATTTATTTGAGGCTCCTGTGGCCCCACCTCTTTTATTAAATCTAATAGATATTGTCTAATTTGAAAAAAAAAAAAACTTACATTAAGGCAATCTCTCTTTCACCGTCCAAGTTCTCTTTTTCATTGTAACCAATGTCTAGTACTATAAAAGATATAAAATTTAAAATAACGTCCTTGAATAATGACGTCATTTTGTTTGTTTTTGGGTTTAACGTCCATTCGACAGTATGTCATACAAATAGCGAATTTTATCTTACTTTAGAAAGATATAGTGCGCTGTCTTACTTTGATATCACGCCGTAGACAAGTGGCATGATACCACACCCAGTCATATTATCGTGACCCTGCGGTCAAACAGTCCTTAAATTCCCTTTTGTGCTATGCGCCTGTCTAAAAGGAAAACTACATTCGTCGCAACCGGGGATCGAACCCACGTGATATATACCACTCATACATATTTGTTGAACATTGATATCTTATTCCTTGGAGGTGACCAACTGTCAGAATTAAAATCAAATCCAGAGTCTGAGCTTTATAAAAATACGGACATTAATTTCAGACAAAAAAGGGGGTGGGGGATAAAAAAAAAATCATCTGAGATGCCTTTTCATCAGTCTTATCGGATGATATAGGGTTACAGGTTATGATAAAGAGTTTGGGAAGATGACCTATACCCTGTTTTTCTGATTCACTGGAAATTTTTACACTCGAATTGGGAAAAATATAGTCAAGGACTTTAAAAAACGTTTCGCCTGGGAGATATGTCGAATATTTCATTTCGTGTTTTTCAAACGATTTATTTATTTTAGAATCATGATAAGGCATATTTCAGCAATAATTTTTTGCATGTTTTATGACCTATGGTTTCACTTTATCACTAGATGAGCTTTTAATCGAGGGGCCAACCTGAGAAGAAAACAAAATACCGTGAAAGTGTTATATATGTGACGTTTTAAAGGCAATTGTAGACTACCTTTACGCTACATTTCATGCCTGAATATTAGAACGGAAATACTGATGTCATATATAAGCATAGTTTGAGATATTAATGCAATACTTTGCCTTAAATATTTTAAAGAATTATCACTAAGTAATATGATTTCATTCGGAACATGATTTCTTGTCCATTGTGCTAAAACGATAGTTTGAACAGTAATATATTTATAATATTATTAGATCTTGAAACTGTTTAGTTTGTTTAAATCTGCATATTTTAGACTTTCCTTTAAATTTTAGTTGAAATATCTTAGGGTTCATTATACTGGTATTTGAAAATCACACGTCCAAAGAATCAAATATAGTGCAATATATCGCACTTAGTTCATTTTATACTACTGAGTTTTCAAGGACTATATTATTGTTGCTATTTGAATTTGTGGATTGCCACAGAAAGACAAGAAAAGAGGGAAAAAAAATTGAATTAATTACAAATGGACTTATTTATCATTTTGTGAGAGTTCCCTACAGTTCCCTCAACATAATTAACTAGATACCGGGGCATAGTCGGACAGAAGGGACGTTGAACTCAACAAACAAACAAACAAACAAAACTTAAACAATAATAAAACCGTCGTACCACACTAATGGTTTCTACCATTGTATCATTGCAGTCTAACAAGACCGCAGTATATTTCACGTGAAGTGAAGGCTATGTAACGTTAACGTTATAATGTGAACAACGTAAGGTCAAAATACGTGGCAAACTCATGTACGTAACGTCGTCTCGCTCTAGTTAAAACGAATACACCAAGAAATCGCTTTTTATTGTGTCATGTCTGAAGGTTGTCAGTGTGTATAGGCAAGGATTAGAGAAGGGAAAAGAAGATATTTGTTAATGTGTAAAAATCTGATAATTTAAGGTATTCCATCCATCATTCACATTTGATAATTGTCCATCAAGTGATCGTGGGAAATTTTATGATGATTGCAAGCCTTGATAGACTTTCAGCAAACGATGGATGCTTGCTTCTGCACTGATTTTTTTTAAAGCATTTGAAGGACCATGATTATAATTTATATGATGGGTTACCTTGAGCAGTACATGTAGTAAACGGGTATCTGTCGGTAATGTTGCACACAACTTACAAAATTAATAGATTATTACCGCAGATTTAAATGAGTTTGTTATCTATCAGTTTGATTATATTTTGGGATTTGTCTATTTCAGTTGAGTTACTACACAAATATGCAGACTATCTGTTTATATAATACTTATCAATGGAACCGTCGTATATATTCCTCTATCACTACCATATATATACCGTGGGATTTTCAACTGGCAAAATTTTGTTTTCATGAATGTCAATCAGCTACTTACTGACCAATGAAACCGTGCGTAGTTTTTTTTTAAATACTCTTCAATGAAGTTAAATAAACTACAACAAAAACTGACTTTCATAATCCGAGAAACTATATGTAACGCGTGCAGTCTCTGCTATGGGTCAAACGAAATACTGAATTAATAATTCACGAGTACGAAGTTTTATTAATCAAATAACAAGGGTCGATTAAGAAGCAAAGCGTTTTAAGAGAACGTGGGTTCCGACGATGATAAATACGCAGTTTCTGTAGGATAGTAATTTATTTCACTCGTAGTAATGGCAAACATGTAAAACTCATTAAAAATGAAAGGCAGTAGTAACGGTCATGATGCTGTATTGTTAAAGGTTTTTTCCTCGTGTCTTTTATTTTTTTATTTTTTTATTTTTTTTTACTTTATTGAAATGTTTTCAGAATGAGAATGATAACATGTTATCTCCTATGGTTTTTGATACGTATAATATTTTCAGTGTAGAGATATTTGAAGGGATTTGAAATCCTTTACACAAATAATTTGGTAGTAAAATGATGGTTGAACCCTCGGGCGCATCTTCGTTAACTCTAGCTTTTCACCACCATTTCATACCCTGGGCAAATACAATGTGAAATTGGATACCCTGGGCAAATACAATGTTAAGTCTTAGTAGAAATGTTTCATAAGCCTGCCCATCTGATTGGCCGCTGTATTTTTTGTGCAGATAAGGAAATTCAGTAACCGGCAATTTCATTGGCTGTTGGTAAATCAATACGATCCGATTTGAGTTCGAGCCTGAGCAAAGTATTTGAGCAGTGCTCTTGAAAAATAAATCTCACTCAAAATCATGTTATAACTAAGTTTGAGTAATACGGTGTGCTCGCAAATACTGTCTAAGGCATAATTGAGTACGTACTTTGACTTAGCTGAAAGTTGTGAACACAGCTTATCGATCAAACTAAGTTGAGCATGCTAATCATACTTAAGTGATACTTAAGTTTATTTCTTGAGGACGAGATCTCCAAGAACTTGATGCCCTGGTGATATACACACAGTACAGCTCAGCTTCATGTATTTGATACTTTGCACACTTATCTTCATCGCACAATTACATCTCACTTGACATATCGGAAACTAGAACTTAATCAGCTATATAGACCAACAAAATCTAAACAGGACATTCGCATTTGTTGCCTGTATGATGAGTCATCCCATTTTGCCATTGACCTACAAGAACTCCTCGCCAATGAATGTCTTTTAATGACGTCACGCGCACTTATTGACAGCGCCCTCTTGCGTGGGCGCCAGGTTCTTGAAAGTCCTCTTTAATTTGCTGGGCTGAAGTTCATTCATATTTTGCAATCATCCTGTTTCTGGAGTAAGCTGGGATTGTGTTGTGAAGTAGCGAGGTCAGAATTAATAACGCCAGTGAGGATAAGAGCAGTATTTGGACCCAACCAATATTTCACCACACAACCACAAGCTTACCGTTATACGTAACGATTTTAAAATGATACAACTACATAATAAAATCATAAGATTAAGGTAAAACAAAACAACATAAAAGTTTTTTACTTACCCATATCTGGGTTGAATTCCACTTTAAATACATAGCGATAAGTTCATTTTGAGTTACACAGAATTCTTATGAACAAAGCGAACTCCAAAATAGTGGAATAGATATGTTAAAGCGGTATCCGCTTATTTTCCATTCTTTTATTGTGTCAAGACCCTTTGTTAACGTGTCAAGACTATATCTTGAAGTACTCATCAGCTTCAGTGACAGTTATTGTTGTGAGCAAACCAATTTCTCTGGATTTCAACTATCATTCTTTTGTTAATTGATCCTCCGGAGGATTTCGGGAACTTTAGTTCCTTCTTTTCATTGAAGATAAGTTTAATAGTTCATTGAAATTCTCGGAATTAAAGGCAAATTGCTGTTCTGTTTCATCATTATACGTCGTATAAGGATGTTTTTGTTGATTTTGTGAATACTTTTATCATTGACTTTTACCATCAAATGTGTTCACTGTCCTCCAATTCAAAGGTGACCTCCAAGGATTGTCCCTCTTTTTATGATGTCACGCGCATTTGACATAACATCCAATCAAACATTGTTTCGAATCTCGAAGATGTATACTGATTTTAGAATATCAAATGATGTCGACAGTCAAAGTGTAATCCTATTAAGTGTGTGTGTGTGTGTGTGTGTGTGTGGAGAGAGAGAGAGAGAGAGAGAGAGATTTACTGCAATTTGTGAGGTCTATCTCGTATCTCGGTTTGTATATGTCGGTGTTTGGGTCAAAGTAAGGGCTTGTGTCAGAGTTCGGTTTACTCTTTGTGTGTAGTGTTTATAACAGATTTGATTTTTGGTTGAAATAATGATTTGTTTTCAATGTTGAAGCACATATCGAGGTAGACCTCGGAAAATTGTTCTTCACTATGACTACACTCTGTAGACACAATAAAGTACGAATGGATAAATAAAAGGAGAAAAAAAGAAAAAGAACTACGTTCGAATTAACGCCATGCTCTCCGCATGGATGGGTGGGACTTAAACCTTTGGCGTCAGGGTCATTTAAAGGTCAAGGTCACCTTACGGGTAAAACTGTGAAGTTTGGAGGCTGTAGGTGGAAAGACTTCCGTGTTCAAGATTAAAGTTTTATGGCAAACAGACAGACAGACCCCCCCCCCCCGACTTTTCGATGAAGGGGCATTTTAATGTTGTTCATCATGCGTGTTTGTGCAATCTGTCAGATCACTATATCATCAACTTGGAAGCAATTGGCTTGAAGCAGCTTTATTTTCGATTTAAAAATGGATAAATAAAACTAGTAGTGCTTAATACGTTAAGTATAGATATGTAAAGGGACGCAATTTTGTTTGACAAATGTTAGATGAAGAACATCCCAACAATAGTTTCCTTCATATTATGCGCGCGCGCGCGTGTCTGTGTGTGCACATTTACACGAACATGAGGAATTCAACTGACACAACACGAGGTTTTTTTTTTTTTTTTTTTTTTTTTTTTTACAAGCACCATGCAAGTAGATCTATGTAAGTTTTATGAAACAGTTTCAATTTTTTGAAATTTTACTATACTACCGTGCAAATCCTACTTAGTTTTAGTTTCTTTTAGGTATCTTTACTCGAATCATATCCTATTTCAGGTATCATATTTAATGTAGGGAAAAATAATAAAAAAGAAAAGAAATGTAGTTTACAAAATTTATTCTTAATTTTATTAATGACTGAATAAATTAAGTAAATACGGCATGCGTTTGATAAGAAGAAATATATAATTGGAATTCATGATGTGAACATGTCGCGGCTGTAATAGATGGCAAATGAATCGATTAATTGTACTGAATTAGCCGTTCGACTTTTAAGGTAATCCATCCACCCACCATTAAATTAAATCATGGTCCTGGAAATGCTTAAAAAGACCAGTGCATATGCAAGCATCCCTTGACTTGGAGTTTAAGGCTCTTTCGCTCAAAGTCTTTAAAGGGCTGCATTTACTATAAATTTTCCAAGATCACCTGACGGACCATGATCACAATTAAATGACGGATGGATTACCTTAAAAAAGAAATAATGAAACTACATTTTAGATCAATCCTGCTTTACTGACAAGACAGCATTGTGGAAAAGAGCAATAAAGAGTAATAAACAATTTAAAGAATATTCGGACAGGCCATTTCACGCAAGCGAACGATTCTTAGAGGTGGCCGTTTTTTGGCGGGTAACTTTTTTGTTGAAAACAACGTGGTTCTTTCTGACATTTTAACGTTTCAGAAAATAGTCGTTTCTGACATGTGACCGTAACTGAGGGATGGCGTTACTGGCAGGTGACCTTTTATTAGAAATGGCCGTTACTGGCAGGTGACCTTTTATTGGAAATGGCCGTTACTGACAGGTGACCTTTTATTGGAAATGGCCGTTTCTGACAGTTTACCGATACTGAAAGTGGCTATTTCTAGCATGTGACTGTTTCTGAACAGGAGTCGTTTTTAGAAGGCGACCTTTTTTTTTTAATTTTAGAGATGGTCGTTTATAAAAAGAACAAATAATATATTTAAAAAAAATGAAAAGATTGAACAGAGATAGCGGAAGATATGCCGTATCAGAAGTGTAATATGGGATTAATGACTGATTATGTGGGTGAAATGATGCATGACACGGGAATACAGAATATATGAATGGAATAAATAAAAAAGATCGAAAATACATTACACATATATTTTCAAAATAAGCAATCATTGCCTGAATGTTGAAAATACGGTAACTTCTCACTTATACGGACTTGTCCGCACAGGATAGCATTCCGTATATAGGAGATTATCTACACACATTGCATAGGTGATGCTTGCAATAATAGCAAATTTGTAAAGCATATTTAATTTATAAAACTGGCCTATAGCAGACGAGACGAGAAAATGTAAATTCTATAAATAATAATTAATTGTCGAAAATTTGCCTTCTTTCGAAAGGTTGTCTTCTTTTGTCACGTATAATTTCAAGATAAACACCCTTGGATATATAAATAATTTTGTTACATATCCTCGTGTTGTAGCCATATTTTAATACACTTCAAGTGCATTATATTACCATCAAATTAAAATTATTTCAAGGACAATTCCAACAACTTAAAGAAGGCGTTTGAGTTTCATTATTTTCCATTTAATATTATCTATGTTATTTTTTCCTCTTAAAAAGTGTCGGCATTTGAGCCAGCCGAAATATTTAAATACCACTAAATGCCTTAAAGATGAAATGTAAAAATTTGCTCTTCACTAATTTATAAGTCTAAATTCACATTGTGTTATTAAATACTGAACATTCTTAATAACGATATCAAAATATCAAGAAAATATCGCATATAAAACCTGAAGATTTAAAATGTGCAAGCACGTGTTGTAGCTATATTTAATTTCGTATCTCAAGGGAGACTAATCTTCGAGCATTTCGAAAATAGTATATGCCATTTTTTCTCCCATACACACATTCACATTTATTGACATTGTCGGATAAGCATGGTAACTATCTTAGTTCAACGACGTGGTCTAATTCAGTGCTTACAAAATTTGAACAATTCAGCGGTCAATTTTAAAAAGTGACTTTGAAAGTTTCCATTTTGTAAGCACTGATTTGATTGGCTGATGTAAAGTTATGTAACACCTGATATAAAACGGGCGATCTGATTGTATCAAGATTTCAACAGTTTCGGCTGAAGGAACCTATCAGATTACTTTATTCGGAGTTATGATATATTCATTACAAAAAGAGGAATTTAACAATAAAAAATAGAGTTTAGAAACATTACCAGGGGTATCCGATTATGTCCAGGTCACAGGTGGCAGAGATTAGAAAAAGAAGTGAAACTGTTTTTTTCTGCGGTAAACTGCTTTGTCGAGTAACATATTTGTTGAGGACCTTTGTTTGTTAATCACTGGGAAAACACGATTATAATATTTCATAATGATCTGCTTGCATCAACAGTAAGTTAAAATGTTAAAATACTTTAATTAAAAAAGAAGAAGAATGAATCTTTACAGCTATTCCAAGGACGTTTTTTAAATATATTTTTTGAATGTAAAAAAGTGAATATCCCCATTACTTACAGGTCATCGGGGAATTGAGGTAACGGTTAAAAGTCATAGTTAAAAATCACCTGCACGACTATCTTAAGGCCACATTTAGATTTGACGGAAATGATGTAATTGACATATATACAAAACATCAGATTCTCACGTTTCAACTTACATAATGTTTTATATAAAAAAAGACAGCAGTGTTCATGTATTATTGAATATTAATAAAAATGAAGCCAGAGCTCCCATCACAGTTCACAATAATACTTGTAAAGAGCAAAAGGACAAGGATCATTGCCGGGGTAGGCGTGTTACAGAGAACTTGACCTCTGCGTAGGCGTGGCTAAAAGGTGCTGTGGTAGGTCGTGTTTTCAAATCTATTGTGTTTCCTCGGCGTAGATGGATTGACTACAGTTTGTGAAGCCACTCGATTGAACGGCTGCGTGTGGTCAAATACACGTGGATAAAGTAGGCGGGGCTTCTGGCTCTAGTTAGACGATTGGAGTAGCTATGGTCACATATATAAAAGAGGACATGACCATTAATGTTGGTAGGCTAGTTCAGTGATAAAGGTTGTTGCAAAATATGCGTGACCTTTAAACGAATGCCCCCATTTAAACGAATGCCGTATTCTTGATGGCATCATGGGGATATTGTCCTCTCCTTTGTGCTATATTTAGCCAGCGGTAGGTCAACAAGGCTGTCTATCTCTAGCACAGTACTGATCGTACGTATGGCAGCCCTGCCTCTACCCGACATCACGTGATCAGAGACTGGGCGGCTCCACTTCCCCTTCGTTCTGTTGCCTTTAGTTGTTGATTTTGCAACACCGGAGGTCGGTGGTTCCCACTCAGGATCCATTCTTGACGTCAGCGATTTAAGATTTGACGTCATAAATGGAGGGATCCCACTGGATTTGTTTTCGTTTATTCTCCTTTTTGGCTTCAGTATTTTGATGTAACAGTAATTCCGTCCTACAAAGAACAAATGGTAAAAAATCTTCATCTTCATCATTAAAATACTGTATATAAACTTTGAATGCCGTTGACACTCTGTTATGTCTAAAGTGTAAAAAAGTAATAAAAAAAAGAAAAAAAAAGAAAACGATATTGACGTCATAAACGAATGATGCTTTGCATAAAATCTGGGAAAACATGAGAATGTAGAAATAATTTTATTACTGATGCATTAGGTAATATGACAATCATATACAGAGGAAAAGGAGCAGACGTGTGTTTCACAAAACATCTCAAATTGAGATTTTCTTCAATAGAAACGTTTAAAGATCTCCCATATAACTTGAATATACTATTTTTTGCATGCATGTTAATTTAACATACTCTTAAAGTTTCCACTCAAAGTCAAAATTGTGGTAAGAATAATAAATTTAGATATTCTGTGAAATGCAGGTCCGTTTTATTAAATTTCTAACACTATTACGAGATGACATTTTAACATTATCTCTGATATGTTAAAAAGAATTATTTTGTAATACAAATAACACCGTAATTATCATTTTCAATCTAAGGAAAACTGAATAGTTTAACTTGGTATATGCAGTACAATATATACTCAATTGTAACAGATAATGTGCGCCAAGGCTTTCGGTATTTGGAATGTATTATTCTGTTAATTTTTAGATATATCATGTTTGTCTGCGGGAGTCCTAAAATGCAATACTTTTCGTAAAAGAAACTATGCACAGCATATTGATCATGCAATGAGGAAAAAAATATGAATCATGGAGAAGTTGTGCATTTAAGTTAACGAAAGCCTCCGTGCTCACTTTCTTTTGCAATATAGTCAAATATCTAATATAAACTAAAAATGGTCTTCCACAATATTGTTACTTATAAGAATAAAGGATTTTTGGGTGTAAGATCGATTTTTTATGACACGTTGTCATAGAAATAATATTTACACAAGTGGAAAAGTCACGAATGAAAATCAGAATTTTCTACAACCATGAATAAAAGAAAATAAATCTGAGACGAAAAATAAATCATAAATGTATGCTCCACATATATCTATTTTATGCTTTTTATCGAGTTTTCCTATTTAGGGTAAAGGTACTTTCCCTTCCCCCGTGTGGAAAAATGTGCTTTTCTCCTGTATGTATCTAAATAAAATATTGGTAACTTTGGCGAGAAATTTGTAAAAAATAATATTGTTTTTTTTTCTGCAATGACAGGAAACCGGCTCATCCGGAACTCGATAGTATTACGTCACTCGGAAATATACGATAGGAGCACCATGAAATATAATCTCTACAATCAAAATATCAAAATTTCATCCCGTTAAACACGGATACAATATTTACATCTACACAATAATAACACAGTATAAGTAAGACAATTTACAAATCGACATATCGTTTCATTCTGTCTTTCGATATTCCGATACAAATATGAGAATCGATGACATTTCTCGAAATGAAAATACATTTGAACTTAAAAGGTTGGAAGGTTTTTTTTTTTTTCTGAAAATAACATACTTCTTCTGAAATATATTTAAAGTCTACTAAGCCCTATAACTTACAAAGGAGAAAATCTCAATAAGCTTCAAGCTTTCAATTAAATTCCTTCATACATATTGATTCAAATATGCATTATTATTTGTAGCACAATTTTGTTTTCTGCTTTAATTTAATTTTAATTCTTCACTTGTATTAGTGCTTTAATTTTATGTTTTTAGTGCGTTTTCGGTGAATTTAATATGCATTTGTTTATACTATGCGTTAACCCTTTCCCTCATATAGACTTATTTTGACGCACTCAATAGGTACCACATAAAGCCTGATCTGCAGAAAACCACAGTTAAACCTTACCAAATTTAATTACAAAATCCTCATTTCCAGACCACTGAGGAGTAGCGAACAACATAAAACCTGATCAGCCTGCGAGTTACTCGCAGGCTGATCTGGTTTTATGTTGTTCGCATAGGTCTTTTCATGGTTTCCTTTATGAGGGAAAGAGTTAAGCATATATGTGTATGTGTTGTACAACGCAATTGAATATAATGCATACATAGGAATGGGCGTTTAAACAAAAAAAAAAACACATTTAATCTAAATAAACACGTTTAACTGCATCGTGTTCTTATGAGAATGTATAACACAATGAAAATTGAATAAAATATGTTAACATAAAACTTAATTTACATTCATGTTCTGTCAGTTTTCCGATTCCCACGACTTTTATAGGATTTTATTTTTTAGTTAGTTTAAACGTACAGCCAAACCTGTCTCAAGCGGTCATTCAAGAGAAAAAGAGAGAGTGACCGCTTAACAAAGGTTACCGCTAAATAACGGTTAAACATAAAACAAAATTCTAATTTGGTAATATTAAAACTGACCGCTAAATACAGGTTGACCGGTTAATACAGGTGGTCGCTAATACAGGTTCAACTGTATTGTATTGGTCACATACGACAATAATACAAATCACAAATACATATAATACAAAGTAGGATGAAATCGAAAGCTTAAAGCTTATTGAGATTTTCTCCTTACCTCTTCATTCCTCTATCATTGCAATTTTACTGTATTGAAAAAAAAATATGCATAATATTTAAGATATGAATAATATACTAATAAGATAAGACATTAGAGTAAAATTCATCAAATATATTGATATTAGAAGTTGAAATTTAATCTTCAGGGCATTCAGTATTATTTGAGTCCAATCAGGTACATACAGTTAAACAAAACCATGCTTAAGTTAGACTTCAAAGTTAGGCAAAACATTGGGAAAGCAAAGTGGCAAACATAGCATTAATATACCAAGGGCTGAATAAAAAGCGAAAGACAGACGAAGAGTCAAAGAAAGGCAGACAATTTTCAGACTGCATCAATTTGCGGCATCGTATATGTACAGCTTTCATTTCAAATGTTAATTCATTTTTCACACGATCGTGATATTAAAACTGGACATTATTGTTCGTCATTACTCCCTTGTATACACTCATGCTAAAATACGACATCAAACACTCATATATACGCTAGTATATAATTTAAACGATATATATAAAACATCAATTGCATTTGTATTTTTTTAGCATTTCTATCTTTATAAATGAAACCAATTTTAAATAAACATACATTCACAGAAACTAAAAACATACAGTAAAATGCTGGATCCTACGTCTTTGAACTACACATTGAACGCATTAACGCGTTCTATTACGTTTAAATAAGGAAAACTGAACGCAGATGAGCGCTTTTAGCAAACCTCGGCATAACATGATGCTCTTGTATGGGATAAAATACACGAAACAAAAACGAACCCTTTGTACACTGATGCAGGATCACGTGACAAAAACATGACCTATATATCTGTTTATAAATACATACGTTTTGATCTATTGCAAGTCGACGCGGTTTTCTTTTGTACTTGAGAACCTGAGACCGACTCAGGGAATCCTGTAAAATACAAATTGGGCATTTGTTACGGGGACTTTCTCTCTGACGTCATCAGCGAGTACACACCTCTGATTTAATAAGGTGACACATTGGAACTACTTTTTTATCAAAGGAAAAAAGTTAACTTTTTTTTTTGCCTTCAAGGTCGCTCGCCTTGAAAGGGGGTTAAATTTTTAATTCTAACTGTCTATATAATATACTACCATGCAACATTAATACTTAATTTATTCCAGTGCCAGCTATCTTACAGAGGATTCCGAAGATAGGCGAAGTTACACGAGTGGATCCTTTGGGTCATTTTTGTCACAACTCGGGCCATTTCTTTCTTTATGTGAAAGTGCAAAATGGGGTATTTATTATGAAAACTCTTGGCCTTCCAATCAGTGAAAATAGGATGACATACTTAGGACCATGACTGCAAATGGGGCATATGTAATGAAATGTTGGGGTCTTGTCTACAGGGAAGAAACAAATACGGCAATATCTAAGGATATGCAAGGTGATTTTCTTCAGTTAAAATACAGTAAAGACATTTTATGACAAATATTTTGGACGATTTATTACAGTGATAATGTAATTAAGATGATGATCGATTACGAAAACTTCGGGCTATTTCCTTCAATGAACTATTATGATTTCCCTTAAGGTAAATTATGACTGAAGCCTTTACTAATAAATATTGTCTATTTCCTCCTAAGACCTAATTTACAACCAAAACAAAGCATTGAGAAGAAGTATTATTACTTTCGGATTCCAAGGTCAAGTGATATGTCCCAAATTGGGATGAGACTCGAACTTAACGCTAAGAAATACTTAGAAGCGATTTTCATCAATTTTTAATTCTCCCAAAATATTTCATTTCTGGGCAAAAATGGTTAATTACTAAGGTAAAATGTATGTTCATTTAGTCATATACTTGACTATTTGGTATTTAAATATATGGGTACTCATATTAGAGAAACAATAATGATGAAATTTGCCCTTAAGTATTTAAGAGTACTTAGCGCAAGTACTGTTTGTGGAATCTTAGCCAGGATTTTTCAAAATTTTTGCAAATCGGCGAAATATTGTTACAATCTTAGAATCATCGAAACAATGCACCCAGTCGACGTCGATGTAAAATCTTTAAATGAAAAAATGAAATGACAATATCAAAACAAATTTAACAGTTGAATTTTCTATATTATGAAAGTGTTTACTAGTGATTAATACATTAAGTACATTGTGTATCTTGAATGTAAGGAAAATGCTCAATTGGGATATAATATAAAATATGCAAAATACTACATTGTCGTGAAATGCACAATGCTGAGTTATAATAATGTAAATGTGATATTAATAATATCTGTTGTTAAATATATCTTATATGATTTTTGCATTGAACCGGAAATAGAAATGATGATATAAACATTTTTTTTTAGATAAAAAATAGAAACCCTCTAACCTTTAAATAATTAGGAAGTTAATCCTGTCAGTTATATTTATTCAGATGAAAACTTACACGTGCATACAGTTTATATGGTATATGTCAATGACGGATTCATCGCGTGAACTAAAGGCCAGTCCACCCCCCCCCCCCCCCCCCAAAAAAAAAATGAGTGTATTTGTAAATCCCTTTATCATGTATACTGAGTCACTAAGAAGTTAAAAGCAACTGCATTGATTGTGTTCCCTTTTTCGTAATCTGGTGAAATAATTATTTTGATATTAGGAGAAAATCTGAGGATCATAGAATATGTTCATGCAGGAAATATAGTTTTTCCCAGCGTGCATTATATAAAAGTTACAATATAGATCAGAAAAAGACAATATAAAAAATACGAATGACGCTTATTTGTGAGAAACTTTGAAATAAACTGCGTGATTTTGCTATAGAAACGGAACACTTGATTGCCAAAAACTGTTTGACATTGCAAAAAAGAGAACGAATAATATAAACATTGGGTGTTTCAGATAATTCTATTCTTAAAGATTTTTTGTTTCCAGTTACTCGACCTAGATTATTTTCAGTGGGTATTTATTTCTTGTTTGTTTCTCCTCTCTCTTTCTCCCATTCTTATGTAACAAGTTGTTGTTGAAAATATCACGTTTATTGAAAGATGCTCTGAATCATGTAGCAAGAAACTTATATATCTTTACGCTACTTCATAAAATTTCATTTCTAAAATGAGAAGTGGATGATGAAGAACAGGTGAACAAAAAAGTGAGGGATTTAAGTCCGCTGTATGTAACATTCGTTAACGGGCATTTTTTTCTTATGTAGCAGATTTCAATGACATCTTCTAAGTTTATGTTTCTCTACTGGAAACAATGCGGTGAAGATACCCCACCCAATTGGTTGTTACATGTAATAAGTAAGCCAAGAAGGCGGTTTTGGGATGCATTGTTATAAAAAACGTTTATACAGGAAGGGGGGTGGGGGTGGAATTGTCCAGTGGCAATATACAAGACCGTGTCGTGGTTTCGAGCCAGTTAGTGCCCTCCAAGATGCCAAGTATTGGTCCAACCAATGAACCGTCGAGAGGGATGAGTCAGAAAAGTTGCACAAACGCGTTTCCATACCCCAATTGATAAGCTTACATGAATTAGTTTGACTATAAAATACTTATGTTTGATGTTTGATAGCTGACATGGTCGTAAAATGATTTTAAAACATGAAAGTTTGTGTGATACAATAGAAATGGTGATTCATACAACATGTTTGGTCTTGAATTAGAATCTTAGACATACTTTGGCTTGTTCTAGACGATTCTAAATGTTCCTGGATAGAGAGAGACGATGTTACATCATATACCAGTTTTGTGACCATGCTTAACAAAGTATGTGCGTACTGTGTGATCAGGTACAGTAAAATCATCAGTTTTCGTTGACATTACGCTATTATAGGGATTCCTTGGGGTACCTTTATTCGTTGATCCATGTTCTAGAAAACATGGGTCTGGATAAAGAACAGGGTTTCATGGAGATAAATATTCGTGGGAAAAAAAACTATACGAAATCAATGAAAATTTGTGTCCCGCGAAAATTAATGATTTTACAGTACCTGATCAGAGACATACATACTGAAGAACTTAAAAAACGCCTCATGCATAAAACTTCAATATATCGCGTCATTTTGTTTTCACTGGTTGACTTCCCTCTATCCCATTTAAGGTAAAGTCCCTGTAATGGTTCCGCTACATTTTGGACCTCATGGCCTTTCACGGAGATAACCAAGGTTTTCTAATGTTTCATTAGGGTACCTTGGTTATCTTGATAGAGGTTAAGTGGTCCAAGGCATTGCAGAACCATTACAGGGACTTTACCTTGATCTCGTATTTTCTGTAGTGACAAATAAGCGTAGGACCAGTTTATCACTAAAATATGCCGTATTGCATTTCTAAAAAAATATCTAAAAACGTTTAAAAAATAAATTAAAAAAAATCGACATTTTTTTTCACAAGATGAGGCGTTTTTTAAGTATATGTAGAAGATGCACATACCATGAAATAGATGTATAAACATGATATGAAGTTAGTGATACATATAACTCCGCGTATCTTTATATATATGTTATATACTCATCAAAAAAGAAAGCGTGCATAGGGTCTAGTCAACCATGTACCAAAAACCATTATTTACACTGACCAAATTTAGACATAGTTTTTTTTTGTTTTCAAATTAACCCTTTCCCTCATAGAGGATACCATGAAAAGACCTATGCGAACAGCATAAAACCAGATCAACCTGCGAGTAACTCGCAGGCTGATCAGGTTTTATGCTGTTAACTACTCCTCAGTGGTCTGGTAAAGAGGATTTTACAATTAAATCTGGTAAGGTTTGAGTTTGGTTTTCTGCAGATCAGGTTTTATGTGGTACCTACTGAGTGCGTCAAAATGAGTCTATATGAGGGAAAGGGTTAAAGGTTAAGTTATGACCTATATTTGTGCAACTGAATTGTATTAATGCACGTATTCTGTGCTGAAAATTTGACAACGACTGGTCACAAAGTTACACTATAAAGAACCAGTCCATCTATTTTTAGACTGAGTATATTTGGTAAAATTGGTTGTTGTTGATGGCATATAATGTAAAAATGTTGTAATGGAATGTTAAAATAAATTCATTTAAATACCATATTAAATTAAGAACCAACTTCTAAATGAGACCGCAATTCATGACCATTTTTATTTGTTAGTTCATTCCAGATCTAACTTCTCTGTTTGGGTTTGGGTCCCACCGACACTATTTTAGTCATTCTGAGAACTTTGTCTACATGCCTCACTGCGACAACACGCCGTAAACATGTGGCATGACTCCACCCTAGTCAGATTACCCTGGCAGCGGGTCAGTCAGTCACAGAACTACCATTAGAAGCTGAGCGCCAAGCAATGGAGCAATTTTAACGATGAGGGTATGTCGCTACCGGGGGTAGAATTTGATTTAAATACTGCTTCATTTATAATACTGGTTTAATAAAGCCCAAATAATGGTACAGTGAGATTTTTCATTGCAATGAATAACTAAACAAATACATTTCGATTTCACACTTAAAAGATGTAATGCAAGATGAATCAAATTTGTGTTATTAATGCATGTACTGAAATTGTGTTATAAATACATGTAATCTACAAAGTCAATTTCATTAAAATCAGTTCTTCGTTTAAGCTGATACTCTGCGCTACGAAGATCTGACAACATCCCGTGAAAGGTCATCTCAAGTTAACCTTTACGTCACGAATATTAATTAGAAAATGATATCCAATCAGACTGCGCGTTTCAAATAAATTTGAATTTGAAAGCTGGAATACCTTGGCGATATCCGCAAAGTTAAACTTTTCTTTCGCTGCCGTAAACATGCGAGTATTCACGAAGTTATATCCCAAGTATTTTGAAGCCGACGATTTGACTGGCTAAACAAAGGTCAATTTGAGTCGACCTTTAATGCGATGTCATCAGATCCTACCTAGCGAGCGCCAGTTAGGATATGGTTTTAAAGAGATTGTCTACAAATTCATTCAATGAATAGAAAAACATTCATTAATCAGTACTTTTCAATTAATTTATATAAAATTGTGAGATACATGAATATGTTATTAACTAATACTTGCCCGTATATTAAACTGAAAGAATGAATTATTAACAAACGTTATACATATAAATGATATCTAATATAGTTAAAGGCAACCATAATTGTTCTGGCACTATAAGACATTTAATTATTAAAGAGGCATAAATGAAATAATGTTGAAATAAGACTTTTATAATAACTGATGCCAAATGCAAAGAACGTTTACTTCATATGATCAGTGAATCTGGAATCAATACGAGTAAATTTAATACATGTTTTTATTATATATAATTTTATTCGAAGAGTCGTGATATATTTGATCCACTTATTAAGAGACGTTTGGCAGCAAATTTTTCCTTTCAAACAAGCCATCGAACCCTTATTTCGATACAGTTGTTGCCAATCTTCACTTGAATACAAAATCGCCTGTTTAAAAACTGGGGATTAAACCCATGTCCTTCTGCGTATTTCTTATCAAACGTACTATTGGACCCTTATTTCGATATAATTTGATGATCAAAAAAGATACAGTCTGTCGCGAGATGACTTCAGTAGTCATAGAAACAGATGGATCAAAGCAAGAACTCGTAGCCAGAAAAGCTTGAAGAGAAATAACTAGCGGTGTAAAGATTAAGTGAATCCAAACACAGGCTAGATTAGAGGGCCCGTTAAATCTGGGAACAAAAAGTTAGAATTAGAGAAAGAACACGAGATTTGGTCCCATATTTACGAATTTCTCCAAGTTGAGATAACATTAAGATAATACCGTTCACTCACACGTACAGTTTATCCTAGACAAGCCAAGCTGTTTTATGGAGACCACCGTAAGTTTCCTGTTAAAACTACACGCTTATGTTACTTCCCTTGTAAGTCTAGTATAGTTAATACTAGTAAGGGGAGATAATGTTGACAGTCCTAAGTTGAGCAGTCACATATATTTGCTGTTTACTGTAAGACAGGTTGGAATATGTTATTGAAAATTGTATATTGTATTAAAATACAAATAAATTCGCTTGGCTGAGTAGTTACTCAATTTGAGAGATATTTCGTGAATATGGGATCAATCTCGAAACATGAACAGGCAAACCTTATATTCCTTGTCTTTTTGGGACATCACCCGTCTCTTTTTACATGGCTGCAATAGCAAATAAAACCAGTTTGCATCCAAATCACAAATTAAAGACATATACTATTTGAAACATTATTTCGTTATACGAAATACATTTTGTAAAAACAAATCAGCATTTCGTCATAACGAGATAATATGTCTTTATTATAAACTGAGATGCACAAAAAAGTAAAGGTTAACAATGTCATTTTAAAAACTCCGTTATGTTTAAATATATAAAAGATGTATGTTTTTATTAATATGTACGTGTTTCGCATTGATTTTATCGTGTTATCAACTCTTCAGACGTTGGAAAAAAGATAAAAGAATTTGTTTGTTTGATAGGTTTAACGTCCCACCGACAGTATTTCAGTCGTTTGGAGACGATGTCTACTTGAGACAGATATAGTGCTGCCACACTTCAGTATCACGCCGTAGACATATGGCATGATACCACACCCAGTCACATTATCCCGACACCGAACCAACCAGTCCTGCAACTACCGTTATATGCTGAGCGCCAAGCAAGGGAGCTATAACAGTACCATTTTTACGACTTTGTAATGTCGAGGCCGCGGATGGAACCCACGACCTCCCGCTCCCGAGGCGGACGCTCTAACCACTCGGCCACCGGGGACGGTAGATATAAGAAGATATAATACAATAATGATATTACGTATATGATAAAATTTAAGTAAATCATAATCGGTTGATTTAGATACTCAAGTTTTATTACACATTATAAACAACTTAGAAAAATATACGAGTAAAGGTCGTTTTGAGAAAGAGAGATCATAAAGTAATAGTAATAAAAAGTAATAGAGTAATAAAATAAATCGATAGAAAAAGGTTAACTGAGCTACAGAGAGAGAGAGAGAGAGAGAGAAATTGCTTACAAATAAATAGATGATGAACACAAAACCTATGTTGTACAGGACATATAAAACCCCGAGTATCGCCAACACGATGTTTTCTATCCGGTCGGCGTATTCACGGTCATAGGAGACTAGTCGCGTGACGATCGCGTGCCACGTGCACACTGCTGATAGCATCACCATGGACACGAGTAAATATTTATCCTGGAAACACAGAAAGAATACATATAAAGCTTGATCTTAGAGGTAATTCTTGAAAGCTTATTTTTATTTTATAAGGTGTATAAACATACGAGAACTTAAAATGGTTGAAATGTTTTAAATCCCTGTTTTTGTGCAGTATTTATATACGTAGACACACACGCGCGTTAGCACGTGCATTATTGATTAAATATGTATGCACAGAATAATAACGAATGATATTATTATAATCATTATCATCATTAATGTTATCATTATTTTTTAAATTTCGCAAAAATGTACCTAGCCCATGATTTTCTTTATTCATTCGCCCACCAGACTGAAATGAGTCCAATGGTGAAACGCGAACCTTTGTGCTCGCCATTATAAAACGGATTACCGTAAACATCTATATAAAACGTATTTCCGCTATTTTTGACCTTTGCAAACTAACTATGACGCATTAAAGAAACATCGCTATGATTGTTAGTTCATTAATAACACATGGTCGCGAAACAGAATGCCAACGAGTCTCGTAACGTACGGCAAGTTATAGCATCATAACCGGTTTACAAGTAATTGAATTACCATTTCCCAATCGTTCAGTCCTAAAAGCAATCCTCTCCTGAGAGTCGTACTATTGTAGCAAATGACGCAATTTTGAAAAACAAAACAAAAACAACAGCAACAACAACAACAAAAAAGTTCTTGTATGTTTCAATCAAAATAATACTGAATCTAGACCCAACCTTGAAATCGAAAAGGTCGTCATAAAAGAACAATTTTGCATCAGATATTTCAAATGCATTTGGAAACACAGAGTGACCTTTACACTTTTAGCAACCAGATGTATCGGCACAAATCGAGTGCCTCCGCCAGCAATACTTTTTGCAGAAGAATTTTTCGCCTAATAAAAGTGCACAGAGAAGGGTTTCATACAAGCATCCCGCTCACAACCCCCAAGACTGATGAAAATCGATAAAATCTGAAAATCTGACTTATTTAAAAGCGATAAAAACCCATGGGCCATAACTTCGTCAAAAATAGGCGAGGGTGAATGAAATGCAAACTCGGCTTTTAACGCATCATATTTCGCCTACATACAAAATATTAAGTGATTCCGAGCATGTTGAAAACAATAACCCCTGCCCCCCAGAAAATCATTATTTAGAAAGTTCCAAGGTTAAAGGGACATAACTCAGTCAAAAAAGGGCGAAACGGAGCGAAATGCAAATTTGGTCTGTGTCTCACCATAATACACATTCAAACAAACACATGAATAGCTTTTTTGAAGAAAAAAAAACAAATACTAAAAACTGCCAGATGCATTTCGGAATGACGGACATGAGTAAAACCATATGCCAGGCCACTTAGTGGTGAGAAAATAAAAAATAAACAGCATCCATCACGTGATTAGGGATATTTCTGGAAGCGATGATCAATAATTGGCTGTCATACAGAACAAGTATAATACAGAACAAATTTTGTATCTGACTCTGACAATCAAACTAAATTCTTTTTTACAAGTTCATACAACTTATTTGAATCCCCTCGGCGGTTCCTGGGTTGGACCAGTACTTTACGCCTTGGATTGTAATGGACAAATCTTGCCCACAACATGCTTCAAACCAACAAACACTGGATCCGCATGTATGCAGGCTACCTCTGGGCAAAGGCTTTAACACTGGGGTTCGAATCCACAACTTTCGGTTCCGAAGGCATGTGCACTATAACTGTAAAAGAGTCTACTAATTTGAGATATAAATTTACAAATATTCCTACTCGCATTTTTTTTTCGAATGTAGAATGTCACAAAATGCAAAATTTTCAGTGTTTGATATTTTCAATCTCTAATTTATTCAGAACAGCTCTCAGTATTTGACCCCATATAAAATTCCGCCGCCCACGAAAGTCACTTAAACGCTACGCCTAGGAGACTTGACATTTTTAATCCTAAATGGCGCCCAAAAATGTTAGTGCTGGGCTTTTTTTCACTAATGAATATGGACGTATTACAACATTAACTACACAGACATGAATTTGCTAAGGATATTATGAGGCTACCCAGATATTTTACACATAATGCGTATGCACATAAAATGCATTAAAATAATCATCAATAATAAATACATGGTTTATATATTCGTAGACAAACATCTTTATTACAATGTGTAGGTATATTGTATTTAAGGTAATAACCAGGGCATGTTTGATGAATAAAGATAAAAGAGAGTGTGTGAGAAAGAAAGAAAGAAAGAAAGAAAGAAAGAACGAGAGGCAAAGACTGATACGGACTGAAAAATAGAGAAAAGGAGATAAATAACAACAGAAAGAGAGACATAGAGAAAGAAACATTTATATAATAAGTTAAAAGGAGAAGTTTAATAAGATCGAGATAAACTGAATAGAGAGAGAGAGGACGTAAATAAAGGAAAACATAAGAGAGAGAGGGGGGTGAGGAAGACATAAGTGGGAAATAGATGATGGGAGGCGTAAAGAGAGGGAACAGGAGAGAGAGAGAGACTCACCATATACGTGAGGTATTAGATTTTAAAGAGAGAGAGAGAGAGAGAGAGAGAAAGAGGCTCACCATATACGTGAGGTATGAGATTCTGGGAAGACTGGAATTGACGACTGACTTGAAGGCCACCGCCGTCAGCACTAGTGTGAAGGAGAGCTGCAGCCGGTTCTGCGGAAGGTCCTTCCTCACAGAGAAAGTGGCGAATGCTAAACTACATATAAGGAACTGAAATGGAAGAGTTACAAGAGTTTTTTTTCTTTTTTAAGGGAGATAAATTAGGTGAAAATGGACCTAAGTGTTCTTGCCCTTGATGAGAATGTAGCCCATTTGATGGTGAAGAAGTATTTGACGCTTTAATAGTTTAAAAGTTATGGCCAATGGCCAAGGGTTAATTGCTGTTTTTTTGCTTTTTTTTTCACGATGACAACGCAAACGACCGAGGACACCAGTGTTATGACAATACCTCGATTTTTTTTTTGTAATATACAGACGAGCTAAAAAGGTGATTAGACTATACTTCTCGTAAAACTGATATAAAATTTACTGAAAAAGCCCAAAAATGGGTACACAGATCTAAAAGAAAATAAAATCGCACGAAGTACTTGGAGAATTTATAAACACAACATTATCATCAGCTCCCAATGCGTAACCAGAGTGTATACGTTATTTAGCACTTGGTATTTTCCTCTCGTCCAATCAGGTGCCAGTATTTGTTCATAGTCACCGTGAACTATAACGCGTAGTCCAACAATTTTGTAAAAATCAATGTTTGGACTATGCCACCACATAACTCACACTTTTGTGACGTTTTGTCGCTAGTGGACGGAAAATACCATGAGCTAAATAGCTTAGTTCATAGTTGCCTTCAACTACACGACATAGTAACTCAGGCTCCGCCCTCGTGACTATATCGTGTAGCTGAAGGCAACTATGAACTAAGCTATACGTATCGTGGAGAAAAGTAAGAATGAAACTATTTTAATAAAAACATGAAAAATGTTTAATGTCTAAAAACATGATAAAAATAGAAAAAAGCAGGATAAATCAAATACATGGTTGATATCGGGGTGGGAGAAGGTTTATTCTGTTCGCTGCGAAAGTGATTCTTGGTTCACTAGCTCGCCAAGATACACTTTCTCGCTCACCGGATAAACCTTCTCCATCCCGACATCAACAATGTATTATCTGTATCTATGTCTCAGGCGATAGAATACACAATCATATACAGAAAATTACGTATCAAATTGTCGTTCATTTGATGTTTACAGTAAACTCGTCTTAGGCGGCCATTCGGGGAACAAATAAAGTGGCTGCTAATCCCAGGTGGGACATGAACTCTCAAAACAAACGAAGCATCATCAAGATCCTGACAGTTTGACCGTTTAAATACAGATGGTCGCTTATACAGGGTAAAAGTAAACGGCCTATGAATATTCATGTACAAATTAATGACTTGATGAATGTCATATTACTGAATATATTTTACTGGGTTTGCCACCGAATCAAATTGCGTATTTAAGAGGTAAAAGGTTAACAGCTGCTTGCTTGATTGATTGTTTTGATTGGACACTGGATTAATTAAATGACCGATTAATTGATTGATTGAGTAATATAGTTTATACAGTGAAACCTTTTTACAACGGCATTCATTTTAACAGCATCCTCTTTATAACAGCAGAAGTATTGAAAACTAAAGTGCATAATCCGTCTATGTCTCTATTCTTTACAACGGCAATTTCTTTATAAAAGCAAAATTCACTGAAACAAACACCGCCGTTGTAAAGAGAGTTGACTACATATTCCAAATTTAGGCTAAAATTTAGATAAACTCGTATATTTCGATGAAGAATCTAGCGTATATAATTGAAACTTTATTGGGTATCACAATTAATATATAGGCTATTTTTCAACTCGGATTTCTGTCCTTGGATTTATTATATCAAGGCTTAGAACCTTGTGAAATCATGAAAACACTCCAAAAATATAGCATGAAAAGAGCACAGTTCTGTATCAGATGGCAAATGTTTGTGAACTTGGAACCCATGAAACCATGCAGAAGTTATTTTCCTTAATTTACTTTTTTTTTTTTTTTGAAATGGGATACACTTGTCCATTGCAGACATTTAACAATGCTAAAAAAAGTAAATTTTCATTGCTCTGGGTAAATTATTGGCATGCAAAACAGTAACTAAGGTAATCCATCCGTCATTAATTTATAATCATAGTCCTTCAAATGCTTAAAAAGCCGTCTTCAGTGCAGATGCAAACATACACGTAATTGGAGTTTTAGGATGTTTTGTTTTAAGTCTATAAAGGTTTGCATTTAATATAAATTTTCTAATCCCTTAAAGGACCATGATCATAATTGAACGATAGATGGACTATCATAAAGTATAACGTACAGAAGTGTCATTTTTAGAAAACGTTTTACTATGTAGAAACGACATGATTGTTTTAATAAAATTTATTTGATACATTCAGCAAATTTATAATTTTTTATAGTTTTCTTAAAAATTATTGAGAATGACATATATTTGAAACACAGCATCAGTTTAAATATTTCAACAAATCAAAATTGTAAAAGAAATGGTGAGTTTTACGATTTTTATGAAATGAACAATTTGTTCTGGAAATGAACATGAACAAAATCATTTTAATTGATAGTTTTGCATGAAATTGATAGAACTTTAATTGCATAATAAGTTTTTTTTTTCTTCTAGCTTTGAACCAAAGACCTAATAACCTAATAGGGGATCCGCAACTCTGATGTAGGTAAAGCGCCAATCAAGGGAAGCTCTCGTTAAGTTACGTGTAAAATCATTTGACCACGAGATAACGTGAGACGTGTAAACATCAATTATGAATATACTGAGTTTTCTTCAATTTATTGCCGATTAAACCAAATATGTATGTCTCTCATCAGATCGAAGATCTCTTGTATGATACTGTAAAGCGTCTGTCTATTAAGCATCTGCAATGTTAAGCGCCTCATCAACCTCGTTCAGTTCCCCACGAATATATATAAACGTTATTTCGGACCGTTTCATATCTCTGTTGAATAGGTCTTTGCTTTGAACATACAAAACGTCTCTTCTTTATAATAAAGCTATCAAAATAAAACAACTCTTTAAAGTGTTTTCATTTCTGCTTAAAGATGACAAATTTACAAAAACAATTTTATTTATTTTCATCAAATATTCAAGAGATTTCTACAATGCAAAGCAAATGTCAAATTCTCTATATATTTTTGTAGTGTTAATTCTTTTGCAAATATTGAACAATCTCTTAACACTTGCTTGAAGCTTGCGTACTTTATCAAATAAATTTTAAAGTTTAATTGCATACCTACATAATCGATTATTTTACTTGAAACGATGAAAACACTTAAAAGAGGAAAATTAATTACTTAAAGATTTATAGAATACAAAAAAATTGATACATAAAAATATTCTGAAATAAGCGCATTGCAAGTTGTGCACTAATTGTAGGCAAATTTATGTTTTTGTACTACTCAAATCTTTTTACCTTTATTTATCTTCTTGATAGGCATAAAATGGTTACTAGGGTAACAAAAACAACGAATTAATGCATTGTACAATATCAAGGGTCTCGATTAATTCCTCTTACTTTATAATATGATTCAGTTTCTGTCGCGCTTGTCTTTTTTTCGCGCAACAAGCATGTCGCTAGAATCTCACCATACATATACTAAATAATCATTTATTTTCGTTGGGGACTAATTATCGCTAATATCGTTGTCAGTTTTAACCGCGAATATATATACATTAGTATTTATCCCCAACGAAACACATTGATATATACTGGAACATTTTATTAAATATTTAAACAATATTTTTGCAAGTGAACAATTTCATACCCGCCCGATAAGGTTCTTTTGGATGCATTACTCTCCATTTAGTAATTTAAGTAATATTACTTTACGTCGATTTAGAAACACACATTGCTATGATTCTTTAAGAGAAATATATAAGTTTAACTTGAGCAAAATAAGACTTTATCTTTATTCATTATTTTAAAGCAGTTCTGATATGAAAAGTAATCAAAACCTTACATTAAAAAACCCCAAGGGAACTATGTATTTCTTTGTGTAAAAATATTAATCCGCTCTATAAATGGTATAGAATAAACCCCTTGAGAAGCAACCTAGTTATAATGAATGTTTCTGTAATTCTTTTCTCCAGGCATAAAGCCAAAACATTCAGTCTGTGACGTTAATCAAGGTCATATTTATGCCACTGCCATTGTAATAAAATATATTTGAAATCTATTCTATCCAGAAATAGTACTTTTAATGCACGTAGCAGACAAAGCCCTTTTAACTAATTAAAGTGATAGCCGAAATGCGATGCCCTTTTCATCTTGATACCAATCACAGGTTCTTAAAAATAGATTATGTATTCTCCCGAAAAGGAGATAAATATATTGCGTATTTTTTATGGCGTACTATGTTACAAGATCCTACCAGTGTAAGACGTGTTTAAGTTAAGTTTGTATAAATGAATATTGATAAATAAACAAAAACAAGTGACAGGAATTGTCATAAAACCAGGTTTTCCGGAGAAAAAAAAAGCGCACAGGCACTTACTGATTGTGCCTCTGCAAAAGTTTCGACAAAATCCGAATTTGGAAAAAAAGGGGGTTGCAACAGAAAATATTTAAAAGGAAATAACCAAATTATGAATCACAGAGTGAGGTTCCTATGCAATGCATTCCGCCTCAATGAGATGTATGCACCTATAAAGTTTCAAGTCAATACCTCTTATAATGTAGGAGTTATGCTCCGGACAAGGAATTTTGTCAAAGGGGTAAACTCCATCAAAAATGGTCAAACTGCAAAACACAGGTAATATTCTCCAGGGTGACTAAGTGAAGGTACTTCTGTTAAAGTATGAACAAAATTCATTACGAAATGTAGCAGTTGAGCACGAAAGGATATTTCCCTTTATATTACATCCGTTAAGGGGCAAAGGGCCATAACTGCATAAAAAATAGTCGAAAAACAAAACCCTGACAATATGCGCCAGGTCACTATGTAATAATGCATCTGTAAAAGTTTGAGCCAAATCCGTTAAAAAATGTAGGAGGAGATGAGCACGAAAGAATATTTCCCTTTATATTACATCCGTTAAGGGGCAAAGGGCCATAACTGCATCAAAAATAGTCGAACAAAAAAACACTGACAATATGCACCAGGTCACTATGTAATAATGCTCTGTAAAAGTTTGAGCCAAATTCGTTGAAAAATGTAGGAGGAGTTGCGCACAGAAGAATATTTCCCTATATATTACATATGTGAAAAAATAACAAAGGGCCATAACTGCATCAAAAATAGTCGAACCAAAAAACCCTGACAATATGCACCAGGCCACTATGTAATAATGCTTCTGTAAAAGTTTGGGCCAAATCCGTTGAAAAATGTAGGAGGAGTTGCGCACAGAAGAAATTGTTTACGCCCG
>CM037780.1:24858051-24873083 GCA_021229015.1 Solen grandis | reverse complement strand
AAAATGGAAAAGTTAAAAAAAAAGAAAAAAAAAAAAGCCGACTACCGACCCTATTTTTTTTTCGGAGATGTTAGCGGAAACAAACTTTCATTTTCGCCGAATTCACAGATGCACTCAATTTTTAGCCTTTTATCACAAAAGCGATGGCCATAGAACTATATAGCTATCTTAAAGTCATTCAAAGAACAAACAAAACTCAAAGTATACACTTTGTAAAAATAACCTTGGAGCTAATGAGACAAAATAAAAACAGCAGTCATAAGAAAAACAATAAATTTAAACATACCATTTATCACCGATCTTCCTTATTCCCTGATTCCAAAAATGAGTATGGTTTTAGTTCGTCTGCTCTAATATCTTAGTCACACTCCGCTTTACGTCCATTCCACACTGAATACACCAATTGTGTTAATTTCTCCAATACTATGGCGCAATTATTTAGCAATTTACATGATATAAATTGTTCACATAATCGTGACTCTGATATTTCCGTAAAATGATAAATAAAAAAACACGGTAATACCGTTCATACATGCATAACATGCATTCCAAAACCCGGCGTGAAACGACCCCGTCTTAGACCAATGCAATTAAAGTAAGAATAACTAAGCCTAAGGATTACGTATATAGGTATGTTTTTTGTTTTTTTGGTTTTGGTTTTTTGTTTGTTTGTTGTTTTTTTCATGCCTAGAGGATTGGGAAATGCTTTACCATTAATCTTGCCAAAACTTTAACCCGTCTCTAAAACTCTTCTCCGAGGGTGCGTGTACATGCACAACCAATTAATTTAAGGAACTTCCATTACGGGATTTTGAAAATTATATGTTAACCCTTTCCCTCATAGAGGAAACCATGAAAAGACCTATGCGAACAGCATAAAACCAAATCAGCCTGCGAGTAACTCGCAGGCTGATCAGGTTTTATGCTGTTTGCTGCTCCTCAGTGGTCTGGTAATGAGGATTTTACAATTAAATTTGGTAAGGTTTGAGTTTGGCTTTCTGCAGATCAGGCTTTATGTGGTACCTATTGAGTGCGTCAAAATGAGTCTATATGAGGAAAGGGTTAACCCATAATAATGCCAAATATAAATATTAATGATGATGACCTTAATGTGTATCTTTTACTATTGTTCTGCTGTTTGAAGATTATATTGTAAAATTTGCAAAAGGGTGCCTGGAAAGCGTATTGGTAACGCGGTTCGCTTCTCACCAATGCGTCTCGGGTCCGATTCCTTGTCACGGAAGTGAGAGGGTACGGTGGTCGCCCGTCCAGACACATGATTTTCTCCGGTTTTCAGGTGTCCTCCTTACAATAATGCTCCAAACGCCGCCACCAGAGCCATCGAGAGTGATTAAGTTGTGAGAACTTGTTTCGTAATCGATGTGAAATAAATCAAGTTTAAACCTAACATTTGCAAAAAGCGAATTAGAATTCACTTTATAATTACAGACATTTACTAATTACTGTGATATTTGGAAACTAGACGTTAATTTTGATAAAACAAATGTACGTGTGTATGGTGACAGACCATGAGTAAAACGAAATATTACAGTAAATAACATGTTTTTGAAGTTGTTGACACTTTAAAATATTTTGGTATAGTTTTTCCTAAAAATAGATCATTTTATAAATAAAAACATGCATCTGAACAAACTAGGAAAGCCCGTCAAAGTTTGTATACTAAAACTAGAAATTTGAATTTACCTGTTGATTGTCAACTTAAACTTTTTGATAATACCGTTGTTCCTGTATTATAACATGGATGTGAGATATTGGGTTATATACGTTTAATTCGAGGTACATTTTAATTACATGAAAAGAAACTTATTCCATACCTTATTTTATTTGGAGAATTAGGCCGATATCTGTTGAGTATACAGATGAAAACATGGTTAATTGGTGTCTGGTATAAACTTGTCAAGGTAAAGTCACTTTAATGGTCCCGCTACATTTTGGACCTTATGGCCGTTCACAGAAATAACCAAGGTTTCCTAATGTTTTATTAGATTACATTGGTTATCTTGGTAGAGGTTTAGTGGTCCAAGACGTAGCGGAACCATTGCAGGGAATTTACCTTGATATATACTTTTACCTCTCCGCTTATTTTTTATACGGTAATATTCCATTCCATGGAAAATAATGTTTTATACCAATGGTTAAAAATAATAATAATAATAAAAAAAACCAGATTTGTCGAATGTGATTCAAGTTATATTTAGTATCTAGTAATTTATTGCTACGAAAAAAATGAAATTTCTCTTCATGAAAAATCAATATGTACAAAACTGTAATTATAGACTTTATAAAACTGAATTCAAGTATGAAAATTATCTAGATGCTTAACCTGAAATATATGTTACTTTAGACTCTGTAAAGAATACCTGCCAGTTTAAAAGGTCAATGGCTAAATCTAGACCGATATGAACGTAAGTGCAACCTTTGTAACATGAATGATATCTGAGACGAATTCCATTACTTAATCTGCTGTCTATAATTTTGTAACGTTAGGAAAGCATTCCTCCCAAATATAAAAACACAAAACAGAAAATATTACTTTTCAAATCTGTCATGAGTGAGAATAGTGTTAGTAAATAAATAATACCTTAGTAAATTCAATAAAGTAGTTTTAAAAACAATAAATAAAAAATCCAACCTGGCTTAACATAATAAACTATCACCACCATCTCCATGTTCCACTTTCTGCCATTTTTTTCCGGAACTGAAATGTTTCAGTATTACTATAAAATCATATATGAAAGATATACTTACAGGAGAGGATATCCGCCATTTCATTTCTTTTTCTTATTGAAGATGCACAGTGCTTATTGCATTTTTACGATGCGTATTGCATTTTCAAAATTTTTATTACAATCTTGTACTTATTTCTTGAAAATCACTTTTGTTTGCCATATTTACATTTAAAAGTTTCAAGTTTTGAGTTACCTTTAGCATGTTAAAAAGACTTAAACGTAGATTTCATATTTTAGTTTCCATCGGCTAATATTTTAATTTTGATTTACACGTTCGTTTTAATAAGAAAATACAAACAGCTATCATTTTTGTAGATGAAACAAAGACACGCGAAAATTAAACATAGGAAACAAATCTTCATTTTCAACAACGAAATATTGAATTGTCATAAGGCAATCAAGAATTCCATTGTGTGTTATGGCTAGAGTGTGCTGCTACAGAAACAGTGTCATGCGTCAAACACCTGGCAGATGAATCCGTGACATGGCTACTTCAGCAGCTCCGATGGCGAATTCGTAAGTTCAGCCTTTGAAGTTAGCGCATGCGCGAAGAGTCAATGTGATCAGCCAAGTGACGGCAATCTAAATATAGTTTCAATACCGTCTGTGACGCTACTGTCTGTGATTGGGAAACCACCTTTTTTTCACAATCACGGATGGTTGCATTGGGTGACCATGCGTTGTATATGGGTATTGATAGACGCAATTCACATATATTGATAAAATTCAAATTTTTAACCGATGACCATCTGTGAACTAGCTTCTTTAAATATATATATATTTTGTAGTATTGAATATCAACAATATGCCTATATTTAGCTTGTTCATGTATATGTATATGAAATAATTAAAAAAAAAACTTACATAAATCAAAATTGTTTAATAATGAAAGTTTGTTGTTTTAGGTTGGCTTCCTTTTGATTTAGATGCACATATTGATATAAATAAATTTTAAAACTTCTATGCAAGAGATATATGGAGAGTAAGAGTGGCGGTGTGCTTATTCTTAGCAGTCCATTGAAACATATTGTGTGTTCATGTTTTTATGTAACGACGGTGTTCAGACAAGATTAAAGCGGATTTACAACATCTGGTTTCGTTTTGAGTGATAAATCGCAACATCATGCACGGTGTTAAGTTCGGATGCGCAGTAATCTATTAACGAAGACCGTAGGCAGTCCAATCTAACATATAATTTTTAGTGAGTTTCGAGTTGAAAAAGGTGAGTTTCTTGTCTGCGAAGAAGAGTTTCGAGTTGGAAAAGTGAGTTTCGGGTCAGAAGAGGGGAGTTTCGAGTCGGAAAAAGTGAGTTTCGAGTCGGAAAGTTGAGTTTCTAGTTAGAATAAATGAGTTTTCGAGTCAAGAAAAAGTGAGTTTCGAGTACAGTTAAAGATATAAATGTATTCGTTGTCGCCAAACGTTTCGGGAAGTATTAAGTATTAAGCAAATTATCGTATTAACCCACTGACAATACAGTTTCATTCATGAATTAATTCTTATAGTTGATGACACAGCTTTTTTACCGACTCTCTGACGAGTATGAATAAAATCAGTGCCAAAAAAGCCGGTATAGATAACGAAAGTAAGCTATTTTCGCGTAGCTACGAAAATAACACATGGTCTCATGCGTTTAAAATAAAGGCCTATTTTTATTTCTTATTTTTTTATTTTCATTATTTATTTTTTTCCCATAAATCATTTTTTTACTGGCACGAAATTATACGTTCATTATGATACTTATCACTCAGTTTTTTTATGCATGCGTAATTTGCAACCTGATGTGGTTATTATTTTAGCAGAAAATGATTACGTGATTTCATTTTTTCTTTCTGTAAATATAATTGTCTGTATTTACACTAAATCATTCTTATTGTTGAGTGACTATAAAAATGTATAGTTTAAATATAACATCATCTGAGAAATAACTGTCACATTGATCAACTTCATTCTTTTAAACACTCAAATTAGGTAACTCGGTGCAGCAAGCACAATTCTTTATCTAATGTTTTATACCAATTAATTATATATTTAAATAAGCATGCATATACATTTAACCACAGGGAATTCACCGCGCATTTAACAGAATACAGTGGAATTCAGAAAAAAAAGATCTTTATTTCATTCAATGAATATACAGTAAAGAACATGGAGGAATGTACATTTACAACTGAAATAATCAAGTTAGATATCTCCTTCGGAACCTCGAGAACATTTCCAATGCTTCTGTCTCTAAGAATTTATGACAAATTATAAATTTGAAGGTGGCATATATAGCCAGGTACTGATACTTGGTGGAGAATCGAGAGACTTTGGATCGTGTGGCTTGTAGCTTAGTGGTAAGGTGCTTGGCATTGGGTTCGAATCCCAGGCGGGCCACAATTTTTTCACAACCTGATACACTATAAATATTTTGCTGAAAATATAGTGATCAAAAATATAGTGAACTAAGTCATGCGCAGATCCAGACTGCCCCACCCGAGATTTGGATATTATGCATGAAATATACATAAAAGAGGGTGGACCCCCCACACACTATGTCCTGTGATTTTCAGAGACGTCCCCCCCCCCCTCTTCCCCCCCCCCCCCCCCCCCCCAAAAAAAAAAGTAGGGTGAATTTCATACTTCATTCTTCGCTTGGCATCATGGTAACTTTTCATAATTGGCCAACAAATCTCTGTCGGAATGAGGTATGCCGTATTTGAACCATTTACAGGAATTTCTGAGTGTAAGTTCCGTGCTTTTTACAGTTACCCGGCATACAGATTTTTCTTAAACGATCCATCATGTCAGAGTAACATAAATATTTAACTCACTGCGGATATGAGCAACTATTTTCCGATTATTTTTTAATAAACTTTACCGTGAAATCAATTCAAACACACAAATGTTGTTACATGTATATACACAGTCGCGAAAAAATACACACTTTCATCCATAACCGGTCACTGTACAGTATATACACTTAGTTGTCATCTGTTCTGACTCGAAACTCACTTTTTTAACTCGAAACTCACTTTTTCTGGACTCGTAACTCATCTTTTTTAACTCGAAACTCACTTTTTCAGACTCGAAACTCACTTTTTTTAACTCGAAACTCACTTTTTTTTAACTTTTTTTAACTCGAAACTCACTTTTTTAACTCGAAACTCACTTTTTTAACTCACTTTTTTAACTCGAAACTCACTTTTATTAACTCGAAACTCACTCACTTTTTTTAACTCGAAACTCACTTTTTTAACTCACTTTTTTTACTCGAAACACTTTTTTTACTCGAAACTCACTTTTTTTACTCGAAACTCACTTTTTTTTAATTCGAAACTCACTTTTTTTTAAATTCGAAACTCACTTTTTTTAACTCGAAACTCACTTTTTCTTGACTCAAAACTTACCTTTTAATATTTATATATATTTAATGTATGGAATTATATTTTGACCGATGAGATTGCAGTATTTTTCAAAATTTTCGATCGGTTTTACTCGCCGAGCTTGAGCGGTTTGATTTGTTAAACCCTCGATAACAAACATTAACCTATATACATTTACTAGACTTTGAAGTTCTTGAAAGTGATAAAAATGTGTCTGTTTACGTTATGACCCATATGACGTCATATGATATAGTTACGTCATTTATTAATTTTTGAACCGTGCATAAATCGGAAAATAATGCACGCTACACACCTTCTATGTTTAAATAATATATTTTTATCGTGTTATCTAGAATAAAAATGGAACCGACAAACGCAAAAAAAAAAAGTTTGCCTACCGCAGATGGTTCATAATACATAAAGGGCTTTTATACTTCGTCATGGTATATAGCTGAAATCATTCAGTATATGTAGTAGTAAAAATATCAGGCCACGTTATCTTTTGCAGTATATCAACGCTTGCACAGAGAGAGAGAGAGAGAGAGACTACTCAAAATTTGCTAAGGATCATTTAGTGAAATCCCATTTACTTGTGTATTTGAGAGATCACCATTTTGAGTGATACCTCTTAGCTGGTTTATTTGATTATTTGAGGCAATAATAATAATTATTACAAGTTGTCTTTCCAATCATTATATTAGATAATTCAAGTGTTCTGATATGCAATGAAAAATAAGTGATCCTTAGCAAATTTTGATTAGTATACATTATATGTATCACACATTTCATCGTATAGCCTACTAATATTCATGATGTAAAATCACAATATGCATAGATCTACGTAACATATTTCAGTGATCGAAAAACAATCGTCAATGTCTCTGAGGCAAATCTGACATTTTCAAAACTCGCAAATCTGACATTTTCAAAACTAATCAGATTTGACATTTTATGGAACAACTTCAAACATGATTTTTAATGTGACTGTAAGTCTACGGCATAATGTCGCAAACATACTCAAACCATCATAGCAATCAATAGTCTTCGCTGTTCAACATGACAATTTATTTCTATATTTCACAAAACAGAAAGAGTCCTGATTCCTGTAAATCGTACAGAATGTATCGAGTTTCTGCTCCGTGAATGTGTAATGCATGTGCTTGTTTAAGTTTTAAAAATCTGACAAACATAAAAATTAATTTACGACAAACAACCTAACGCGTTTTTGCAACGTCATAACTGTGACCAAACATTAATAGACAATCAGTTTATTGTTGTCAGTAAATGATGCTTTGTCAAGTTTTATTTTGGACAATACTGCTTGGTTATCAGTTATTGTATACTAGCATTATATCTGACTTGCGGAAGCAAGAGGACAGTGCACTCCCGCAAGTACCTATATAATCAAGGCACTGAAGGCCCTGAGAGAACGGGGTTTCTAATGTGATGATGTCGCATTTTTCTTTTGTTTATCAATGTAAAATTAATGGACGAGGATCAAATTTTCAAGCGATGTCAATAAACCTTATGTTATAAATGCGCTTTAACATCGCGTTAACAAGATCGTTACAAGAAAAGATGAACAAATAATTTGTTTCAATGGACTACTAACAATTAGTACATCGTCTCTGTTACTCTCTCTATTTCTCTTCTCTAAAGTTTATCAGATTTTTATCGATATGCATATCTAAATTAAAAAAGAAAAGCAATTCTAAAACAAAATATTTCATTATTTTATTTAAGTTACCCAGCAGATCTGCAGCTCGTCAAACCCTTTTTCACTTGAGACACACACAACTGAAGTGCTTTCAGTGCCTGATTATATACAAACGATGCATTTATAATGCCCCTGTATATCTGTATATCCACTATCCAACAAATGCTACGAGCCCTTTTGCATAAATAACGTGATCGTACGCAAGGGAGATAACTTTTTGTTTGTCTGTTTGGTTTAACGTCCCACCGACAGTATTTCAGTCATTTGGAGGCGATGTCTTCTTGAGATAGGTATAGTGCTGCCACACGGCAGTATCACACCGTAAACATGTGGCATGACACGACACCCAGTCACATAATCCTGACACCGAGCCAACCAGTCCTGCAACTACCCTTATAGGCTGAGCGCCAAGCAAGGGAGCTATAGCAGTACCATTTTTTATGACTTTGGTATGTTGCGGACCCGCTCCCGAGGCAGGCACTCTAACCACTCGGCCACCGGGGACGGTGGATATAACTTTACAGTTGTGCATCAGAACAGGAAATATATACTGACACGCAAAAGAGAGTCTGCACTTGGTTACAGGAAAATTTTATATGCTTATTTAATTTAAGCAAAATATTGGCATATTGGTATCAAACTTTGCAAAAATGTATAAACTACACGCTAATTTACATTTGATTGAAATTTGATTAATATTAGAATTTTCTTTTACGTGTAAATAACGAAGGGATGAAAAGTAAAATTGCAGGCTTTGATTTTTATAACTGCTTTTTTGTCTTTGGATATTTGTTTAGTTTCGTGACGGTGATCATGTGATCATTATCTGTAATGTCTACCTCGTCTACGGATCAACGTGTTTCTAGACCGCATGGACCTGACGTAATGTCTTATGACGTCGGCGGGAATGGCGTTCCAATCATGTACTAAGACTGCATACAAGTCATTGATATTGTTAATTACATGTTTTTTCCTTGCTCTTCGACCAACCAATCCCATAAATGTTCAATGGGATTCATGTTCGGAGCGCAAGCCGGCCAAGGTAAGACGTTAACGTTATGTGTAGCGAGATAATTCCTGGTAAGTACAGCGGTATGTGGCCTTGCATTAGACAACCAGGGCTTTGTTGTAGGAAAGGAACAGCAACTGTGCGTAAAACTTGGTTAATATAACCTTGGGCATTCAAATTACCATGAACAACAACAAGGTTTGTTTTCCTACCATCCAAGATACCTCCTAAGACCATTACGCTACCACCTCCATAACGATCTCGTTCTAGTAAACAGCTCTGTCAAAACAAAAAGTTCCCCTCTACGTCTAAATACCCGAACTCTGGTACCATCGGCAGTGCTAAGTTTATATCGCGACTCATCACTAAAGAGCACCCTAGACCACATGGCATGGTTCCAACGGAAGTGACGGCGGGTCACGACCAGTCTGAGGGCGCGATTTCTGTTATTTAAGACCTGACCTACATAAGGTCTCCTAGCCCTTATCGGGTAACAATTGGCCCGTAGTCGTCTCAGAACGGTATCCTTAGCTACATCGCAGTGATTGTAGCTGTTTAGAATCGAAGACGCAAGTGCGTCGACTTCAAAATTTTGTCCTGACGTGCCGTTGTCACCTTCGGTCAACCGGGTCGTGGATGATCCCTAACGTTTCCATTCTAGTTGTAACGTTGGCTGAGTTTAATAATGGTATTTCTATGACAGTTAAATTGCCTAGCGACGTTAGCAACGCTAACGACGGCTGCAAGCTGAACAAATGCTTGAATTCGTTCGTTTCCTTGAAGCCGTGGCATCGTGTTTACGAGTGACATTCAAAAGTGAACTGTGATTTTATTATTGTATTGTCGTATCATGGTCAAGCTATTGCTGTACATACTTTGCACAGGTAGCACGAGCGAAAAGTTGCGTAATAGCCTGCCGACAGTATGAAGGTCGTATATGCGCTTAAATAACGGGCAAACGGTTGCAAAGAATAGTTTGTTCACCCATGGTGTAAAATCCGTAATTCTAAACTTTATAATAAAAAAGTTATGTCCAAAAAAAGTACACACTTTCTTTTGCGTGTCAGTATAGTTTTGTAGTGTTTTCATGTCATAGACCTTTTTGTATCATGTAATTATTTAATTTTGGCACAAAATTGATTTTTCAGCACTTTTGCTTAACTTTAGCATACTTTTGTTCCATAATTAGATTTATTTGTGAGTTACTTCGGTTTTCAATACTTGAAAAGTGGAAAGCAAGCGACTTGCTAAAAACTTGATGACGTCACTTGAAGCTAGGTGAAAAGAATGCATGTCACAATTTTAATTAAACAACAACAAAAAAACAGACCAGAAAATTGTTGACGTAAGCGTCAAAGAATCGGGCCGAAGGACTATTGTTGTTGGCGTGATTCTCCGACATTACGGGAAAATGGTGAGATATCTGCAGTTTGAGATTATATAAATGACGCACCTATTGGTTTTCAAGGTAACTTCAGCCAATCTCATTTAAATCATATCCTTATTTGTGCTGCTCTGTTATACGCGATTTGGATCTGACAACATCGCATTAAAGGTCACGCCAGATTGATCTTTTAAGTAATTTATGTCCATAAACAAGTGCTCGATTTTAAACCAATCAAATAGCGCTTTTCAAACCGTTTAATTTCATTTCTTTTTTCATTGAACTTGCAAACAAAATCTCCCAAAAAGAAAATACACACACAAAACATCTGTCGCTCGAAGAATACAGATTTTTAGGCGTGTTTTCTCTAACACAGTGGCAAACTCCGCCGCAGTAGTTACCTCCCCTTACAATTGTCGATAACCACTGCCACCACAAGTGGATTCGGCTGATATAGGCCGGATTTACTTTTTCACTTTTGATTTTAGTTTTGAATTTATCATATCAGTTTCATTATATTTCACGAAAATAACCTTCATGAGTATAAAAAAGGGTAAAAAATAAAATCAAATGACATTAATTTATAAAATTATTAGTTTATTTTACTGCTATAAACCGGTAACTAGACAGCATCATGGAGTTTGTGCCGAAAATGGCTTGTGTACGGCAACTCATTCTCGAGTGTGTGTGAGATTTTAATGACACGACTGTGTTGAAAACAAAACAAATAGAGTTTTGAACACATTTTGAGAGAAATGATCTTGTCGTGAATTTACCAGTTGGTTATGACAAAAGCCTAGTGTATCAGCTGTTGCCAAGCATAATGAAGAAGAAGGGACGTAGTAGAACAATTAGTGTGGTAATTTTACCATTAAACGTTATTCAGGAGGGACAATTAACCCTGTTAAAATGCATGGTATGTCAGCCTACAGACTTCCATATATAGTGCGTGGAGCCAGATGTTAACCTGGCAGAAATTGTGAATGGGAAGTATTAGGTTATATATGCACACCCGGGAGCGCTACTAAATACTGTCCATGCAGGAAACGCAGAGTGCCAATGGCAATTAAGCTGTAAAAAAGGGGTAATCTCTGGACAACTTCCTACCTTAAGTATTAGAACGTCTAAGGCTGTCTAGCCTTTCACTACAAAAACACAAGTCAGTCACGACTGACCAGAGAATAATGCAGAGAGAGGAGTCAGAGACAGTTCAGGTTTGGAGCTGAGCAGAACATCTATGGTCTTGTTTTAGAGTTGGCTGTATGGCCTTGTTAGTAGGAAATGTTATTGTGTAAAGATTTGTAAACCACTATATACGATCACGTGACAGGGTTATGGAAATAAAGTTGTTATATAACAAAATGACTTGTGTTCACGTTAAACCACACTCGCCTGTTAAACATGACATTTTGGTGACTATAGATCAATCTTTATATCCTGAACATTGAAATGTCTTTTATTAGAGTCACAATTAAAACAATTTGGATTGAGGATTTTCCTCGGCGTTTTTTCCGAAACCGCCATATTTTGGTCACATAGTTTCAACTATCATCACGTGACTTGTGTGGTAACAGTGGTTAAAGCAGCGTACCGTTACATAACCAGTGCGCGGAGTTTGTCACAGTGACTGAAACCATGGTTCATATTTTCATATATATTAATGCGGTTACTTCCCCTGGTTATACCTAACGATTCTGTTGACGTCGATTTGACTGACTTAAACAAATGTCAATCTGAGACGACCCTCTATACGATGTTGTCAGATTTAGGTACCGATACTGAATCTGATTTTAATGAGACTGAATTTCAGCATAATTGCAATAGAACTAAGTCGAGGATCTACATTTCTTGAAGGTGACTGGTAATGCAGAAAAAAATTAAACAATGATGCGGTGTAATCAGTTTTACAACCTGTGTTCCCAAAGTCAAATGTTAATATTATTGTTAGCCGAAAAAGTGAAAGAACGAAAACGGCAAGTACGTGTATCCTTGATTTTGTATAGTACAATGTAACACTCCGCAGATAAAACCTAAATGTTTAACTAAATTTTAAATTCGAACAACATAAGGACATCTGTCATAATCATAATCCAAGAAGAGACGGGAGGATTATAAGAACCCACCATGAGTATTCATGTAGGATAGGGATATCCTACCCGAGGGTCAGAAACTTCAGGCAGGGACGAGGCTCTGAGGCTCCCGAGGGTGAGATATCCCAATCCTTCATGAATTTACGAATATTGGATTTTTTTTCTCCCATGAACGATTATTACTTGCCACAGACCGTCAGCCTCGATTTAATAAACATATCGCGCTTCCATTTAATTTTTTTTTTTTTTTTTTTTTTTTTTTTTTTTTTTCATTTTTTGCTTGCCCCTTAACAAATTAACACAATAACAACATGAAAGAAATCGGCATTTTAAAGTTAACACACAAGTATGTACCTAAATGCGGATGTTTTTCACATTCGTATAGTAAATGATAAAAAGGGATAATAACAGATATATATAATATTTTCAAAATAATGATATCTATTCACATGAATTACAACAAGTTAGTTTTGTATCTTGATAAAATGTATAACTTACAGTCATCATTGTTTATTTACGTGACATGGAAGAAAAGCTGATCACGTGACATGGAAGATAGGGTTTTCTTCCATGAGGGATTTCCCTATCTTCGTATGCTGACATGGGAGAAATATCTAAAAAAAAATTCTTTAAAAATTACATCATGTAAAGACAGGCACGGAGAAACGCACAACACTGTTCAGTAATTATAATCGTATCAGGAACCGTGCCGGCTCTTGCCGGCCCGAAATAACGTGTAAATAAGTAATTAAAAAATAAAAAAAAATATATCCATGAAATATGTTTGAAGCTTTCGTGCAAGCGTAAAAGAAATAACAACAATACACACAAATAATTTATAAAAACTGTTTTATATGATTGTGCGATTATATTTTATTTGAGTAAAAAATACAAACATGTTTATGAATGCATAGAAAAATACAGATGTAGACATATATAGGAATGTTCATTATTACTGATATCGGACACATCCGAGGAGCAACTGATGACGTAATATGACATCATTCTCGGTCGCCTAGCGACAAACGTATCACGTCTGCTTCTGGCGCCCGTCACCTAGCGTAATGGATGTTAAGGGGAACTTCTGTAAAGGAATAACAATTTCTCAGTAAATCAGTTATAATTAATCATCATCATCAGCAGCATCAATGAAAAGTTAAACTTGCCTTATTAATAATGTGAAATAACCAAATATTTTACCAATGACTCACTAGACTAGGTTCATGTGGGGGCCATCGTCTGAACCCATGGTCGTTCATACGCTTTGCTTCTTAATTGACCGTGGGTTATTTGATTAGCAAAATTTCGTACTCATGAATTAATAGGCAATTTCATTTAATCCGTGGGGGAGGCAACACGGATCATTTTATTCATAATACGGTGCATAACAAAGACCATAATTGTCCTTCTAAGAACCTCGAGGGTAGTGTTAAATTTCGCATGTTCATGTACATATGGTTTTTAGGCATGCAATCGCGAAACTTATCGCGAATTGGAGAAGGGGGGTTAAATTGGCCGAAAAGGACACCGCAAGTTGTAGAATTCAAATTACTACGCGTGGTTCCATTTTTTTCACAACCGTTTTGTCGTTTAGATCGAAAGCTGATACACTTACCCGATTGGACGCAGGATTATAAGAATCCATCATGAGCGTTCATGAAGGATAGGGATACCTTAATAAGGATCAGAAATGTCAGGAAGGGACGAGGTTAGCGTTACCCAATCCAAACACTCGTATCGTAATTTCCAATATAAATACGTATATCCCCCCCACCACCGATGTTCTTACTTCCACATAGGGAGTATCCACATATTCACGTCGAGTTACTAATTGAAATTTCTACGTTGATAAATGGAGAATAATGGAAGAGATTGAAAATGGATGTCTGACGATGATGCTCTGTTAACCCCTTCCCTCATATAGACTCATTTTGACGCCCTCAATAGGTACCACATAAAGCTGATCTGCAGAAAACCGCAGTTAAACCTTACCAAATTTAATTACAGAATCCTCATTTCCAGACCACTGAGGAGCAGCGAGCAGCATAAAACCTGATCAGCCTGCGAGTAACTCGCAGGCTGATCTGGTTTTTATGTTGTTCGCATAGGTCTTTTCATGGTGTCCTCTATGAGGAAAGGGTTAACATGGAATATATACCGTTGGTTCCGACGATGTTGTTTGGCCCACGCGAACCAAGTTTCCATATCACCAATTAAATTATTTAAATACCATGATCGGTTAAAACCAATCACAAAAATTAAAATTATATATAAATATACATATTAACAAACCTCTGCAGCCTTCTTTTTCCACTTTCTCAAAGGCGTAGTTTATCATCTTTTTATAATTATTGAGCATGCGATTTCCGAATACGAGTTTGCAGCTGTCTGTTTGTACGACGGGACTGTCATAATTGGTCAATGTCTTGAATGAGCCTGGAATGACGGTATAAAAATATCATTTGGGCTTAGGAAACATTCAGTTACATTAATACATGGTGAAGCACAGACAAGATATGCAATACATCCACGAAAACCAAGAGTCCGAATGGAAATAACAAGGTCCTAAAGTACTCATATCCTTCTTTCATCTACAGACCTGGGTCCAAACTCGAGCGCAGTGGACGGCTCCGCTCAAACACTCCCACATTTTCTAAAACCACGTGACCATTAAAAACCAAAAGGGCCGCTGTTTATTTCCGTGATTTACTAAACTC
>CM037780.1:24807951-24857951 GCA_021229015.1 Solen grandis | reverse complement strand
ATTTAAAAAGTTGAAATTCTGCAGAACTGCAAACTGTTTAAGTTTAAATTTTTTTCCGAAGTTTTAAACCAAAAAGAAATTTTTGGTCCATGTTCGAAATTTTTTTCGCCACGAAATTCTCTTTTGGGAAATTTTGTTAGTGCAGGATATGCAAACCAAATTTAAATGTACCATTGGAAATTTGAAAAAAAACCCCCCTAAAACGGCTGTAAGCGGAAACCTTTTTCCTTTTTTAGCTTGGTAAGACTTAGGGTAAAAATGTTTTTTCAAAAAAGGGATTTTTCTGTCTCTTGAAATTTTCTTTTTGAAAATGGCATCTGTCAAAATCATTTTTTCCCAAAAATAAAATTAAGAAGTATGCTTTGACGTCAAAAACGTCTTTTTACGTCAACCAAAATTAAAGTGAAATTTGCGAATGAAAAGTGAAATTTCAATTCTATCTCTCCCAAGCTTTTAACCCAAAATGAAATTTGGCCCTTTTTTGAAAATTTTTTTGCCCAAACTTTTCGGGAAAATTTTGGTTTTTGAAAGGGAAAACATGGTTTCAAAAGTCCCTTGTGAAAAATTTAAGAAAATGACCCAAAAAAGGGGGTGAGAGCGAAAACCCCCATTTTTCACTATTTTTTTGCTGTACGGGCATGGCTTAAGGGGCTGAAGTCTTTTTTTAAAAGCGCTTACTTTCTTTTATAACTCTAAATTTTCATTATTCTGAACAACTGGCATCAGTCAAATCATTGCCCAAAAATGAAAATAAGAATATCATGACCCACATATTCATATGACGCACACTCAAATTTTTGTTGAAATTCTGCAGAACTCCTGTGTAAGTTTCAAACTTATTCATCCTGGTCTTTTAACCTAAATGAAATTTTCGGTCTATTTCGAAATTTTTTTAAAACCACAAATTCGGGCTTTCGGAATTTTGGGTTTGCTGAAAGGATAGCACTCTTAGTTTCAAGATGTACCATTGTGAAAAATTTTAAAAAATTCGACATAAATGCGGCTGTAGAGGGAACACCCTTTTTTCACTATTTTTGCTTGACGTCACATGATCATGGGGGCTGAAGTGTTTTTTTCAAAAGCCATACTTTCCCTTTTATAACTTGAAAATTTTCATTATTTTGAACAACTGGGCTCATGTCGAAATCATTGCCAAAATGAAAATTAAGAAGTAGCTTATGACGTCACATAGTCATATGAATCCGCCCCAAAATATTTGTAGAAATTTCAGAACTGCAAATGTGTAATTTCAACTTTTATCTCATCCGAAAATCTTTTATCCTAAAATAAATTTTCGGTCCTATGTTCGAATCTTATTTTAGCCCCAGAACTTCGGTCTTTTGGAATTTCGGTTGCTGACAAATGCACACCTTTGTTTTTAAGAGTACCATCTGTAAAAATTTGAAGAAAATGACCATAAATGACGGCGTAGAGCGCGAACACCTTTTTCACTATTTTTTAGCTGTGACGTCATGGCGTCATAGGGTGCTGTAGAAAACTTTTTTTCCCCTAAAAAATGCCGGGCTTTAAAATTTAAAAAAACTTTTTTTAAAAAAAAATAAAATTTCTTGTCTGAACAAATTGGATTTTTAAATGTGTTAAACAAAAAAAAAATAGAAAAATTCACCCGGAGTTTTTGCTTAAAAAGACTTTTCCCAAAAAAAACGGGTAAATGAAAGTTAAAAAGACCCCCCAAAAAATTTTTTAAAAAATTATGCAGACTGCAAAAGGTAAGTTTCAACTTTCTACCCTCCCGAATTTTTAACCTTTAAAAAGAAATTTTTGGGCCTATTTCGAATCATTCAGCCACAAACTTCGGTTTTCGGAATTGGTTAGTTTACAAAATATTCACACCTTAGTTTCAAGATGTACATCGTAAAAAAATTTGAAGAAAAACACATAAATGGCGGCTTAGAGGCGAACACCATTTTTCACTATTTTTAGCTGTGACGTAGTGACGTAAAAGGGTGCTGATATCTTGAAATCAAAATTTCCTCACGGACTAATAACCCCAAAAATTTTTTTCCCCTAGGACTATTGAAACATTTTAAAAATAAGCTTTAGTTAGGAAGAAGAAAAGAATTAAATAATAATAAAAAAATGACGTCACGTGACGTCATATGACGTTTATTTTCACATAATTGTTAAGACACCAAGAGACCTACTAACTGACAAAATTTCAACTTTATATCTCAAATAGGACGTTTTTATAAGCATTTAAAAATTGACGTCCTTGGTTCGAATCTTGGATCCGCCATAGAATGCTTGGACTTTTCGAATTTTGAAAAACGGACACCGGTATACACAATAAGAACGTAATATACACATTCTGTGAAAATTTGATGAAAATCGGCCCATTAATAATGGCTCTGGACCGTGTACAAACTTTCGTAGTCAATTTCAAATGTGACGTTATATGACGTCAAAGGCTTCTAAAAATCATTGAAATCGAAATACCAGCGTCTGTATCATTTGTCCTTAAATTTTTATTGCCCTTCGACAATTTCAACATATAGAAATACTCTTGTTAATATTAGAAATACATTATCATATAATGACGTCACGTGACGTCATATGACGTTTATTTTCACAAAATGTTTAAGACTCCTAGAGACCTATATACTGACCAAATATCACTTTTCTATCTCAAATAGGACCGATTTTATAAGCATTTAAAAATTGACGACCTTGGTTCGAATCTTGGAATCGCTATAGAACCTTGGACTTTTCGAATTTTGAAAAAGGGACACCGGGATGCACAACTAGAACTTAATATACACATTCTGTGAAAATTTGATGAAAATCGGTTCATAAACAATGGCTGTAGACCGCGTACAAACTTTTTTTTGCATATTTAAAGTGTGATGTCATATGACGTCATAGGCATATGAAAATCATAGAAATCAAAATTTCAGCGTTTGAAGCATTTGTCATTAAATTTTCATTCCCCTTCGACAATTTCAACATTTTAAAATATTTTTGGGTTAATATTAGAAATACATTATCATATAATGACGTCACGTGACGTCATATGACATTTATTTTCACAAAATGTTTAAAACTTCTAGAGACATATATACTGACTAAATATCAACTTTCTATCTTAATAGGACAGATTTTATAAGCATTTAAAAATTTACGACCTTGGTTCGAATCTTGGATTCGCTATATAACCAATGGACTTTTCGAATTTTGAAAAACGGACACCGGGATGCACAACTAGAACTTAATATACACAATCTGTGAAAATTTAAATGAAAATCGGTTCACAAACAATGGCTGTAGACCGCGTACAAACTTTTGTAGCATATTTCAATGTGACGTCATATGACGTCATAGGCATATGAAAATCATAGAAATCAAAATTTTCCTAACGTGACTAATAAGTCTTAAAAACTTATGTTCAATAATGATTCACCTCTGGTAGTATTTCATGTTCATGCTAAAAACGAATGATAGGACTTTCTGCAAGCTGTGTTAATGCAAAAAGCAGGAAATAGAAGTTTCATGTAATGATTCACCTCTGGTAGTATTTCATGTTCATGCTAAACAATTGACATTATATTCCGAAATTAGTGCAAATGATAAGAACTTAGTATTAGTCTGTGACGTAACATGATGTTATATGACGTCAGGACATGACTGCAAACTTGATTTCTAGTTTAAAGGTCCTATGTTCGAATCTTGCTTCAGCCACAATACTTCGGTTTTTCGGAATTAAGGTTAGCTGACAAAATATTCACACCTTAGTTTCAAGATGTACCGTCTGTAAAAATTTGAAGAAAATCTGATCACAAATGGCGGCTGTAGAGCGCGAATACCATTTTTCACTATTTTAGCTCTGACGTCACGTGACGTCATAGGGTGCTGAAAATGCTGTTGCTCAAAAGCGCACACTTTACTGCAATAACTCTGAAATTTTCATTATTCTGAACAACTGGCATCATGTCGAAATCATTGCCCCAAATTAAAATTAAGTGGTATGCTTATGACGTCCAATGACGTCACGATTCAAAATATTTGTAGAAATGCTGCAGAACTGCAAACTGTGTAAGTTTCAACTTTCTATCTCATCCTGAAGCTCTTCAATCCTAAAATGAAATTTTTGGTCCTATGTTCGAATCTTATTTCAGCACAGAACTTCGGTTTTTCGGAATTTCGGTTAGCTGGCAGGATATGCACACCTTAGTTTCAAGGTGTACCATCTGTGAAAATTTGAAGAAAATCCGACCATAAACGGCGGCTGTAGAGCGCGAACACCATGTTTCAATATTTTTAGCTCTGACGTCACAGGACGTCATAGGGTGCTGAAGATGCTTTTGTTCAAAAGCTCATACTTTACTGTCATAACACTGAAATTTTCATTATTCTGAACAACTGACATCATGTCGAAATCATTGCCCTAATATGAAAATTAAGAAGTATGCTTATGACGTCACATGACGACATTTGACGTCACGACTCAAAATATATTAAGAAATTATGCAGAACTGCAAACTGTGTAAGTTTCAACTTTCTATCTCATCCTGAAGCTCTTTAATCCTAAAATGAAATGTTCGGTCCCATGTTCGAATCTTATTTCAGCCACAGAACTTCGGTCTTTCGGAATTTCGGTTAGCTGACAGGATATGCACACCTTAGTTTCAAGATGTAAAATCTGTGAAATTTTAAGAAAATCCGACCATAAATGGCGGCTGTAGAGCGTGAACACCATTTTTCACTATTTTTAGCTCTAACGTCACATGACGTCATATGGTGCTGAAAATGTTTTTGCTCAAAATGTATACTTTACTGTTATAACTCTGAAATTTTTCCTTATTCTGAACAAATGGCATCATGTCGAAATCATTGTCCCCAATAAAAATTAAGAAGTATGCTTATGACGTCCCCGACTCAAAATTTTGTAGAAATTCTGCAGAACTGCAAACTGTGTAAGTTTCAACTTTCTTATCTCATTCTGAAGCTCTTTAATCCTAAAATGAAATTTCGGTCCTATGTTCGAATCTTATTTCAAACCACAGAACTTCGGTCTTTCGGGAAATTTTGGTTAGCTTAAAGGATATACATATCTTAGTTTCAAGATATACCATCTGTGAAATTTGAAGAAAATTCGACCATAAATGGCGGCTGTAGAGCGTGAACACCATTTTTCACTATTTTTAGCTCTGACGTCACATGACGTCATAGGGGGTGATGATGCTTTTTTTCAAAAGCGCATCTATTTCTGTCATAACTCTGAAATTTTCATTATTTTGAACAAACTGGCATCATGTCAAAATTATTGCCCCAAATTAAATTTTAAGATGTATGCTTATGACGTCAATACGTCATATGACGTCACGATCAAAAATATATTAAGAAATTCTGCAGAACTACAAGCTGTGTAAGTTTCAACTTCTATTTCATCCCGAAGCTCTTTAATCCTAAAATGAAATTTTCGGTCCATGTTCGAATCTTTTTTAAGCCAAAAAACTTCGGTCTTTCGGAATTTCGGTTTTGCTGAAAGGGGTAAAACATCTTAGTTTCAAGATATACCATCTGTGAAAATTTTTAAGAAACTTGAAAACCCTAAATGGCGGCTGTAAGCGTGAACACCATTTTTCACTATTTTTAAGCTCTGACGTACATGACGTCATAGGGTGTGAAGATGCCTTTTTTTTCAAAAGCGCATCCATTTTTGTCATAACTCCTGAAATTTTCATTATTCTGAACACTGGCATCATGTCGAAATCATTGCCTTTAAATGAAAATTCAGATGTATGCTTATGACGTCACATGACGTCATATGACGTCACGACTCAAAATATATTAAGAATTCTGAAGAACTGCAAACTGTGTAAGTTTCAACTTTCTATTCAAACCTGAAGCTTTTAATGCTAAAATGAAATTTTCGGTCCTATGTTCGAATCTTATTTTAGCCACAGAACTTCGGTCTTTCGGAATTTCGGTTAGCTGACAGGATATGTACAACCTTTGTTTCAAGATTACCATTTGTGAAATTTTAAGAAAATCCGACCATAAATGACGGCTGTAGAGCGCGAACACCCATTTTTCACTTTTTAAGCTGTGACGTTTATGTGACGTCATAGCGTGCGACAATCATTGAAATCAAAATTTCCTCACGTGACTAATAACCCATAAAAATTCATCGTCCTAGGGCTATTGCAACATATTAAATAACGTTTTGTTAGGAAGAAGAAAAAGAATAATATAATAAAAAATGACGTCAGTGACGTTCATATGACGTTATTTTCACATAATTGTTAAGACTCCCAGAGACTACTAACTGACAAAAATTTTAACTTTCTATCTCAAATAGGACAGTTTTTATAAGCATTTAAAAATTGACGTCCTTGGTTCGAATCTTGGATCCGCCATAGATGCTTGGACTTTTCGAATTTGAAAAACCGGACACCCGGGATACCAATAAGAACGTAAAATACACATTCTGTGAAAATTTGATGAAAATCGGCCCATTAATAATGGCTCTGGACGTGTACAAACTTTCGTAGTCAATTTCAAATGTGACGTCATATGACGTCATAGGCTTCTGAAAATTATTGAAATCGAAATTTCAGTGTCTGAACATTTGTCATTAAATTTTCATTGCCCTCGACCAATTCAATATATAGAAATACTCTTGTTAAATTAGAAATACATTATCAATAATGAGTCCGTGACGTCATATGACATTTATTTTCACAAAATGTTTAAGACTCTTAGGGACTATATACTGACCAAATATCACTTTTCTATCTCAAAAAGGACCGATTTTATAAGCATTTAAAAATTTACGACCTTTGGTTCGAATCTTGGAATGCTATAGAACCATGGACTTTCGCATTTTTTAAAAACGGACAACGAGATGCACAACTAGAACTTAATATACACATTCTGTGAAAATTTGATGAAAATCGGCCATTAATAATGGCTCTGGAAACCCTGTACAAACTTTCGTAGTCAATTTCAAATGTGGGCGTAATATGACGTCATAGGTTCTGAAAATCTTTGAAATCGAAATTACAGCATCTGAAGCATGCGGCATTAATTTTTCATTGCCTTCATAAATTTCAAGATATAGAAATAATCTTGTTAGAATTAGAAATTCATTATCAATAATGACGTCACGTGACGTCATATGACATTTATTTTCACAAAATGTTTAAGACTCCAGAGACCTATATACTGACCCAATATCATCTTTCTATCTCAAATAGGACCGTTTTATAAGAATTTGAAAATTTTACGACCTTGGTTCGAATCTTGGGAAACGCTATAGAACCTGGACTTTTCGAATTTTGAAAAAAAGGACACCGGGATGCACAACTAGAACTTAATATACACATTCTGTGAAAATTTGATGAAAATCGGTTTATAAACAATGGCTGTAGACCGCGTACAAACTTTTTTTGCATATTTCCAGTGTGACGTCATATGACGTCATAGGCATATGAAAATCATAGAAATCAAAATTTCAGCGTTTGAAGCATGTGCTTTAAATTTTCATTGCCTTTCGACAATTTCAACATATAGAATATTCTTGTAATATTAGAAATACATTATCATATAATGACGTCACGTGACGTCATATGACAAATTTTCACAAAATTTTTAAAACTTCTAGAGACCTATATATGATTAAATATCAATTTTTTTTCTTAAATAGGACAGATTTTATGCATTTAAAAATTTACGACCTTGGTTCGAATCTTTGGGTTCGCTATAGAACCATGGACTTTTCGAATTTTGAAAAACGGACACCCCGGGGATGCAAACTAGAATTTAAATATACAAAATCTGTGAAAATTTGTGAAAATGGGTTTCACAAAAATGGCTGTAGACCGCGTACAAATTTTTGTAGCATATTTCAAATGTGACTCATATGACGTCTGGCATTGAAAATCTTTAAATTTCCTGACGTGGCTAATAATATAAAAATTTCATCGTCCTGGGTATTGCAACATAAAAAAATAAGCGTTTGTTAGGAAAAAAAAAATTTTAATGAAGAAGAAAAAGAATAAAAGTACAAACCCAATGGACTTTCGCTTTGGAAAGCCCTTAAACGTACAAACCCCAATGGAATTTCCCCGGGGCAGAAAGTCCAAATAATAAAAAACATAAAAACCCCAATTGGACCCCCGCTTTTTAGGCAGAAAGTTTTTTTAAAAAAAAGTACAAACCCAATATGACTTTTGCCTGTGGGCGAAAGTCCAATTTTTCATGGTATTCCCAACAGAAAATCCAAATTTCATTTTACTTAAAGAGTTGCCAGCTACCGGTACATTTGATTGGACATCAATATTTTTTGACCTTTTTCGACGAAAAAAAAAATTTGCTGGGTGTTTCTTTTTTATATTTTAAAATATGGAAATATTAAAATTGTAATTGTGTTCCCCATAGAAATCCAAACTTCATTTAATATTTCAAAGAGTCCCCAGTTCCGGTCATTTGTTCGTCACCCAATATTTTTTTCAATGTTTTCCCCCCCCGAAAAAACAAGTAGCTGGGTATTTATTTTTAATATATTTATAAATTTGTATTTATTTGTCATGGTAATTCTACCGAAAATCCAACCGTTTCAAACTTTGGATTTTTTCGGTCAAAAAATTAACATTCAGAGTGTGATTTCTCTGGTCATAAAAAAAATAAAAATTACTATTGTAAAAATAAAAAAATCAATTTTAATCTTTTTTCTGCAAAAAATTAGGTATGTTTTTTTAAAATGAAAATCAAAAAATGTCATTACAATCGAAAAAAAAAATCGGGAATTTCATTTTTGTTTAAAGCAAGGCAGCAAAAAAATACATTCTAGAAAAAATTATGTTCAAAACTTTCGCACTTCCAAAACTTATACCCTTTTACTGTTTTCCCTAACCCTCCAAGTAAAACTTTTAAGTTTAAATAAAATGATCTTCAATTTTATATGGCAAAAAAAACCAAAAAAAAAAGGTTCTTTTTGCAATACAAAAATGGGGTTTTTTAACAAAAATAAAATTATTTTTGAAATTCCCTTAAATCATGTTGGGTAAAAAGGGAAAAAAAAAATGAAGAAAAAAAAAAGGCAATGAAAATTATTTTATGAAAGGGGTAATTTACCCACTTTGGGGGAAATTTTTAAAATTTGAATGTAACGTAAATCAGAGGGTGGGCTCGAATTTAGTTTGTAACACATTCCGTGAACCTGCGGGGCCTCCCCCCAGTATGTAGGTCTTTTATAAGAAATTATCTCGACCAATACCCTATCTCCATCACGATATATACATCTTTGAAAAATTGCAGAAGATAAGCATGTTCTTCCTCCGTCCCGTTCGTCAAGTGTTTGTTTTATTGTGTTTGTTATGGAAACACATCTTCTCCCCCCCCCCCCCCCCCCCCCCCCCCCCCCATAAACTTAAACAATTTTCCGTTTAAAGTACACTGCGTAATTCATTATAGCATTTTGAAAAGTCTTAGTGAGCTTGTCCTTACGGACAAACTCACTGTTCCGCCCTGCCCCACCGCGTCGCAATATATCATTTATATTCTTATTTCATTGATTTTCGGACCCGCATCATTGGCTTTTTAATGTATTAGTTTCATGACACGTTATCCTTTTTTTTTAATTGCATTGTTACAGGTCATATTAAGCACCCACCGCTCCCTTTACAGTCCGACCGCTCTGCCACGCCCACTCAATGGGCACAGCCCCATGGCCCGCATCGGGTTGAGTTGTGGGTCTCCTTGAGGCCATCGTTTTCGGCCACGGCCTAGGTCTTCAGTTTTACTCTTATGAATATGTACTCTGGAATCCACTGGGGAGAAATGAAGTAATACTTTGCATGCCCGTCCCTGGATCCTGGGTAGGCCTTTCACTAAAGATGTATATAAATGAATTCCCCCCCCCCCCCCGTCGCCACCACCTCCTTTTAGAACTCGTGTTGACATGACTAACAACATAATTTTTTTTATTATACTTTAAAAGTGTTTCTAATCAGTTCATTACGCTTCCGCTCCTCGGGCCCTTGTTCCGGCCGTCTCCGCGTCCCACTGCTTGGCACATAATGGTACCATTTTGTGCATATCCATTTAGAGAAAATATAAAATTGAGGACCAATAGGTGATCGGCTAATTATCCCCTCAATTATACTCATATAATAAATTCTAAATTCTTCAGCAAGGAATTTTATTTATTTTGAATGACTCCCTCCCTCCCACAGGTCATACCCCCCCACTCTTAGTGTCTTAAAATAATTTAAGAAATACTAATTTATTACTTGAAAATTGGGCTCGAATTATTCCGTTTTTTACTCCTATACAAAACTATTTATTTCCACTAGTACGTCGTTGACTGGTACCCCTCGCCCCCCGTCGGTAAAAATGGCTCCCCTTGCCCAAATGTGCTTTACATTTATTGCTTACTCCTCGTTCCCTGGGTCGACACCTCTTGGTAATATGAGAATTCTCTTTTACGTTGTTTTGTTTAATATTTATGTTTACTAAACTCCCCCCTGCCCTCGTCACTCCGCCCCTCCCCCTCCGGGCTCTCTTTTTAATGGGCTACCAAATGTGTTCTACTTTCATTGCTAAATAAAGTTGATTCCTTGGATATTAGGGTTGCCTCCGCGCCCCACTCTCCCCCCTCTGATTGCACTAGTATTCTTGAATTATGTAAATTTATGGAATTTAAATCAAAGCTGCTGAAGCTTACAAGGGTAAATCTAATGTCCGATTTGTGCCCTCGCCCTTTGCCCGCCGAATATGTTATCTTAGGCAACCAGGGCACTCATCCGCGAGGGACCTGCCGTCACCTCGATATACAAAGTCTAGGTGAGAATGGGGGGTTTAGTTACCTTTAGTGATAACACTAGATATCGTCTGACAATAATTTGAAAATTGAGCGCTCTGCCGCCCATGGCCTAGGCCCGGCGACTTCTCTATTCTTCTTATCATATTAAGGGAATGATTACAGTACGTGCTCTTCCCGTTCTTTTTTAGTGATTTTTTCAGAAATCATTCTTTTAATTTATAAACTTACCTGACATGGCCCCCGTTTACCTGCCGTGCCCGCCCCCTCGCGATCGACGCTTGCATATTCCATAATTCTCACGATTTATAACATATTATTTTTTCGCGTAAGGGGTAATTTCAATGTGTGTAAATGTTGCTTCCCACCTGACACCCACCTCAAGGAGGTTGATACTTATTTGGTATCGATGCCCTTAATCCTCGGCCACCCCCTTCCCCGCTCGGCTCCCAAACACTATCCCCACCTCTTTGGATCTGCTATCTTGTTTTATTACTGGAACTGTCTCGTTTTCCTTAGATTTTGGGTAACATTTTCACTTCAGCCGGCACGACCCGTGATTTTACAAAATCTTGATTTCTGCCTGTCTTCATTCTGTTATTAATGTTTTTAAATTTATGGTTTTGAATAATTAAAGAATTGTATTGTTTCTATGTGGTGTTTATTGGTTGTATTGTTGTCTGCCACTGACCGCCTATTTGTAAAACGAAGCCCATCCCAAGTTCCTCGACTCTTTACTACAGCTAATTCATTTTTGTACCATACAATGCACTAATGAATAAATGATTGCCACCACAATATTTATTTTTAGTCAATTTATCAGGTAAACGATGATGACCTATACAGTGTCTGTCAACATCTATCATCTATCTTTATGCTATTAATGGCCTCCCCGCTCCGCCGTCTCCTCTCCATCCCCACAATGTAATACATTCTGCCATTTTGAAATATTTGCTCTCCCGGCATCCATCCCCTGCCTCAGTGTGTACTTTATTTTCATGTTTCTCCCTTTTGCAAAACTCCACATAGACCTGGATATGTATCCGTATTGTATTTGTTGCCCTACAACCCACTCGCTCCGTACAACCCCATCCCGGCTGAGAATATATTTACAATCAAGTTTTCATATATGAATACAATTGAAACAGTAAGTACACCATCACCGCCCCCACTCGCCCCCCCCTATATTATTACTAATTTCCTGTTATCGTGTCTGCTCGTGTCCAAAAAGGAATGTGAAAAGAAATGTTCGAATATAGCGTAATCCCTTGGGACACAAATGATTTAACTTGTGAACCTTGCCCTCTACTTCCCCCTTACTTCTCTGCTCCGTATTCCGCGCAGACGCTGCCCCCCGCTTCAAATATGTCATGGAGTCCTTAAAATTACAAAACTGGGAGAAAGTTACAAACACTATAACCTCACAATGGGGCCTTATATGATTTCTCCCAGAAATTTTTTAAACTTCTCAAAAGGCTGGTCCTCGTTCCCGCATTGTGTCACCTGGGACCTCGCGGTTTTACTACAGTTTGAATCCTTACGTGTTCAACGTGCGATACGGAACGAGATGAGTTACATACCATGTGAATTGATAGATTGGTTATATCCCCGCGCCCCGCTATCCCCCCTCTCTCGTTCCCCGTCCTTCGCTGCAGTCTATATTAGCATACACCCCATAATACATAAAAAAATGTTAATTAATAGGTATCGGATGCGGACCAAATCATTATTTTTGCTATTTTCATAACCCAAACACATACTTAAAAAATCATGAAGAAAAAATTGCAGCAATCAAAAGCACCAAAGTCTCTGTGATAATCGTTTTCATTGTATGATGCAGCGCAATTTCGGTAACCTGTCTTAATTTGAACCTCACAAGGAAGAAAAAAAGTATAATAATAGAAGAAAATACATATTAAAAAATAGGGTCTTTCTGCTTGAGTAGAATGCCCTAATAATGGTTTGAAGAAGAGTAAGCCGTAATAACAAAGGCAATATGCTTATCCGGTACAGGTGTACATACATTGTGCATTCCTTGAATGCACATCATGATATACAAATTTATACGCTATCGGACTATTCACCTTTCATCACGGGCTATCTTTCAGAGGGGATAGTCACGTACTCCACCACTCCTATCCCCACCCACTAATTTAAACGCCTTATTTTCATAATTCCATTTCAGGCCATAGATTTTCGTATACAGCCCTCATCCGAATAAAATTGTTATATCTGCATGTTTATTGACGGATCACTTATCCTGAAAAAAAAAGATCCCTGCTAGCTACCTTGCAACCGATCCTTTTGCTGCTTGTAGCTACTGCGTATCATTTTAGTTGTTTTGATAAACTTGTCCGCCTATCTGCCATAAATCAATCCAATTCATCACTATCTTAATAACTAATTATCACCTGATTTGGTCTCTCAAATATCTACGATTTACACACAGTGTCCATGTAGATTTTATTTCGTTTTTTGAGATACACAAGTGCCCACGTTTTAATATACCCAATACTGACATATGACCTTGACAACCCGCCCCGTCCCTCCCACCTCCGCTTCCGCCACACCGCCCCCCCCCGCAAATGAAAGTGGAATAAGTAAATGTGATGCTACGTTGCAGATTCAGTGAACATTTTATGCAAATCGGTCAAAAGTTTTTAGGCAATGTAGGGCTATTAAAAAACTTACCCAATTTTGGATTAAAATGTTTGCTAACGCGTCCTGACGTCAGTTTTTCGTTATAAGACAGGAAGTCATTTCTATGCTGACCTGTAAGCATTGTGTTATAGTCTATATGTTCTTGTCCTAATTTTAATTTCTTGCTTATACTGGTAAGATTGTGTGTTAATTAAATAATTTGTCAGGTACAATAGTTCGAAAACGCCTCCCGGCCCCCGCCGCACCTCCCCCGCACACCCTGACGCCTCCTACTTGGTCTTTTTGAATGTTGAAAAATGTATTTAATCCTGCACAACTAAGGTCGCAATACATTTCATATTACGGCTGAAAAAATAAAGTAATGGTAAGAAATGGAAGGATGTAGAGCGAGTAAAAGCTTCTGGTAGCTTTTTTCCAAACATGTGGTCCGTGACATCATAGGACAAGAAAAATAATTTGCTGCACCTCAAAAGCGCCCAAAGGGCTTCCGCCCGCCGCCCCCCACCCCTCCCCCATACTGGTAAAATTCATATATGCTGCCTTGTCGGTAACCTGTTTTCCTCTCTTTGATAAACTCAAATGGAAGATGGAAAAAAAGTAGTAGTCTTCTCCATAATATACCGATTTTCCCCTGGACGCTCGCCCGATTACCCGTTTGTTAGGACTTTACTTGATACATTTGTCAAATACTTAAAAGCAAAAAATATTAGTTTCCGCTGGTTTTGTCTCCCGCCGCGACACCTGAACCCCCGCGCTCCACTACTTGCTTTTGTATGGCAATAAATTTAATGAAATTTGATAAAATAACTGTTTGACTGGAGGGGAATGGCAAAAAGTAAATGAAAATCATTTTTTTTATAATCGATTTATTTAAATTGGACTATTTTTTAATCTATATTACAATATCATCATTTATTTTCCCCTTTTAGAGCCGTCCCAATTGAATTCCATCCTGTAATAATTGCTGTTGACCGCGTAACACGTGTGTGTTAGACAACGTCATGTTTGATGTCACATGGAATTCTTATGGCTTTAGATAAATCCTCTCGCGCTCGCTTGAACTCCCGCTCCCCTGCCCTCCTCCCGCCCTATCTTAGATATATCAATGTAATTTTTTCATGTAACGTAGCATATTGCAAAAACATATAGATAATTTTAGAGTAGTTATATTTACATTATTTTAAGTCACCTTATGACTTCAAATATCGTTTTTACTCTCAGAAATAAATAAGTCTTAAAGGGACTACATCTGCCAGGTCCAAATATCAACTTTTCACAATAATATTAGCACAGAAGCGATTTTATAATGTTTTTGAAATTTTGTCGTCAATGTATTTCGAAACTTGGTTTAGACATAGAAAACCATTGACCTTTTTCTTCTTTTCCGAGTTTGTAAAACAGGCCGGCCCTCCCCCCCCACCGGGATACACCAACTAGAGCGCGTTACATATACATCTTGAAATCTGCTGAAAATTGGTCCAAAAATATTATGGCTGTACACCGCGGTTAACAAACCTTTTTGTCCTCGTAGGATATTTTTGATGTTAAATAACGTCATTTCTTTACTCTTGACATTTCATTGCCATTATAAAGCTTTTCTAAAGTTATACCATTAGATTGATTCCCGCCGCCCCCCGCCCACAAGCCCCCCGGCCGCCCTCTGTTATAAAATATTATAATTTATCGTATTTATCAGATATATCCTTTGTGTTCTTTTGACGTTAATTATGAGTAAATGACGTTCATTCTTCATTGAATTGTTTAACAGAACTCTTGGAGAATTATTTACTTTCCAAATATTAGATTTCTAATGATATAGTGTGATGAGACATGTTGGAACGCATTTATACCGTTTTTAAAATTTGACGTCTTTTGTTCGTTTATTGGACTAAGAATGCGCCGTCTTCTCACCCACCGCTCGGCCATTTTTTGAATTTGGAAAGATCGGACTCCGGGTCTCGCCACCCCCCACCCGACATCCCGCCCACCCTACCTAATATACACTTTTGTGATTTTTTTCTTTGAAAATGCCCCCCCCTTTATTAACTATTCGGCCATGCTCCCGCTCGAACGCGTACAAACTTTTGTAGCTTTTGGACAAGTGTAACGTCTTTGAAGTCATTGGCATATGAAAATGTTTAGAATAAAAATATCAACCCCGCCCCTCCCTCTGTCCCTCGCCCCATCCCCCACCTCTCTGGCATCTTCTCATCCCGTCACAGTTCCTCGGACACTTTTTTAATTTTACGTTATTTTAGTGTAAACATTAGAATAGATTTTCATTGTAATGTAGTCATTAAGGATCGTCACATGACGTTCATTTTCACATAAATCGTTCAGTTTAAGCCTCTCCACCCCAATTATACCTAACTTAATGTTCAATTATCAACTTTATATATCATATTGGACGATTTTATAAGACTCTTCCTCGTCCTTTCCCGCCCCTCATAGCGCAAATACGGTTACGGTTCTACCTTGGATTACGGAGTAGAACCAATGGTCTTTTAGAATTTTGAATTATACGGTGCCCCTCGCGGGCCCCTGGCCCTCCCCCCCCACCTTCCACGAGAAACTTTATATACACATTCTGTGAAAATTTGGATGAAAATAGGTTCTTAGTATGGCTATGTAGGACTCGCGTACAAAATTTTGTAGAATATGTCATAGTGTGTAGTCTTCTTGACGTCATATGCCTATAATAATTATTGATTTAGTTATTTCTCTCTCAGCTGTGAAACATATGCAATTTAAATGTTTATTGCTATTCGAAAATTCCTATTCCTTATAGAAAATAATCTTGTGTAATGTTAGTAAATATATTTTCATATTTTGACGTCACGTGACGTCATTTGATGAAATTTTCAAAACATTTTTAAGGCTCCGAAGTCACATATACTCAATCTGAACAAATATCGTCTTTCTATCTCTAATAGGACTTGGGCGTCGCTCCAGAATTTGAAAATTTAAGAATTGGTCGATTCTTGGATTAGAGTTAGATCCTTGGACAATTTCCGAATTTTGAGATGAAACGGACACGGGATGAACAAACTAGAAAATTAATATACACATTCACGCCCCGCGCCGTCTTCCCTGGCCTGCCTTGATATTTCAGCGCCTCCGCCATACCAATATTGGCTTCTGGACCGCGTACAATCTTTTTTGTAGCTAATTTCACAGGTGACGTATATGACGTTTATAGAGATATGAAAATCATTGTAATCACAATATTTCCAGTGATTGATTGTGAATGTATCATTATATTTTCTTTGCCCTCCTCACCGTATCCTCCCCCGGCCTACCATCATGTGTGTTTCATTCTTGTAAATCTTAGATAATATCCGCGATCATTATAATGACGTAACGTATTAGTTCAAAATATTGTATTTTTTTTATATATCTCCCCTCCCAATTTTTAAAACTTCTAGTGGGACTATATAATGACTAATATAATTTTATATCTGATATAGGACAGTTTTTATAAGCATTTAAACATTTACGACATTGGTTAGAATCTGGTGTGCTATAGAACAATGGACTTTTTCCGAATTTTGTAAATAAACGGACATCAGGGATGCACAACTAGAGCTAACTTACAATTATGTGTATTGATATTTTGATGAAATGTACGCCCCCGCGAATCGTCAATTATGCAACCGGTTGAAAGGAGTACCTCTCCCCACTTTTCACCTGACGTCAAATCTGCTCCACGTCCCCGTCCTCCCCCTGGTCCCCGTAGTAGTGTTTTTTTATTTTACATTAATCCGAAAGCTCATGGTTTGAACACTTAGTGGAACTGCTCTTTTTTTAATGTTCATGAGTCAATGGCAAACACCTGATTTTTTACTAAAATATATAGAGGAACCGTATATATTAGAATAAGTTGTAGTAGAACTAGATTTAATTAGCCTCGCTGTCACGCTCTACGATTCCGCTGGGTCCATTTATGCTTACATTGAAAAGGTTAAAGCGGGCCGCCATGTCCTTGTCTCGTATGGCACGGCAATATTAGAGTATTTTTAGCTATGTTATGCGTGTTAACTTTTCATTGTTATTATTCAGACTTTGTTATCTAATATTCCGTTTGTGCAATTCTTAATATTGTGCATTTCTACTTTTGAAATAGTGACATTGGTAAGGTTTTCTTACGTACAGTCTGGTTGGCCCTCCTGTTGCTCTATGGCAGAGGAAGGCTCCACCACACCCCAGCCCCGTCGCGAAAGCATAGAGTGCTTGATATAGCGATTTCCGCCTTGGAAGGCCTGCCCGTTTTGGTTATGCACCGTTGTAAATGTACAGAATCGGCGCGCGTCAGTGGCCCTCCCTAGAACTACGTCGTGCCCCCTTATACTCGTACACTATTACGCTTGTATATACGATCGAGACGGGCCTGTTATTTACACAAAAGTTACTTCATTTTGAGCTTTTTTTTGCTTAAGCGTAACAAATTTCGATTGCCCAGCGTCTGATCGGATGACTTGTGTTTAATCATTTTGTTTCATTTTGTCTACTCTTTTTCTAGCTCATGGTATCTCAAGCTGGCAATTCAATTACATTGTACTTTAACATATTTTTTCACATAGATTTTCATTGTATCTTAAATTTGGATTGTAGGCTTATACATCTCTCCCTCCGTCCTCCCTCAGTCCTCCTGCCCCCATGCAACAATAAAGTGGGAAAAATTGCTATGTTTCAACAACGGTGTATAGGACATGTGTCAAAACGCTCAAAGGATTATGGGTATAGCAATGATGAAACTATTTGTTTAAGTACGTAATTAATCTTCCCAGCGCCTCGCTGCGACCCCATTCTCACCTCCCCCATCGGTTATCTATTCTGCTAATTCAAATTGTTTTGTTTGTTTGCGTTAGCCGCTCCCTGGGTTTTAACGTACCTCCGGAAAGGTATTTTACCTGCCCCTTCTTTTGGAGACGACGTGTCTATTTTATGCTGTTATAGTGCTGGCCACACTGCTGCCTTCTCCCATCCCCAACCGTGAGCGACAGGTGGCATCCGTCGCCCTACACACCCTCCCCCACCAAGTCAATTATCCTGTTTCCAGAGCCAACCAAGTTCCATGATTACTAACATTTATGCCTGAGCGTAAATTCCCCGCATCCACGGGCACGTGAGCCTCTAACAGTATCCATTTTTTACAGAAGTTGGTTTTCGAATCCACGGGTCCGCAACGCTCCGAGGCGGACGCGCTTTAAATCGGCCACCGGGAACGGTAAACTTGTTTTAGCTTGTATTCTGATTTTTCGCTGACGTTGTAATTAGGTTTGTTTTTTTTGCATTTTCTTATGATCAAAATTACATATCCCTGTTAGCTTATCATTTCGTAAAATGCTTCAAATTAAGTGAAAGCGAAATTTGGATATTATATGGAAAATTCTTACAATTGGCTTTTTTAAATGCGCCTCCCCCCCCCTCCCCCGCGCGCCCTTCCTTCCCGCCCTTAACTTCCTTATTTTTTTATAATTTTGCAGATCTTCTCCAGATTGGCTGAAACTAAAATTATCGTCTTAAATTTTCTTACTTATCCCCCTATCCGCATTTCAATTTATCTCGCACCACTGTTCCTGCTCTTCTTCCCCCTCCCGCCTTTCTTTGTTATTATGCAAGTAAAAACGCATCGTCATCGGCTACCCGGCTACATAAATCGATGAAATTCTTACACTGTTTTAATTCTATTTTTTATGTAACTTTCCTTATATGTTAGATCAATTTAAAACTTTAGGTACCAAATTATCGTCTTAAATTTTCTACTTACATTCCGCTTCTATGGTTTGACTTTTTTAATTATGAGTCTTAAGATATAAAGCCGTGTTGTAAAATATTACTAACGGCAAAATTCGATGAAATTCTTCATGTTGTAAACTCTTATTTGCCGACCCCCCCCCGTACCACCTTATACTTGGGTCAATTTCAAAAATTTACCGGTACCATAATTATTCGTCTGAAATTCTCTAATTTTCATCACGCTTTATATATATATAGGATTATTGTTTTGTTTCCTTTTTTGTGATTCAAGCTATTTAAACCTTTGAAGAACAATGCTCTCCCCCCTATAATCACAAGCTATATGCACGATTTTAGTTTTTCCCCATTTATCAATGTCCCCTTCTTAGGTCAATTATTATAATTGCTCTCGCACTCGCCTATTGTACGGACAATCCAATGCTCTAACAAATAATTTTCATCAATCATATTTTCAAAAGTAAAGGTTTTCGAGATCAAAAATTAAAAAAAAGTGTGATGAAACAGAATGGGGGTTATCCCAAAGTTTCATTTCTACCACATAATCAACCGATTCAACACGATCCCACTTATTTTCTATAAATATCATCTGAAAGGTCTTTCTAAGCTCATAAATTATACGAATCTCGTGTGCATAGTTATGCAATATTTACCGTTTTTGAGTATTTTTATGGCACGCTCTTAGCTTTCTAAAAGATTTAGTGTTTGTCTCGTACTTGAACCTTTGGGATTTTACCCCTAATCGGTAAAGGTAATAACATGGCTATCTAGAATCTAATCTCCGAAGACTGTCACTGGTAATCTTTTTTAAAGATATTCCATACCATTAAAATCCCCTCGCCACCCGCCCAGTATGTGGATTTTATTCATGGTCCTACCCCGTGTTAATACGAAAGTTTTTTAGCATTATGGACGTCATGTGGTCGTCATTATGGTTGCATCGTTTTATCATGTGAAGAATGGACACTTAGCATAGAAGGCAAATATTCAGTTCAAATATCAGCTTTCTAGCTTCTTCTGGAAGCGAATTTTTCATACGCATTTTTGAAATTTGGACGTCATTTACGTAGAAGCCCTCCCCCGCCCGATTCGCCCTCCCCCCGTCTCTCTCCACTCCCCCCTCTTGTACTTTTAGTATTTTGGCCTTATTTAAAGCTCACCCGACTAGGCAATCTAGAGCACTAACATTCTCATTCTGTAAAATTTTGATGAAAGTCGGTTCACAAATCATGGCTGTAGACGAGTTACTTCCATTTTTTTCATGACCGTACTTTTCTGCTCGTTTACATGACGTCTATGAACTTAAAATCATTTGCATCGAATTAATCTCGCCGCGCCCTTCTGGCTCCCCCTCCTCTCTCGCCCCTGTCCATTTTTTTTTTCATTGTTCTGAGTCAATGGAACACATCGTATTTTTCTCAAAATATATAAGAGGAAGAAAAAAAGAATTATTTGAAGAATACTAGATACTTTTGTTCCCCCCCCCTGAACAAAGGAAAGGGCTTTCTGATTATCTATTTTAATTGTCTGACATACACCATCTTCTAATATTATCGTCTCTTTCATCTGTTCTCTCGTCAGTCAGCGACGTTTTCGGACGGTAACAGGACGTCCAAATGGCCATCTGGTACTCAATATATTTTAAGAAATTCTGCAGATCTAAAAATGGGTAAGTGTCTTATGCGTAGCCTTACGCCATTCCCACGCCGTTCTCGCTCCTGTATTCCTATAAATGAATGTTTCGGTACTTTGTTCGAATCTGAATTTAAGCCACAGAACTTCGGTCTTTCTGAATTTCGGCTTAGCTGAAAGGGATTGGTACACCTTTGTTTCTTCAGTGTTACCGTCTGTGAAATAAGTTGAAGAATATCCGACCATTAAATGGCCCGCGTTTCCCCGTCGCCAGCCCACGTGAACAACAATTTGACTATATTTTTAGACTCTGACGTCACCTGACGTATTAGGGTCCTGGAGATGCTTTTGTTCTGAAAGCGCCACATACTTTAATGTCTCCCCCTCTCCCCCTCGAGCCCGCTCTATTTTATTTATTCTGATACAACTGGTCTTACAATTTCCTGTACGAAATATGCATTGCACCCCCCCCCCTTATTGTAATTCCCTTTGTCACGTTTGATTTCTGTACCGTCACCAACTGTAGGCATCTTTCGAAGTCACGAATTCAAAATTTTTTTAGAAATTCTCAGAACTGCAAACTGTGTTCTCGTTTATTATTTATATATCTTCCAGAAAGCTCTTTAATTCAGCTATAAAGAAATTTTCGGTTCCCTATGTTTGAAATCTTATTTCAGCCACAGGAACTTCGGTATTCGGAATTTCGGTTAGCTGACAGGATATGCACACTTAGTTTTAAGATGTACCATCTGTTGAACATTTGATGAAAATCTGTCTCCACTCTTCTTTGCGACGGACGCTCCCGCGTCCTCTCTCGTGCGCGAACACATTTTTTCAAACTTTGTCTTCCCTAGCACTATGACATCACTGTAAGTATTTGGCCCGGGCACCTGAACGTCCCCGGACTTTTGTGCTAAAGCGCATACTTACTGTCATAACTCTGAAATTTTCCCCGTATTCTGAATAATGGCATCATGTCGTTATCAATTGCCATATATATGTAAATTCTTGACTGGCTGCGCCTCTCAGGCATGCCCCGCATCCACTTCGTCGTTTATGACGGTCCACGACTCAAAAATTATATGTAGAAATCGCAGACTACCTCGACTATTATTTGCCGTTCCCCCTCCGTTGCACCCCCCCCTCACTTTCTATTTTTCTCATCACGAAGTTCTTTAGCACTTAAATGAATTTTTTTACGGTTCATTGTCAAGAGTAGTACTTCAGCCACAATACCTTCCGGTTTTTCGGAATTAAGGTTAGAATGACAAAATATTCACACCCTTAGTTTCTAGATGTACCATCTGTATAAATTTGAAGAAAATCATCGCATCTCACACCCACCCGCCAAATGGCGGCTTGTTAGAGCGCGAACAACATATCTGTTACCAATACTTTTTTTGCACTATTAAGTAAGTGACCAGTTGTAGCGTGAGAATTCTGCACTCCGCTGCACTCACTCTCCCCTCAGCTGCCATCTCCCCTCACCGTTTCTCGATATATTCCTCTGAAAAATTTTCATTTTTCGCCCGGTTACCTCCTCCCTCTGGGAATAATGTCGTATTCATTGCCCCCTAATTAAAAATATGTGGTATGCTTATGACGTCCTTGACACGTCACGACTCACCCCTCCCCGCTCGCCTCGCTCCGCCGCGAAGGATTTCTGGAGATCTCGATTCCTCTTTGTAAATTTAATCTTTGCCTATCACCCACTATTACTGTTCGATCTGCAATACTAAAATGAACTTTTTGCGTCCTATGGTCGAATATTACTTCAGCCACAGAAACTTCAGTTTTCTACGGGATATTTCGGTCTCTTTATTGCCGGATGGATATGTCCTTAAACATTGTTTCTTGGTGTTCCATCTGTGTAAAATTAGAAGAAATCAACCTTTATTGCGAACCGGACAAGTAGAGAAGCGAACACCATTGCTCTCCATACCGTTTCCCCCTTCGTTGCTTGAGGACATGACGTCATAGGGCCTGATCGAAGATGCTTTTGTTCAATAGCGCACCATACTTTACTGTATTAACTTCTAAAATGCTTCATTTTTATGAAAAACTGGCTTCATGTCCCGACATTCATGGAAATTAAATGAAAAATTATGTTGTATGGCTTATGTAGGCATATCTGTTGACTTGTCGCCTCACCCCGTCCCACGACTCAAAATATATGTTGAAATTCTGCTGGAATGCATAATGTGTGGAGTTTCAATTTTATATATCATCCTGAAGCTCTTTAATCCACTTAAAATGGATCTCATCCGCTTCACCCGCCCCACCTTCGTTCGAATTTTTATTTCAGCCACTGGAAATTCCCCCGCGTCCTTTAGGTATTTCTTAGGTCTTTGAAGTCCCATGGTTCCCCTTGTCACCTTAGTTTCAAGATGTTAATCTGTGGAAAGTTTGAAGCTAATCCGACCATAAATGGCGGCTTCTGTAGAGCGTGAACACCCATTTTTCACTATTTTTTAGTCTGACGTCATATGATGTATTGGGTGCCGCGTCTCGCCCTCTGCACCGGTTGTTTAAAATGCGATATTTTTCTGTCATAAATTCTGAAAATTTCATTATTCTGAAACAACTGGCATCATGTCGATTAAATTGCCACTAATATAAAAATTATAGAAGTGTGGCTTATGACGTACATAACTTAATTATGCCTACCGTATAGTACTATCTCTTTATTTGTAGATATTCTGCAGAAATGCAAACTGTGTGAGTTTCAATTTTATATCATCTTGAAGTCTTTAATCCTAAAATGAAATTTTCCAGCGCGCCTATGTTCGAATTTTATTTCAGCCACTGGAATTTCAGGTATTTAGGTCCTTCTGACGCGCAGCGTTAGCTGACAGGATCTGAACAACTTCTGGCCTTCCTTGTTGTACCTAGTGATTTCTGGTTCGTACCCTAATCCGACCATATATGGCGGCTGTAGAGCGTGAAAACACCATTTTTCACTATTTTTTAGCTCTGTACGTCTTATGATGTCATAGGGTGCTGAAGTTTGCTTTTTGTTTAAAAGCGATTCTTTAACTGTATTTTATATTGTACTCGTGCCGATGGCTCTTATGTAATAATGGCATCATGTCGTCACCTTCACCCCCCGCCGCCGCTCAACTCTTATCTACGTCCCCTCTTCCCACGCTGCTCTCGCCGCTCTCGCTCCCCCCATGCTTATGACGTCACTTTCGTCATATTGGGACGGCATCCCACGTATCAAAATATATGTAGAAATTCTGCAGAACTGCTACTTATGGTAAGTTTCCAACTTTCTTTTCATCTAAGACATATTTTATCCTCACTTCCTTGCCCCTACCCCATCTCCGTTCAGTCTACATGTTTCGAATCGCCTTTCAGCCAAAGAACTTTAGGTATGTCGCCCCATTTCGGTTAGCGACAGGATATGACACAGTAGTTTCATGATGTTTCTTTCTGCGGATATTTATGGTAATTCCCGAAACCATTCCCTCCCTAGAAAGGATGTTGAGAGTCGGTCTATCCATCCTTTTTTAACTATTTTTAGCTGTGGACGTCATATGACGGTCCATATGGCCCGGATGTCTGACTGTTTTGTTTCAATCCCTGCACGCCACCTTTCTCCTTTTTATGTAATAAATCTGAATTTCATGATTATGAACAAACTGGACATCATGTCGATATAAGTCCGGGCGGGCGCGGGGCGCCCCCCAACACCTAAAATAAAATTTAGAAGTATGATGTTGTCAGTAAATTGTTGGGATCATTTGACTTCACGAATCAAAATATTTGTAGAAATTCTGCAGTTCTGCAATACTGTTTGAGTTTCAATTTGTATCTCAATCCGAAGCTTCTTTATTTCAATCACCTTTGTAATTTTGGTATATTTCGAATTTTATTTCTGCACAGAATATTCGGGTCTTCGGAATTTCGGTTAGCTGAACAGGATATGAACACCTTAGTTCAAGATGTACATCTGTGAAAATTTGATGTATATCCGAACATATTAATGGCGGCTGTGTAGAGCATGGTGAAAACTCCATTTTTTATCTATTTTTTAGCTATGACGTCATATGATGTCATTAGGGTTTCTGAAGATGCTTTTGTTTAAAAGCGCATAACTTTACCTGTCATAACTCTGAAATATTCATTATTATGAACAATGGATTATTGTCGAAATCAATTGAAATATTATAAAAATAAGAAGTATGCTTATGACGTCACATAAAGTCATATGTCCCACCGCGCCACCTCAGCCCCCCCCCCCCCCCATTCACTAATAATATATGTAGAAATTCTGCAGTGCTCCACTCGCCGCCCATAATCTGTGTAAGTTTCAATATTTCTATCTCATCCTGAATGATTTTTATATCTAAATTGAAATTTTCCGATCCCTATGTTCGAATTTATTTCTGCCACACGAAGAACTCGGTCTTTCGGAAATTTCGGTTAGCTGTATGATTTTGATAACAAGTCTGTGGGATCTGTCCCCCTCGTTTAATTCTATCGACGTAAAGTTGAAGACAATCCGACCAGATTTTGTACCGGCCTGTAGAGCGGAGGTACACCTATTTGTAATATTTTTAGATGGACGTCATATGACGGACCTTAGGGTGTGGACGTTGCTTTTGTTCCCATTCCACAGCCACGCCACATTTCTTTACTGTCATAACTTGAAATTTTCATTATTTCTATGGAACAACTCCGACACTTGATGCCCGCGCACGAAATCATTGCCCTAAAATGATTTTAAGATGTATGCTTATGTAGTCATATGACGTCAGGAATCATAATATATATGTTGAAAGTCTGCAGAACTTGCAAACTGTTAAGTTTCATACATTGCACAGCTCGTGCATCCGCCTACTCGCCCTACGCCTACTTTAAATCCCATAAAATGAAATTTTCGGTCCTATGTTGAATCTTATTTTCAGCCACAGAAATTACGGTCGCTTCAGGAATTTCGGTTAGAGGTCCTGGTTATGCTACTACCTCTAGTCCGTCCATACGTTTGTTACACTCTTGTCGTTTTTTTGCTGTTTTTAAGCCTCGCCTGCACCACTCGCGTCCGGCCCGCCGCTCTCTGCGTGCACCCCGCAATAATAATCCCCCACCCCGCCTGGGAATCATTTTCTGTGATGTGCATGTCGTCAACCCATGTGACGACATAGGATGCCTGATAATCATTGCAAATCAAACTTTTTAAGATAGTCGCTCCCCCCGCATAACCCATAAAATTTTCATGGGGTCATAGGACTATTGCAACATATTAAAATAAGCGGTTATTTGGTAGAAGTAATGAATTTAGCTTCTCCTTCGCCTTATTTTGACGTCACGTGACGTCATATGACGTTTATTTTAACATTATTATTGGCTCCACAAATGAGGACATTCTAACTGACAAAATTTAAAAATTTTCCCATCTCAAATAGGCTGGTGTGAAATGCATTATAATATTGACGTCATTGGTTCGATTCTTGGATCAGCCATAGATGCTTGGGAAATTTTAGAATTTTGAAATAACGGATCACCGGTGTAATACTTTTTAGAAAAACGTTTTTGCTATACTAATCTGTGATAAATTTGATAAAAGTCGGCCATTAAATAATGGCTATGGAAAGTCCGCGGCTACTCCTCTACGTCGAGTCCCTGCGACATCTGTATCTTCTGCCCCTGCGCCCCCCCTAGCCCGCCCCCCCCCCCCATATGAAGTCTACTTCCCTGCCCGTTTCTGAAAATTAATTTGAATTCGAAATTTTCATGCGGGCTCTGTCCCACCCCCGCGCATTCCCGAGCGTTCCGCCCCTCCATTAAATTTTCAGCGCGCCCCCAAACTCTACGCGCTTCTTTGTATCATATAGGAAATACTCTTATTAATATTAGAAATTTATTATAATATAATGAAGTCACTCTGCTCCCCCGTAGTATGTGAAGTTTTTTTTCACCTAAATGTTTTGTCATCTCCCAGAGACCTATATACTGTACACCCCCTCTCTCGCTCCCCCCGCCACTAACTTTTCTATCTCAATTAATTATACAGATTTTAATATGCTTTTATCTCTGGCGTCTCCACGTACACCTCCCTGCCGACAGACCGTCATCATCGGTCCCCCCTTCCGCCACCCGCACCCCTCCTCCCTAGCTCCTCCAAGGACTTTTCGAAGTTTGAAAAACGGACACCGGGTGGCCCCCTCCCGGCACTAACTAGAACTTAATATACTCTTTATGTGTATAAATTTGATGAAATTCGGTTCCATATATCAATGGATGGTAGAACGCGTAATATAGGCTTTCGCCTCCTGACCCCTCCCATGTCAAGTGTGACGTCCCATATGTCGTTTAGGAATATGTAATTCATAGAAATCTAAATTTCAGCCTTTGAACCCTGAATGTGTCATTTAAATTTTCATTGCCACTTCGACAATTTAAAATATCGAAATTTTTGGTTAATATTGGAAATACATTTTCTTATATTGAAGTCACGTGAGGCATAAGACATTTATTTTCACAAAATGTTTTTTATCTTCAATTAGTGCCACGTTAACCTTCCTCTTCTACTGAATCCTACATTCCCTACTACTTTTCTATCTTACATAGGTCTGTTTCTATAAGCATTTTTATTTTATAGAAACTTGGTGCAGCAATCTTGGATTCGCTATTTAGAACATTTGGACTTTTCGAATTTTTAAAAACGGACAAAGGGATGCACCAACCTAGAGCCTATCTTATACTTACCTACTGCCGCCGTCTTCCTTTGCCCGACCTTGAAAATGGTCCCAGAAAATAATGGCTGTAGACCCGCGTGACTAACTTTTTCAACTGACGTCAAATATGACGTCATTTGACCCACCCGCTCCCGCCCGTATGAATAATTAATTTCATTGCATCCGTCATCGCCTATGGTTTTGTAATAGGCATGCCATAAAATTTTCATTTTCTGTGTCAATGGCATTCTACCTCGAAATTAAAACATAAGATATAAGTGGAAATGAAATATATGAATAAGTCTGTTGCCTCTCTCTTTCCCGTGCTCCCACTGAGCTTTCCGCCGCGCCTTCGTTATTTAATGTTTGGGCTTTCTGCACTGAATAAAAGCGCTCCCTCCCCCTCCTCAAGCCGGCCCGCGTTTTTCGAATTTTGGAAAACCTACGCTCATTATGCACAATTGCTCGTACGTCACGCCCCCAATTATATTACTTCTGTGGAAATTTCCATGCCAATCAGTCCATAAATGGAGGGCTGGTCCTTGCGAGGAATGTAAACTTTGGTAGCTTTTTTAAGTTTTGATGTACATGTGATCAGTATACCCTTGCTAATTTTTAATCATTAAATCTTATTGTTCATGTTTACCTACAATATGACATTATTTTTTCAAATTGTCTATGAACCTTGGCAAGGAGTAAATTGACATTACTGGTTTAGGATTGTATTCTACCCATTTCGTCTGCATAATCATATGATGTTATTATGAAGTTCTCCCTTTACAAAAAATTGCTAAAGGGGTTCCCAACACCAGTCGCCAGTCCCCGCCTATAAGCTCCGCCACAATTTCAACTTTCATTTCTCATCTAGAAAACGTTTTTTTACTATTTGAAATTTGATGTCATGGGTTCGATCTTGGATCGCCATAGAACCTTTGTTCCTTTCACGCGCTCTCGATCGCGTGGGGGCAAACCTTTATAATCCTGACATATTTGGGGTGGGGAACCCCCTTAATAAGATCGTATATATATAACTTCTGTGAAAATTCAATGCCAATATGTCCAAAATGGAGGCTGTACTGCGCGTACAAACTTTGGTTTGCTATTTTTAGGTTCTGACGTCGTGTCCCGTCACGCCCGATCTACCTCCCCCGAATATGTAAATTTTAAATTTGAATCTAAATGTTCTGCCCCTCCCTCCTACCCCAGCACCACTCGCTGCCGTCATTTAATTTTCTTTGTCTATGTAGCTTTGCAACATGGAGTATATACTTGTAACTCATAGTTAATCGGGATTTTATCGTACATCTTGATTGACGTCATTTGAAGTATATGAGTTTCAATCTTTTCAATATGCAATCGGAAGGATAAACTGAGAGATATTTATATAGTACTCCTCTATCAACTTCTATTTTAGCTGTCTGCCCCACGTTGCCCGCCTCTCTCCGCTAGGTTGAATTTGTCGTCACTTGGTTCGAATATTGGATTCGACATAGAGAATCCTTAGTTTATTTCGAATCTTGGCAATCCTTTAAATCCTGCACAATGAGGTCTTAATATATAACTTTTGTGTGTTGTAAATTCCATGACAATTTACGTATAAAATGGAAGGCTGTACACTGCGCGTAAAATAGCTGCCACCGAGTCACGATTTTTCGTTGTTAGGTAGTGCCCACTCTCCCCTGTGTAGTCATGTGAAGATAAAAATTACAATACTTCCAAATGCCATTGCTTCAGGTGTATGTTTGATTGATTGTCCCTTCCTGCCCTCCTTAGAACCTTCCAGAACTTCACCTCCACCCCGTCCCTTGCCGTTATTAATACTTGAAAAGGTTGGAAAAAAAGCATTATAATAATTATAAATGCCAGAACATTCCCTCATAGGTCGTTCAGCGGAAGCAGATAAGCCATAATAAAAATTCTCGCCTACATTTACCAATTTGTCTTTATGGCGGGAGGCAGAAAGTCTATAAAAAAATCCACCACACTGTCCCACTCCCTACACAAATATGACTTTCTGACGTAAGGGCAGGACAGTCCCCACCCACACCGCCCCTCTCTTTCTCCCTTATTATCCCTTTACACCAGTTTTATATAACAATATGACTTTCTGCCTGTTTGGAGAATGTCATCTAGCTAGTTTCCCGCACTCCGTCGCCCGCGTGACCCTCTCCCCCACCCGCCCCTTGTCGCAGGACCCTTTCTGATAACATTTTGAAATGCAAAGATTTAATACCGTTAGTAATGTTCTTCTTTTTTCTCTTCTCTCTCATACCCTTTTACTCTTTTTTTTCGTAATGGTATCTGCATCAATGATCGCGAACTTTGTGAAGTAAGCCCCCCCCACCACTTCTCGGTCACCCCCCCCGCCCCCCCCTCCCTCCCTCCCCCCCCTCCTCCCTTCCCTCCCTCCCCTTATACTTTATTTTGATATCGCTTTCTTCTTTTTATTGGTCCAATTGTAGTTGGTGTTGTTGTTGTTTTGTGGTTTTCGTCGCTGTGATTGTTTTGCAAATCATATAGTGACCGTCCAGCTAATTACATGTGGTGGAAGACCCCGAGTACACAGAGAAGATACGCGGATATATACAATGACCTACGCAAGACAGTGGAAGGACTTCTCACATGTCCTCTCATTCGCCCGTCCTAAGTCCATACTGGAATTCAAACCCAAAGCGGCGGTCGGGGCCCCCCGGAGCCTGTGTTGACATTGATTTCTAGTATTCGAGCCTCCCGCCCGCGACCAAAATAAATGTCCCGATATTCTATTCAATTGCAACTCTCCCTATTGTTGCATTTTTGGGTCTTGTTGTTATAGTTTTCAAAATATAAGCAATTATAATTTTAAAATATTTTATGAGCGCATGTTATATTGCTCATTTTTTTGTTTTCCCCTGTTCGTGTTCAGTCGCGGGTAATTTAACGTATGGCCCTCCTACATCCCGCCGTAAAGATTCGTCGGGCGTGTAGCCTCTATGTCGTTAAATTTCAATAATGCTTGTACATACGTGGAGACGATGTATTAAGAGCCGCGTTAACCGTCTTGTGTTTATTTAGAGAGTATTTAACAGTTATGATGCCCAAGAACGAGCGAACGACGCAGTAGTGTTAGTGACGCCCCACCGCGAGCCTCTCTACGTGGGTATCTGCCTACCCGCACCCCCCCGCTTAGTGTTTGTATGTTGATTTTGTCATGAAAATATTTCATTTTTTCAAAAATCGCCCCCGCTCGGCTCCACTCCCAACCTCTCCGCCCGAATTCTATTATTACGGCATCAATTGTCACTAAACACTATTCCGACTAATTCAATGATCAATTTAATTCCAGTCTTAAAGCTAATTCTATGCGCTTGTGGTAAGATGTGTCGTGAAGCGGAGAGTTATGTGTTCTACAATATTGACTTTGTACACAATAATTTACTGCAAGTGGTTTACCGGATGTGCCCTACACAGAAATAAGGGACACTATATTTAATCCTGGAATTATGGTGTGTTGCCCTATTGCCCACCCTATCCCCCCCGGTTGGCTTTTGATTTATTCGTCCCGCCCCCCTCGCTCTTACTCCGCCCCCCGCCCCCCCTCCGCTTAAATATTGTCAGTATTGGCCCCCATTTTGGGAGGCCTTATGGCACTAAATTCGTAATATTTTTAGTTACTGGGCTGGGGGGGCGGCGCGCCCCCCGCCGCCCGGCCCCGCGCCCCCCGGGGGGGGGGGGGGGGGGCGGGCGCAACCCGCCCTGGAATTTTTGCTGCCCCCCCCCCGGGGGGGGGGGCGCCACCCCCGGGGGGGGGGGGATGTATGGGTGGGGCTACGCCCACCCCCCCCGCGGCCCCCCGCCCGCACCCCCCCCCCCCCGGGGGGGGGGGCCGGGGGGTCGCCCCGCGCCCCCCCCCGCCCGGGGGGGTTGGGGGGGAGATACAGGCCCCCGCCCCCCCCCCGCCCCCCCCCCCCCCCCCCCCGCCCGGGGGGGGAGGGGGGGAGAGTTGGGGAGTGGGGGGCGCGGGGGCAGATCGTCCCCCGGCTCCCCCGCGCCCGCCCGCCGCCCGGCCGCCGGCCACCAGCTCTACCCCCCCTTAGGGGGGGGGGGTTGCGGGCTGGGATCATGTGTTGTCCTCCTCTTTTGGGATGGCGCGCCAGCCGCCGCCGGTCCGGCTTGCCCCGAGGGGGTTAGGATATGCCCCGCCGCGGCCCGGCCGGCGGCCTCTACCCCGGGGGGGGGGGGTGGGGGGGGGGGGTGGGGGGGGGGGGGTGGGTGGGAATGATGGGCATTTCCCCCGCCGCCCGGCCCCCGGCCCGCGCACGGTTTAGACACGCCCCCCCCCCCCCCCCCCACCCCGGGGGGGGCCCCGGCGCCCCCCCCCCCCCTCTGGCCGCTCTGGATATTAAGCGCCCCCGCCGGCGGGGGATTCCCCCTCGCGTTCGGGACGGACCCCCCCGGGGGGGGGGGGGGGGCGCGCCCTTTTTGGGGGGGGATTTAGTCCGCCCCTTATGGCCGACGATTTTTTTGGGTGGGGTGAGAGGGGGGCCCCCCCCCACCCCCCCCCCGGGGGGGGGCGGGAGGGGGGGGGTTTGCGGGCAGGCCCGCCCCCGCCCCCCCCCCCCCACCCCCCCGCCGCCCCCCCGCGGACGGTCTTCGGCGCCGCCCCCCAGGCGGGGGGGGCGGCCCGTCTCCTTTTATATTTAAAGTCCTTCCCGCCTGGGCGGGTTGGGGGGGGGGGGGTGGGGCCCTCCTCGCTGGCCTGGAAAAATTGGTTTGTGGGATAGGCACAGGACAGGCGCGCCTCACCTCTAATTCTTACGGCTTGTTTTATTTGGCACTTTATATAGGCATCATTTCGGCCTCGCGAGCCGCCGTCCCGCCCCCCTATCCAACTCTGCCTTTTAAAGGTACAGAATTAATTTCTCTGATATTGATCTATCTTTTGGTGGGTTAGTTTCGGATGCCACTGTCACTTACAGAAATTGGTCATTTGTGATCACCCCTCGAGCTTATATAGAACCATATAGTAAATTTAATTTTGTGCCGGTAGCCGCCCTGGCCCACGCATGTGTAGCGTGTGACGGGATTTTGTTGTGTAAGACCCCCCCCCCCCCCCCACCCCCCCCCCCCCCCCCCCCCCCCCCCCCCATGAAACATCGACAAAAAAATAATATCCCCATCACTCGATCTACAATAGAGAAATAAACAATTTAATCTCACTGATTGCTTTTTATCATTATCACAAGAAAAGGAAACTCTTACATTAAGATTAGTTTAGTTTAACTTGTTTGTATTGCATAAGTAATGATGACTAAACTGTTGATGAATTTTTATAATTAAGTAAGAGGGTTTGTAAACATGCGCCACCGCCCCCCCACCTTCCTCATCCCCTTCCTTGTTTGGTTGCCTCTTTTAGCCCACGCCGCCTCCTCGCTTTATATATGACAATTGTGTAATCCCGCCGACCTCCCTCCGGCCGACCCTACTCACATTCGCTTAATATGAATGGCGATATATAACTAATTACTCTTCTCATTACGAGACTTAAGTAAATATAAGTTTATATCCTCAATTCAAAATTGAAAATTTGTTGATTTCCTTATTTGGTGCCTTGCCCCCCCGTCGAACCTCCCCCGTATCTAATTCCACTCCCTCCCTCCAACCCCCACCCACTATAAAACAAGGGATACTTAAAATTTTTTTTTCCCCCGCCCTCATCCCGCGCACTCACCTTCTACACCCCACTTCCCATATATTAGGTGCTGGCAGATAGTCCCGACTAACCACTGCCCGCCCCCCCCCCCTCTTAATGATTACTTTGATTCAAACATTGACTTTATCAAAATATTTTTGCCGAAGAGATCAAAGTCGTGTTTCGGTTCAATTGATCCTTCTCTCGGAGAGTTAGATTTACACAGATATTCACAGCTAGGCGACGCATTGAACCTTTGATGTTTTTCCATCCCCCCCCCGCCCCGCCTCTTCCCACTCCTGTAACGCCTGCCTGGCCTAATTCACGAAGGGCAAACAGGTGGTTAGGGCGGAGTCTAAAAAAAATCAATCACCCCCTCCCTCTCCTCGTCCGGCCCCCCCCCCGCGTCCCCCCTCCCTCCCCCCCCCATCGTCGCGCTGCGTTAAAAATTTCACTAAACATAATTTTCAAACGCTGTGTGTAGTTGGCTCCTCTACATACGACCTTCTTCTTTACCCGCACCCACCCTTCAACTCTCACTATCACGACATGGGACACTTTAGATGTTTGAATGTCGCCACGCGACATTTCACGGACGATAGACATTCAGATTTTGAAATGTCGCGGCTAGTCACTTTCACACGACTTTGGACATTCTGATTTTGAATGTGCTGCACGACTATCGGCGACATTGGACATTCAGTTTTGGATTGTCCAATGTCGCGTATGTCGCTCGCACCGCGGACATTCAAAATCTGATTGGCCAATGTCGTCGTCCTGCCGCGACCCGCCCTGACTCGCACCGCACATTCAAAATCTGAAAGTCCAATGTCGTGAATGTCGTGGGCCGCGACTTTTACCAAAAGCTGATGTACAATGTCGTGAATGTCGCGTGCGGACATTCAAAATTCCCCCCCCCGCCTTTCGCTACTTTGTCGCGGTACTGTAGAGACAGCAGTATTTACTCTTAAGCGCCTCCCCATGTCCAATGTCGTGAATGGTCGTGCCAAGCGACATTCTAAAATCGGGGGGGGCGCCCGGCCCCGGGGGGGGGGGGGGGGGGGGGGGGGGGGGGGGGGGGGGGGGGGGGGGGGGAATGTCACAATGTCCAGTGATTGCTCAGCAGTGCGACATTTCAATTATGTACTGTCAATTGTCGAGTACTGTAGTGCCGAGACATTCAAATTCTGAATGTCCAATGTCGGGAATGTCGCGTGCGACATTCAAATCTGAGGCTCCCCCCACACATTGTCGTGAATGTCGCGTGCGACTTTCTAAATCTGATGGCTAACCTTTGTGACAGAGTCCTCTGCGCACCGCTCGCCGCGACATTCAAAATATGATGGTCCCAATACGTGTCGTGAATGTCGCGTGCGACAGTCCACTCCTCCCTCGCCCCACCGTCCCCCCCTCCGGTCCCATCACCCCTTGCCGTCGCGAATGTCGTGCAGAGTACTCCCGTAAATTATCTGTTTGTCCACAATGTCTGTGAATGTGCGCGTCTATTACTCCTCCCTTCCTCCATGCCGTCTTGTAACTACTCGTACCCCCGTGAATGTCCGCGCCCCTCCGACGACATTCCATATTATGAATGTCACCCCATTTGCGCCACCCCCCCCCCCCGTCCCCGCCACTAGTGAGAGTTGTTTGTTGTATGTTGTATTGTGTTAGTAGAGAACATACTTCACAACAGCCATTTATTCATTGTTGGTTAGTGGTTTTTAGTAAGCTTTAAGTCATTTTTATCAGGCGAGCCGGCTTTGCCGCGCTCACAACCGATTTATTTTTCCATTAATGACTTACTAAATATCATACCCATAACTTTACTTAATTATTACCATCTGTCTTACTTTGTGTTGGCACGCCAGATTACTACAGTTATGCTGCTATAGTTCGCTAAGATGGGGGGCTGATAAGTGTTACGTCCAGAGTGTTGTTATAAGTATTCAAACACGTGCACGGGCTCGGACTACTATTTGGCGGTAACCACATAATTTTCGCGCTTTTCTTTCCCCGCCTCCCACACGCTCCCAGCGTTGCACTCCCCCACGCTCGAGCCACCCGCTCCCGCTCCGCCACTGGTTTTTCAATCAATTTATGTGATGGCTCCCCCCGCGCCCCCGCCCTCCGCCCCCGCCTCCCGCTCTTTATTTATCTTGTGTTAATTAGTTGAGTTCTCGCCTCCGCTCCTCTCCCCCCCAACCCTGATAAAATTGTTTGGTCCTCGATTCCGGATTAAGTACGAAATTTGTAAAAATATTATCGTGTTTAACAAAAGTCTGGGGTTGTCCTGCGGAAGCATATCAAGGCTAGGAATATACCCCACACAGCCCCCGTCCCTCCGTACACCACATCTCCTACTCCCTCCTACCGCCCTCGCTATATATCTTTGATATGTTATCGCTCGGTTTTAAAAACGTTAGATCCAATTATTGACCCCTAGGCCCCATCTCGCGCCCTCCCCTCTCTGCCTCCCACACTCCTCACCTCTGCTATTTCCCCTCTTGCGCTACTGGTATTAGCTCCCCTTGGTTAGCGCTCTGAATTTATCTCCTTCCCTGGGTAGTTCAAGGATGATGGCCCCGGTCGCCTCGGATAATGTGATGGGTGGCGGTGTATTCATGCATATTGTCTTCCGACGTGATTCTGTGAAAGTGTGGTAACTCCCCCCATACCCCCGCCCCTATGGCCTCCCCGCCCGCCTCAATGTAGTTTTGTTCCAAAGACTTGTACGCTTAAATTACTGTCCGGTGGGGCCGTTTGAAATACACTTATAAAACTATCCTTGTTTTTAGCGTCGGCGTCCTCTCCCCCCCTCCTTAGCATCTTTTTCTTTTCCTCCTTGGTGTACATTTGCCAAAAAATATTCCTGAAAAATCTTTATTTTGTGTTGTGTTTTACTCTCTCTCCACCCTTCCGCTCCGCGTCTCGGTACGCAACACTTTTTTATATCTGTTCGCTCCAATAGACGTAAACAAGCGCCAGTGTGCACACTTCGGGTGTAGGGATAGGTTGTAGTAAATACTGCATCATATGTTTTCCATCGCTTTGTTCGGGCTGCGGGATGTGAAACCGTCCAAGACTGTATTTAAGCCTGTCACCGGATGTATTCTTCATGATGGTTTAGGGACTACACACGGCATAGTATCACCAGTGTGCTCACTTCGCCCGCCCGGCATAGATCCTCAATATAACTGTAACATCATATGATCCGCGTTTACCCAACGTAAGGATTATCTCACCCTTATATGATGAGAGCAAGCAAGGGTGCCACCCCCAGACCCGCTCCCCCACCAACCGCTCTCTCGTTCTCATTACGTATTTGGTTTTGTCGGCGGGTATCGAACCCACGACCTTCCGGCCCGAGGCGGACGCATACTCCCAACACTCGGCCAACGGAAAGGGTACGCTTGTTTAGATTGTAATTCTATTTATGATATAAGTTAAATTTTTTTTGAATTTTGTGTGGTTATACATAGCTGTAAACTTAAATATTTTCCGAAAATGCTTCTTTTTATAAGTGTACTGAGAAAGTAGGATATTATTATCGAAAATTCTTGTACATATTCGCCGACGGTCTCGCTCTCTTTCAGCTGTCCCTCCCTTGGTGCTCCTGCTTCCTACTTTTAACATTTATCAATTATTAAAACTCTAGTACCAAAATAATCGTCTTATTTAATTTCTACATCTAACTTGCTTAAAGTCCCGGGTATCTCCATTTTCTAGGGAGCTTTGAGCTCCCCCGCCCTCCCCGAAGCCGTTGTAATACTTGACAAACGCAGGATAGCTGAAATTCTTCACCCTGGCCTCCCCCCCCCCCTTTTTAAATTATTATTTTTGGGTAAATTCCTTCTTTCCTTTGTCTATTTCATTACTTAAGGTAACTATTATGCCTCCCTTGTCCCTGAAAATTCTATACATTAGGTCACAAGCTTTTTGTTTGGTACCCCTCCCCCTCCCCCTCTCCGTCAGCCCCTTCTCTCCTCCGTTTTGTGTTACAAAGATATTAATCAACCTGAAAAAATGGAAAATTCAACAAAGACTATACATCAACGATTTTCGTTTTTGTTTTTTCCCCATAATCATCATTCTTTGGAATATTTATTATTTTTGGCATCATAGACGGCCAAACATAGATCCTCAAAATATTAATTTTAATCTTCTATTTGACACCTATTCCCCCCTCCCTCACCTACCGCCCGCCCCTGCTCTTGCAACGCCGTTCCCTTAAAATGTTAAAACACAATGGGGGTTACCAAATTTTCATTTTTCCGCCCTTAACTCATCCCTTTTCAACCCCGGATCATCAAAAACTAAATTCTTCTGAAAGGTCTTTCTTAGAACTACAAATTTTATCCTTTGTGTCTAGATAGAATTTTTTTACGGGTTCGAGATATTTAAGGCCGAAGAAAATGCCGATTTGTCTCTTTTCGCTGCGTCCCATCGTTGAACTTTGGGATTTGACTGGAAGAAACGAAAGGCCTCATTGGCTACATCTCCTGCTCTCGACGCCCCCCCCCCCCCCCCCCCAATATCTGCATTATTCAGACAAATATTTTATTGCTTCTGCCTTAATTTTCATGTTGACTTAGGGCGCTTTCTCTACCCCTCCACATATGTTTTAATACGAAGTTTTATTTGCTTTATGGACGTCATGTGACGTCATTGGCGTTCATCTTTTCTGTATAAATATAATGACACCCCCCCCGCTCCGTCCCCGTGCCGCCCCACCCCACTCTATCTCTGTACCCAATATTCGATCTCCCTTCCCCGCCCCGCACGCCCTTGGAAGCGAATTTTATTTACGCCTTTTTGAAATTCTGTCCGTCATTAGTTCGAATCTGGTTCCCCCCCCGACCCCGCCACTCTATAACGGTTGCTTTTTCGAATTGCACAACTAGAGCTTAACATGCCAACATTATAGTGTTTTTTTGTTGTTATTTGGTCCAGAAATAATGGCTGTAGACCGGTACATTACTCCGCCGCTTCACTCCCACCTCGACTAGGATCATCCCGAAAGTTCTTAGCTCTACTATAAATGAAATTTTTGGTCTCCTATGTTCGTATCTTAAGTCAGCCGCCATTTCTTAGTTTTCGGGACTAATGTTAGTTGCCAAAATTTTCCACACCTTTGTTTCATGGATGTACCTTCTGTAAAAATTTGAAGACTCCCCCCCCCCTCTCCCCCTTACCAGCTCACACCCCCTCCCCCGCTCCCTCCCTCCCCGGCACCCGCCCACGCGCCCCCCCCCCCCCTGTAGAGGCTAATACACAACTTTTTAGCTTCCCCTATTTTAGCTCTGACGTCACATGAAGTCCATAGGGTGTGCTGAAGATGCTTTTGTTATCCCTATAGACCGAATACTTTAATGTTTAACTTCAAAATTTTCATTATTCTGAAACCATACTGGTCATTTCGTAATCATTGCACCATTGCACGCGACTCATCTTAGGAAGTTGATATATGACGTCATCATGAAGTGTATGACGTCACGAACGATCCCTCCCTTTCCTTTTTGTAGAAATTTGCAGTTCTGCAAACTGTGTAAGTTCATATTTTATTCTATATCCTGAAGCTCATTAATCAAAAATGAAATTTTCCCCGGTCCTATGTGTCGAATTTATTTCAGCCACAGAAATTCTGGCTTTCGGGGTAATTTAGGTCTACGATGTCATGGATATACAACACTTTGTATTATGTTGTACCCTCTTGTGAAAATTTGAAGAAAAGCAAACGACATTATTTGCCTAGATCGTAGAGCCCGCGGAACACCCCTTTTTTAACTTATTTGTTGCTGTGACGTCACACTGTCGTTATAGGGTGCTGAAATGTTTTGTGCAAAAGAGCATACATTTATGGATTTTTCGCACGCGTATATTTTCAGTATCCGGTATCATACTCCCCCCCCCCCCTCCCCGCCCCCTCCGCACCTGTTCCCACCCTCGGCCGCCCTTCCTTCCATTTGACCTATTTTGAAAATTAAGAAGTATGCTCCGCCTCCGGCGTCAGTCACATGGTCGTCATATGTCGTTAGGCATCGCATATCTAATCTCTTTATGTAGATAGTTTGCTGTCACTCAAATGTGCGCTCCCCCCACGGCCCCTCCACCAAAATTTTCTCTGCTCATGGAAGGCTGTATTTCAACTGTTTTTGTTTTTTTCGGTCCCTTTGTTCCGGAATATTATGTCAGCCACAGAACTTCCGGTCCTTTCGGATTTTCAGTTGTTGACAGGATATGCAAACCATAGTTTCATATGTACCATCTGTGAAAATTGAAGTAAATCCGACCATAAATGAAGGCTTGTTGAGAGTGAACACACATTTTTCACCATTTCTTAGCTGAGTGTCCAGTGACGTCATAGGTCCGCCCCCCCCCCCACCCGCCCCGTACTCGTGGCTTTTGTTCACAAAAGCGCCTTACTTTACTGTCATAACTCTGAAATTTTTCACCTCGCTCCCTCCTCCCCCCGCCCCCTGAAAACTTGGCATCATGTTGAAACTTTGCCCTAAAAACGCTCTTCCCTTGTTGATGATGCTATGACGGCAAATGACGTCAACGCATCCCCTACAATAATTGTTGTTGTTACTGATGTCGCACCTAACAACTGTGTAGTATTAAACGTTCTGTCTCATTCTGAAGCCTCTTGAACCTAAAATGATTTTTTGGTTCATATGTTCGAATCTTATTCAGCCACAGAACTTCGGTCTTTAGGAATTTTCGGTTAGCTGAAGGATATGCAAAATCCTTAGTTTCATGATGTACCATCTGTGAAATTTGAAGGAAAATCCGTCATAATGACGGTGTAGAGGCCGAAACCAGTTTTCACGAGCGGTTTGCTGGTGTCGTCATGTGACGTAATAGGGTGCTGTAGTGCTTTTGTTTTATGGCATACTTTAATTTACATTAACTCTGTACTTTTGTATTAGTCTGATACACCGCCCCCGGCATTTTGCGCAGATATCATTGCCACCCCCCCCCCTATTATTTAATTTTGACGTAATGATTATGACGTTCATATGAAGTAATTGTAGAACGACTCCAAAATATATGTAGAAATTATTTAGCTATTCACTCCCCTCCTCCCTACGCCGGGGTCCCCTCGCCTGCCGTTCCTATCCCCCCCCCTCCTAGCCCCTGTTAGCACTTTATGTTGATCATTTTATACACTTAGGAACTTGTACGGTACCTTTGTTCATGTTTAATAAAAATAATGAGTTAACTACGTAGAGTGGTCTCCCCTGTATTGTGTACGAAGGGAGATCAATTCACCTGCTGTAAGATAGCCAATTAAATCGTGTTATGCGGTTACCAATGACGCTTGGCGCGAATAAATAATTGTTCAAAGCATAGGATCGTTATAGATCTAATAAATTCAATGTGTAACAACAATTATTTGTAATTTCGACACGATTTAGAACATGTGACTTCCTATTATAGAACATTCGTTGTTTTTTTTCGTGTGTGTGTGTATGTGTTAGTTTTAATGATGGTTTTATTTATAAATTGATTAATTGCCTTGTTCACTTGGGCGAAAAAAACCGAGTAAATCGATTAACCTCGCTACCGTGCCTATCTGCAATCGTTCGTTTCGTGCGGTCCGTGTATCGTGCATCGTGTATCGTGCATCAAACGTGTATATGTCGTTCGTTCGTTCGTTTATCGTGTATCGTGCGGTTCGTTTGCGTTTATCGTGCGTGTATCGTGCGGTTCGTTTGCCAACATGAACGAAAGCCCCACTGTAGGAGATATGGAGCGGACATGAAATTGTAAGGAAATAGAATGTTCAAACACATGACTCTCAAGAGTAACCTTGACCTTGAGCCGACATGACTGCTACCTATGTTCTGCACATCGTCTCAATTAGATATATATTTTAGGCAAGATTCATGAAAAAACTAAAAGGGGTATAGGAGATATGGAGCGGACATGAAATTGTAAGGAAATAAAATGTTCAAACACATGACTCTCAAGAGTGACCTTGACCTTGAGCCGACATGACTGCTACCTATGTTCTGCACATCGTCTCAATTAGATATATATTTTAGGCAAGATTCATGAAAAAACTAAAAGGGGTATAGGAGATATGGAGCGGACACGAAATTGAAATGGAAATTGAAGGTTTAAACACATAACCTTCTAGTGTGACCTTGACCTTGAGCCCACATGGCTGCCACCTGTGTTCTGCTCATCGTCTCAACTCAGTTTACATTTGAGGCAAGTTTCACGAAAATCCTTCATGAGATATGGAGCGAACACGATAACGTTACGGACAAACGGACGGACGGACAGACAGCCAGACAGACGAAGGCCATTCATATAACCCCCATCCCGCTTCGCGGCGTGGGATTAAAAATGGACAAAACTGACTTAGCATGGTAAACATATTTATGGTTCTTTTCACTGCAATACTCTACATGGACGCTTTCACAATACCAAGATACATACGCTTATTACATCCGTTTAGAAGTTATGGCCTATTAAAACGCCTAATGTGTGTGATTTCCTGATATTTCAAGGGCCTAAACTGTAGATCTATCAGTCCTATTGTAGCCATAATCGAAGCACACTGTCATATTGTTTACATTAATTAACAGTATTTATGAGTGAAATTATGAGTTCTCAAAAAGTACAGTTGCTAGAGTGTAACCAAAGACAAATCTGGCATTGCTTTTTATAATTCAATGGCTATGGCTTCTGAACAAGTTAGACAATATCAATCATCATCAAACTTGACTGAGAAATCCTAACCATAAACATTGTCGTGAAATTTATAATTGTTTTCCCAAGAAAGTGTAAAAGGTGAAATCTTGTCTTTTTAAAATTTTAAACTCCTGACTTTGGGAGTTTGCCGATATAAGCCTTAACTGATCTCAGTCGAGAAATTATGGCAATAAACATTGCCATAAAGTATGGAGATGCTAAAGTGTAATCAAAGTAAAAACGGCATTTTAACTAATTAAAGGGTCATATCTTCTGACCAATAAGAATATTTCAGCCATAACCAATCTTGGCTGAGAGACTAAAGCTTTTAAGGCATATAATGTTTGGAAACGGTTGCTTAAGAATTTGACAAAGAGGTTATATCTACAGCAAGCTTGTTAGGAAGTGTCCTAAGGAACATCTGAGCAAAATGTTTCGAAAAGTTTTTACTAAAGAAATAATAAATATTTGTCTATATTTTATGGGCGAATAAAATATGGGAAGGAGTTTGGATGCATAATAATTAAATCACGAGTGCGTCGCATTCAAACGACCGCCTATATTTTATTCGCCGATAAAATATAGGCAGATATTTACGGCTTTCCGCAACCTGCGGAAAACGTATAGGGTGTGTTATGTTTATTCATATTATTAGGACTTTCTGCCTAAAGCAGAAAGTCCTATTGGGTTTAAACTGTTTATTCTTCTTCTTATTAGGACTTTCTGCCCTTTCGGCAGGAAGTCCTATTGGGTTTGTACTGTTTTTTCTTATTAGGACTTTCTGCCCTTTCGGCAGAAAGTCATATTGGGTTTGTTATGTTTTTTATTATTAGGACTTTCTGCCTACTGGCAGAAAGTCCTATTGGGTTTGTACTGTTTTTTTATTATTCTTCTTCTTCTTATTATTATTCTTTTTTTCTTCCTCTTATATTTGTGTTAATTTCGAGGTGTTGCCATTGACTCAGAACAATGAAAATTTTATGGCATATATTTCAAACCATGAGCTTTCGGAGGCAATGAATTTTATATTCATACGACGTCATATGACGTCAGATTTGACGTCAGGTGAAAAAGTTTGTACGCGGTCTACAGCCATTATTACTGGACCGATTTTCATCAAAATTTCACAGAATGTGTATGTTAGGCTCTAATCCAAGATTCGAACCAAGGTCGTAAATTTTAAAATGCTTATAAAATCTGTCCTATTTAAGATAGAAAGTTGATATTTAGTCAGTATATAGGTCTCTAGAAGTTTTAAACATTTTGTGAAAATAAATGTCATATGACGTCACGTGACGTCATTATATGATAATGTATTTCCAATATTAACAAGAATATTTCTATATGTTGAAATTGTCGAAGGGCAATGAAAATTTAATGACACATGCTACAAAGGTGGAAATTTTGATTTCTATGATTTTCATATGCCTATGACGTCATATGACGTCACACTTGAAATATGCAACAAAAGTTTGTACGCGGTCTACAGCCATTGTTTATGAACCGATTTTCATCAAATTTTCACAGAATGTGTATATTAAGTTCTAGTTGTGCATCTCGGTGTCCGTTTTTCAAAATTCGAAAAGTCCCTGGTTCTATAGCGAATTCAAGATTCGAACCAAGGTCGTAAATTTTTAAATGCTTATAAAATCGGATTTATTTGAGATAGAAAAGTGATATTTGGTCAGTATATAGGTCTCTGGGAGTCTTAAACATTTTGTGAAAATAAACGTCACATGACGTCACTTGACGTCATTATATGATAATGTATTTCTAATATTAATAAGAGTATTTTTATATGTTGAAATTGTCGAAGGGCAATGAAAATTTAATGACAAATAATTCAGACGCTGAAATTTCGATTTCAATGATTTTCAGAAGCCTATGACGTCATATGACGTCACATTTGAAATTGACTAGGAAAGTTTGTACACGGTCCAGAGCCATTATTAATGGGCCGATTTTTATCAAATTTTCACAGAATGTGTATATTACGTTCTTATTGTGTATACCGGTGTCCGTTTTTCAAAATTCGACAAGTCCAAGCATCTATGGCAGATCCAAGATTCGAACCAAGGACGTCAATTTTTAAATGCTTATAAAAACTGTCCTATTTGAGATAGAAAGATGAATTTTGTCAGTTAGTAGGTCTCTGGGTGTCTAATAATTATGTGAAAATAAGCGTCATATGACGTCACGTGACGTCATTTTTTTATTATTATTATTCTTTTCTTCTTCCTAACTAAACGCTTATTTTAATATGTTGCAATAGTCCTAGGACCATGAAAGTTTTATGGCTTATTAGTCACGTGAGGAAATTTTGATTTCAATGATTTTCAGCACCCTATGACGTCACATGACGTCACAGCTAAAAATAGTGAAAAATGGTGTTTGCGCTCTACAGCCGTCATTTATGGTCGGATTTTCTTCAAATTTTCACAGATGGTACATCTTGAAACTAAGGTGTGCATATCCTGTCAGCTAACCGAAATTCCGAAAGACCTAAGTTCTGTGGCTGAAATAAGATTCGAACATAGAACCGAAAATTTCATTTTAGGATTAAAGAGCTTCAGGATGAGATAGAAAGTTGAAACTTACACAGTTTGCAGTTCTGCAGAATTTCTACATATATTTTGATTCCTGACGTCATATGACGTCATATGACGTCATAAGCATACTTCTTAATTTTTATTTTAGGGCAATGATTTCGACATGATGCAAGTTGTTCAGAATAATGAAAATTTCAGAGTTATGACAGTAAAGTATGCGCTTTTGAACAAAAGCATCTTCAGCACCCTATGTCGTCATATGACGTCAGAGCTAAAAATAGTGAAAAATGGTGTTCACGATCTACAGCCGCCATTTATGGTCGGATTTTCTTCAAATTTTCACAGATGGTACAACTTGAAACTAAGGTGTACATATCCTGCCAGCTTACCAAAATTCCGAAAAACCGAAGTCCTGTGGCTGAAGTAATATTCGAACATAGGACCAAAAATTTCATTTTAGGATTGAAGAGCTTCAGGATGAGATAGAAAGTCGAAACTGGCACAGTTTGCAGTTCTGCATTATTTCTACAAATATTTTGAATCGTGACGTCATAGGACGTCATAAGCATACCACTTATTTTTAATTTGGGGCAATGATTTCGACATGATGCCAATTGTTCAGAATAATGAAAATTTCAGAGTTATTGCAGTAAAGTATGCGCCTTTAAGCAACAGCATTTTCAACACCCTATGACGTCACGTGACGTCAGAGCTAAAAATAGTGAAAAATGGTGTTCGCGCTCTACAGCCGCCATTTATGATCAGATTTTCTTCAAATTTTTACAGATGGTACATCTTGAAACTAAGGTGTGCATATCCTGTCAGCTAACCGAATTTCAGAAAGACCGAAGTTCTGTGGCTGAAATAAGATTCGAACATAGGACCGAAAATTTCATTTTAGGATAAAAGAGCTTCAGGATGAGATAGAAAGTTGAAGCTTACACAGTTTGCAGTTCTGCAGAATTTCTAGACATATTTTGAGTCGTGACGTCATATGACGTCATGTGACGTCATAAGCATACTTCTTAATTTTCATTTTAGGGCAATGATTTCGACATGATGCCAGTTGTTCAGAATAATGAAGATTTTAGAGTTATGACTGTAAAGTATGCGTTTTTGAACAAAAGCATCTTCAGCACCCTATGACGTCATGTGACATCAGAGCTAAAAATATTGAAAAAAGACCGAAGTTCTGTGGCTGAAATAAGATTCGAACATAGGACCGAAAATTTCATTTTAGGATAAAAGAGCTTCAGGATGAGATAGAAAGTTGAAACTTACACAGTTTGCAGTTATGCAGAATTTCTTAATATATTTTGAGTCGTGACGTCATATGATGTCATAAGCATACTACTACTACTGCTACTTTCTTTTATTTCTTCGTAACTAAACGCTTATTTATAATATAATGTCAATTAATCACCATGAACATGAAATACTACCAGAGGTGATACATTACATGAAACTTCTATCTCCTGCTTTTTGCATTAACACAGGTTACAGAAAGTCCTATCATTCGTTTAGACGAATGACATCTAGTTCTTATTCTTATTCTTTTTTTCTTCCTCTTGTATTTGTGTTAATTTCGGTATGTTGCCAATGGCCCAGAACAATGAAAATTTTATGGCATATATTTCAAACCATTAGCTTTCGAATGCAATGAATTTCATATTCATATGACGTCACATAACGTCAGATTTGACGTCAGGTGAAAAAGTTTGTTCGCGGTCTACAGCCATTATTTATGGACTGATTTTCATCAAAATTTCACAGAATGTGTATGTTAGGCTCTAGTTGTGCATCCCGGTGTCCGTTTTTCAAAATTCGAAAAGTCCATGGTTCTATAGCGAATCCAAGATTCGAATCAAGGTCGTAAATTTTTAAATGCTTATAAAATCTGTCCTATGTAGGATAGAAAGTTGATATTTAGTCAGTATATAGGTCTCTAGAAGTTTTAAACATTTTGTGAAAATAAATGTCATATGACGTCACGTGACGTCATTATATGATAATGTATTTCTAATATTAACAAGGGTATTTCTATATGTTGAAATTGTCGAAGGGCAATGAAAATTTAAGGACATATGCTTCAAATGCTGAAATTTTGAGTTCTATGATTTTCATATGCCTATGACGTCATATGACGTCACACTTGAAATATGCAACAAAAGTGTGTACGCGGTCTACAGCCATTGTTTATGAACCGATTTTCATCAAATTTTCACAGAATGTGTATATTAAGTTCTAGTTGTGCATCTCGGTGTCCGTTTTTCAAAATTCGAAAAGTCCATGGTTCTATAGCGAATTCAAGATTCGAACCAAGGTCGTAAATTTTTAAATGCTTATAAAATCGGTCCTATTTGAGATAGAACAGTGATATTTGGTCAGTATATAGGTCTCTGGGAGTCTTAAAGATTTTGTGAAAATAAACGTCATATGACGTCACGTGACGTCATTATATGATAATGTATTTCTAATATTAACAAGAGTATTTCTATATGTTGAAATTGTCGAAGGGCAATGAAAATTTAGTGACACATGGTTCAGACGCTGGAATTTTGATTTCAATGATTTTCAGAAGCCTATGACGTCATATGACGTCACATTTGAAATTGACTACGAAAGATTGTACACGGTCCAGAGCCATTATCTATGGGCCGATTTTTATCAAATTTTCACAGAATGTGTATATTACGTTCTTATTGTGTATACCGGTGTCCGTTTTTCAAAATTCGAAAAGTCCAAGCATCTATGGCGGATCAAAGATTCGAACCAAGGACGTCAATTTTTAAATGCTTATAAAAACTGTCCTATTTGAGATAGAAAGTTGAAATTTTGTCAGTTAGTAGGTCTCTGGGTGTCTAACAATTATTTGAAAATAAACGTCATATGACGTCACGTGACGTCATTTTATTATTATTATTATTCTTTTCTTCTTCCTAACTAAACGCTTATTTTAATATGTTGCAATAGTCCTAGGACGATGAAATTTTTACGGGTTATTAGTCACATGAGGAAATTTTGATTTCAATGATTATCAGCAGCCTATGACGTCACATGACGTCACAGCTAAAAATAGTGAAAAATGATGTTCGCGCTCTACAGCCGTCATTTATGGTCGGATTGTCTTCAAATTTTCACAGATGGTACATCTTGAAACTAAGGTGTGCATATCCTGTCAGCTAACCGAAATTCCGAAAGACCGAAGTTCTGTGGCTGAAATAAGATTCGAACATAGGACCGAAAATTTCATTTTAGGATTAAAGAGCTTCAGGATGAGATAGAAAGTTGAAACTTACACAGTTTGCAGTTCTGCAGAATTTCTACAAATATTTTGAGTCGTGACGTCATATGACGTTATGTGACGTCATAAGCATACTTTTTAATTTTTATTTTAGTGCAATGATTTCGACATGATGCCAGTTGTTCAGAATAATGAATATTTCAGAGTTATGACATTAAAGTATGCGCTTTTAAACAGAAGCATCTTCAGCACCCTATGACGTCATATGACGTCAGAGCTAAAAATAGTGAAAAATGGTGTTCACGCTCTACAGCCGTCATTTATGGTCGGATTTTCTTCAAATTTTCACAGATGGTACATCTTGAAATTAAGGTGTGCATATCCTGTCAGCTAACCGAAATTTCGAAAGACCGAAGATCTGTGGCTTAAATAAGATTCGAACATAGGACCGAAAAATTCATTTTAGGATTAAAGAGCTTCAGGATGAGATAGAAAGTTGAAACTTACACAGTTTGCAGTTCTGCAGAATTTCTATATATATTTTGAGCGTTGCGTCATATGCATACTTCTTGATTTAATTTTAGCGCAATGATTTCGACATGATGCCAGTTGTTCAGAATAATGAAAATTTCAGAGTTATGAGAGTAATGTATGCGCTTTTTAACAAAAGAATTTTCAGCACTTATGACGTCATGTGACGTCAAAGCTAAAAGAAGTCCATACGAAAAAAAGTAAAGGGTAGAGAATTTAATATATATTCTTTCTAACGGTATTAATCTTAATAAAGTCCTATCATTCGTATCAACGAATGAAATCTAGTTTATTATTCTTATTATTCTTTTTTTCTTCCTCTTATATTTGTGTTAATTTTGAGGTGTTGCCATTGACTCAGAGCAATGAAAATTTTATGGCATATATTTCGAACCATGAACTTCCGGATGCAATGAATTTCATATTCATATGACGTCATATAATGTCAGATTCGACGTCAGGTGAAAAAGTTTGTACGCGGTCTACAGCCATTATTTCTGGACCGATTTTCATCAAAATTTCACAGAATGTGTATGTTAGGCTCTAGTTGTGCCTTTCTGTGTCCGTGTTTCCAAATTCGAAAAGGCAAATGTTTTATGGCGAATCCAAGATTCGAATTAATGACGTCAAATTTAAAATGCGTATAAAATCGCTTCCAGAAGAACTAGAAAGCTGATATTTTGACTGAATATTAGTCTCTAGGTCTTCTTTACATTCTTAAAAGATGTACGCCATATGACGTCACATGACGTCATAATGCTAATAAAACTTTCGTATAAAAACTTAACGGTTTTTAAGCCCTGTAGGCTTTATTTTTTGTATGATTTGCCTGAAATTTTGTCTGAAGATGCAGTATTAGATTTTATGGAGGCATGTCACTTCCGTTTTCGGAAAATCCCAAAGGTCAAGGTCATATATAAATTATCGTGTTTTTTTTCGGCCTTAAATATCTCAAAAACGGTAATTATTCTATCGAGACACTATGGGTATAATTTATAGTGCTTAGAAAGACCTTTCAGATGATATTTAGTTTTTGATGATCGGGGTTGAATCGGTTGAGTTATGGCGGAAAAATGAACATTTGGTAACCCCCAGTGTGTTTAACAGTTTATACCTCGAATATCTTTGATTTTTGAAAATATGATGATGAATATTATTTGTAGAGCAATGTTTGACCGTTCTTTTGATGCTTAAAGTTTTATGATTGGCCAAAGATTCATGGAGTTATGGGGAAAAACGAATTTCGTGCATATAGCTTTGGTGATTTTTTCATTCTTCTTGAGGTTTAAAAGCTTATATCTCAAAAAGTATTAAAAATATTCCAAACATAAAGCATGTGAAATGTAGAGAATTTTTAGACGATTATTTTGGTACCTTAAGTTTTGAAATTGATCAAAGTATAAGGAAGTTACATCAAAAATAAGAATTTAAACATGTAGAATTTCAGCGATTTTGCCGTCATGTCAGAGATTCACGGCTTATATCTCAAAACTCATATGGAATAAGTCAACACATTAAGCGAGTGAGATGTAAAGAATTTTAAGACAATTATTTTGGTACCTAAAGTTTTGAAATTGATCAAAGTATAAGGAAGTTACATCAAAAATTAGAATTTAAACATGTAGAATTTCAGCGATTTTGCCGTCATGTCAGAGTTTTACGGCTGATATCTTAAGAATCATTAGAAAAAAGTTCTTAAATTAAGCAAGTGAGATGTAGAGAATTTTAAGACGATTATTTTGGCACCTAGAGTTTTGAAATTGATCAAAAAATAAGGAAGTTACAT